>JAGFMF010011673.1:5222784-5267892 GCA_019455555.1 Galemys pyrenaicus
TGTAAGAGAGTTCCTTTTTCTCCACATCCCCGCCAACATTTGTTGTTGCTACTTTTTTTGATATGTGCCATTCTCACTGGTGTGAGGTGGTATCTCATTTGCATTGGGGCGAGAGGATTCACCACAGAGAGCGGGGAGCAGAACAGGCATATCAACTGAAGTGCACTGCTAAGGGGAACAGCAGGCACAGCAGGACAGGTCTGCCATGCCATGTGGGTTCCCCCCTTGGCCAGCAGCAGGGATCGAACTCGTGCTGCAGTGGCTGCAGTTTGCTTCATAGTGCATTGCTTAACCCACTGCGCCACCAGAGAGGCCCGGAGCTCCTTTTTTAAAAAAAAATTTATTTTATTTCTTTATGGATACAAGAAATGGGGTCTAGACCAGAGATGTGAGCGGTGAGAGGATTCACCAGATACAGAGCAGGGAGCAGCAGGCAGATCTACTGAAACACACTGCTGAGGGAAGCAGGGGTGACACAGGAGAGGTCTGCTGTGATATATAGGTTGGCTCCTTTGCTGGGGATCCAACTTGTGCCACAGTGGCCAGAGATAGTTTGATAGAGCTGAGACTTTAACCCCAGTGCCACCAGGGAGGCCCAGGAGCACCTCTCTAAAAATGAAGCATTAATTCTCAGATTCCAACAATATTTTGTCAGCAGTCTACACTTGAAGGTAGCTACCTCAATTACTGATTTACAACCTCTCTCTACATTCAGTTACTGGCCAAAGGGGAAAAATTTTCCAAGTCACTTCCATAAGATGAGATAACTCTTAAGTCATCTTAGTACCAAGGCTCCCTCAGCAGTGCTTACCCATTGGAATGAGCTAAGACTTTTGTTGTAAAAGCATCACAGCTCAATCTCTTGCTTTTTCCAATTCTACCTCCTTTCCTTTATGTTATTGATCACAGCTGTACTCCCCAATAAGCATTCACATTATAAAAGTATCTAACTTAGATTCTTTTATCCAAAGCCTGACCAAAGACAATTACATGTACAAGGCATCAGGATATAAAGATGCTAAAAGACAGAGTGTACAAAAGTAGTTACAAAGTTAATGTATTAAAATAGTTATAAAGCTAATTTATCAAAATATTTAATAAAATATTAAAATTGGCTGCAGGCTCTAAAGTCAGATTTCCCATTTACTATATGTATGACTATGGATAAACTCCTTGGACCTCAATTTCTTTATCCATAGCACAAGATTGTTGTGTGCTATGGACTGAATATTTGTTTCCTCCTAAATTCACATACTGAAGTCCTTATCCCCAATGTGATGGTATTTGTAGATATAGCCTTTTGGCGATAAGTAGATACTTAGGTCATGAGGGTAGAGACCTCAATATGAAATTATTGCCTTTAAAAGAAGAGACATGAAACCCTCCTTGCTGGCACCTTGATTCTGGACCAAGTCAAAATCACCAGTCACCAAAACAGTGCAAAATAAATTTTAGTTGTTTAAGCCAGAGCATGTATGTTATTTTGATGTAGTTGCTTGAAATTAGACACTTTGTTAATTAAGAAATGTTTGATAGTACTAGATAACACTATTCATTATATATGAAAATAGAATACTTAGATCATTAAAAAAGATAAAAGTGCAATGACAGTTTTGTCTTAAAGAAAACTTGGAAAAGAGGTGGTACTGAAGTTCAGACCTGAAAGATGAACAAAAACAGTGTCAGAAAAAGACTGAAACATAATGCCAAGTAGAGTATAGAACATGAGTGAAATTACAAATGCATGGCAAATTGCAGATAATCCCGGGGATGGTATATAAATGAAGTGACAGGCACTGAACTGGAAAGAATGGAATTAGCCTATATAGTTTGGGTTTTACTTTGTAGGATGCAATAAAAGAATCCAAAACCTGACATGATGAGAATTGTCTCTTTAAAATGTATCAGCTTAACTACTGTGTCAGGGATACATTGAAATACTAAGGAGATCATGGAAGCCAGGAGATAATGCAAAGAGGCTATCGCATTGGTCTAAGCAAAAGAGAAGAACAAACTGAACTAGGTCAGTGGCAGAAATAATTGAGACCACTAGTATGACCTACTTTAAGCCACTTAGAAGGTAAAGTCAAAAGATTTGAAATGTATAGGTGAAAGGAGAGGAAGAAAGAACATTCAAAGCCAGTCTGGTCTCTAGGAGTTCTAGCTTAAAAAGTACGAGAAGTAGGAGCGATGAGTTTTATCTTAAACATGATCGGGTGAAGGTATTAGATTAACAAAAAATTATGTAAAGGGAATAGAATGAAAGAAGCTAAATAAAACTCAAACAGAACAAAACTTGAACAGTAGTGTTATTGTATATGGAGTAAATCATCCTCTGTCAGTGTGTCTGCAAAATCATTTTCTACCTGCTTAAATTAGCATATGGAAAATGTGTTCTTTTCCCATGGAAAAAGAGTATTTGGACAGTGAATACAATAGAAGTCTGAATACCTGGATGCGGGTTTTGAATGGACAATTCAGACTGGATTTCATGTACTGTTCATCAGTAATTTATAATATGCATAAAGAACCTTTTTGATTAGATTTATATCCATGCATTAAAATTAAGATCCATTAGTCTGATGCCTCAGAGTCTAGCTGAAAATATGCCAAAAAGTTTGGCTTTTATGTTTTCAAGCTTTGTGGGGATTAATCTATCCACCAGAAGCATACTAATTCCATATGTCCACATTTAGATGCATTTGTTACTTTTGAAAGAAACAATGATGACACTATGCTGACTTTCAAAATGAATCAAATAAAAGGAAAAGCATAATTCAAAGCCGAATTGGGATTCATTTACACATATTTGGGACTTAAGAAGATTTTTATCATCATTTGACTGGCGTCTTGTTGGAAACTATGAGTCATTTTTCACAGAGTTCTTAAGATGTGCAGCTTTAAAATGAACCAAAGCCCTATTTACTTTCTGTGATTATGTAGCGACTGACTTGTCTTTTTGTAAGTGTCTCTGAAGCCTAGTCAGCAGGACAACTGCTAAGTCATCTTTACATCCTGTGAAAACATGAAGACCAACATGAAATTTAGTGCTTGAACTCCCAACTCAAGAAGCTCTGTGGTAAAAAACAAACAACACACACACACACACACACACACAAAAACAAAACAAAACAAAACCACACTAGAATTAAATTAGAACGGTTCATCTTGACATAAAGCTATTTATTCTTAAGGCCTTAAAGTAACTGCTCAGAAGCATGTGTGCCTCTAAAAAATGTTAATAATTCTCTTACCTATCACCAAAGGGATAGACAACACTCATTTAACAAATATATACAGATGACCATTGAACACCAATCCTATGAAAAGCACTAGTGATAAAGTAACCAGTAAAAGTGGCAGTTTCTGACCTCAAGAAACTTAGATTTAATTGGTAAAGATATTAGTTACATAATCATAATTAAGTAAAAAATAAATATTAAGAAATACAATTGACAGTGTGTTTGCCATGGCACCTATCTGTGTAAGTCAAGGGAAGTTCCTCTGTAGTTGGGATATTGAAGTCTGATGAAAAAGTGGAAAAGTAAAGAGGTGTGTGACAAAGGGGAAGCAGTGCAAGCAGAATGGATTGAAAGAAAGTCCTATACCCTGAATGAGAGAGTTCATTGTCAGGTTGGAGACACTACCAAGGATCCCACATCACTCAAAGTGAACGGCAAGAGCATAAATGTCTTGCCTAGAAGTAGTCTTAAATTATATATATTTATAGATAACATTCTATAAATGTGGATCATTTGAAATGCCATGCATAGTTCTACAGCTTGATTAATAAAGGCTTTTTTCTTCCTTTATTCCAGTAACAACTAGACATGATTAAGGAGTTCTACAAAGGAAAGTTATATGATCAGATTTGTTTTTGTCAAATATTATCCTGGTATGGTGTACAGAATAATTGGAAAGAAACTCCAGAGTACAGATCTTGAGTCCTAGAGGTTCTGCCAAGTCCATAAAAGCACCAAACCGTCATCACTATGATCAAAGTATAATGGAGAGAACTGCGTAAGTAACAAAGTGGTTAACAACAACAACAACAACACAATGGCAATGGCAACATGAGAACAAATTCAGAGAAACTGGATCGCATCTACACTGGGTTTAGTTATAAAGGGGTGCAAATACTCTGGAAAGTAGATTGGTAGTTCCCTTAGCAATTTTAGTCATTGCTATACAAGATAAGTAGAAATTTATATTTACTCAAAAACCTAAACAATATTCCTAATAGCCCCAAACTGAAAACAATGCAGATGTCCTTCAATTGTTGTGATTAAACAAATATTGTACATCCTTACCATACGCTACTACTACACAGTAAAAAAGTAATAAACTGCTAAAGAAAAAGCAAAACAAAAACAATAAACAAAACAAAACAAAAAACTTGCATGGATCTCCATGGAGTTTTGTTGAATGAAAATGTCAATTTTTCTTCTTTTTCATTTTCCTTCTGACTTATTTCACTGACCATAATCCCTTCTAGCTCCATCATGTTTCAATGAATGGCATTAGTTTATCTTTTTTGACTGCTGAATAGTATTCCATTGTGTAATAGGAAGACTATGTGGGAACCAAATAAGGGATCAGGGAAAAGAATAATAACAATAAAAAACCCCACAACACAACAGAACAAAAATAAACATACAAATATAAATCAGAGATATTCTGCAGGGAGCGGGAGGGAGCATCAAAATTAGGGTGGGAAGAGCACAAGGAACCAAGGTGATGGTGCACAGGTGAATTGGTGGTGGGAATTTCATGGAGACTACACCTGATGTAAAATATATATAAAGAAAATTTTTTAAAAAGAAAATAATGTCAATTTTAAAGGTTACACATGGTATGATTCCTCTAAAATAACATTAAAAAAAATAAAACTGGAGATGAGATTAGACAAAACTTAAGAACAAAGGTAGGCAGATTGGTGGTAGGAAGCAAAAAGGTATGTATTATACAAATGAACCAAAGATAGCCTTTAATATTGACCTGTTAGTTGTTTCATTCTTCATAAAAGGGTAACATCAATTAGTGCAAAACCAGTCGGCACCAAGCTCACAATTTTATATATTCAAATGTTTTAACTATAAATTCAGTAGGTAGATTTCAAACTATATAAAGCCTACTTGCTTTGCATACCCTATAAAACCCAGCTAACATCTGCTAATCATACATAAGTCCTTGTACTATAAAGATCTCAAACCACTGCTGCCTATTAGAGATTCCCCTCTGTGCCACTAAGTAACATCACAGAGATATATAAGTTCTCTTTCCAATCCCCCTTTCCCCTGAGAACTCCTTTGCCCACCTCTCCTTTTTAGTGATCCCCACGAATTAATCTCTAGACAGTATCTTCTTGTGAGGGAGTCTCCCAACGATAGATTCTGTTCAAGAATTGCCCAATAAAGCTTGTGTGGGCTACTGCCATTTGGTCAGGCCTTTTTTCTTGATCAGTCCCCAAATCCCTCTAACTCCTGGAATGGTTATAAAAGTGGAACATGAGAAATACTTGTACTGATGGACCTGGTTTCTGTCTTGTCCATGGCGGTGAATGCACAAAGTTACACGTGATAAAATTGCAGAGAACTAAATTAACATGCATGATGAACAGAAGTGAAACCAGGAGAACCTGAATAAGAGAGATGAGCTGTAATCATGTCGATGTACTGATTGTTGTGCAGTAGTGTAACTGGTTAAGGTATTTACCACTGAGAATACCTTGGGTCTGTAATTTCTTATAACTACTTGTGGGTTTACAATTTTATTAAAGGAATAAATTTTAATTTAAAAAAAACACCATGAGGAAATGTTTAGTTGTTTTTTATGTTCAGTATCATTTTAAGGTAAATGAGATGGGGACAGATACCATAGCTTGCTGAAAGTGCTAAAAAGTTCTATGAGTGGTGATGATTGGACAACACTGTGAATGTACTTGATGCTATTGAATTGTCCTCTTTATATTTTTGTTTTTCATTTGTTTTAAATTAAACTCTTAAGATGGCTCAAATGATAAGTTTATGTGTATTTTACCAAAAATTTAAAAAAATCACCGCAAAGGTTCTAATCATTTTATAATGCATAGATATATCTAAAAAAAAAAACCTATCTTGGGTAAGCAATTTCAGAAGACAAAGTGCACACATAGACACACATAAATACTGTAGTGAGAATTTGCAGTCCCACACAGATGATGAGGCATGACATTAAAGCCCTGGTGCCCCTCTCAGGCTCAGGTTACATTTATAAGCTCCTTGCACTGAGGGACCTCAATATTCAACCACCCTTTTTTCCCCTCCTATTATTATGGCCAGTGTTTTCCTTAACTTAGTTCCAGCATCCCAATTCTGATCCCTCCAAATTCTCTAGAATAAAAAAAAAAATTGTGCTCTTCCCCTTCTATTTTCAACACATCCTATCTCTCCCTTTTTAGTAATATCCCTTGCCCCATCTCAGATCCTGGGAATATTGTCTACGTCACAGTGCAGCTGGGGCAGATTTTCACTATATCTCTTATGTGTTCTCACTTGTCAAATGCGGAGCAGGTTCTGGTATATCATTGCCTTTCAGTAGGACAGGATTTGAAACCATCACTTCATGAAATTGGTATTCTGACTTGGTTCCCTGAAGCTGAGCCTTCATTATTCAACCTTTGTCTTGTACTCTCCTTTTAGACAGAAAACCAGCAATAAACTCAAACAAAGTAAAGAATAATTTCATATGGTGATTGATGTTGGAAAGAGAAAAAAAGTACCTTGGTGTTGTTATACAACATATGACTAAAATCCTGTTGGTGGGTATGGCCTTCATCATTTAAACTAGGATCTGAATGCTGAGAAGAAATTTCTTGCATTTTCAATTGCAAGAAAATGGGCAGAGAAGTGGCATCAGGAAGAAGGAATCCTGTCCTAGCAGCTAATGTGCAGTGAACAAAGGCTCTGGGATAGGAAGAGGGCCAGGGTTAGATATGGTGAAAAGGCCCCTAGATGCATAAATAAGAGGCAGGCACTGACTCTCAATAGCTGTCCTTGAATGTGCTTTGGCCCAGTGCAGTCTTCATGTGTAAGTGTTAATTCCACCCAGGTGGGCCCATGACCTTTGCTCCTGCTCTTTAAATCTCCTAGGTCCCAGTGAATAGCAAATCTTGTTTTTGTTTTTCAATTGTTTTATATTTTTGTGCTTTCTATCCCTGCCCCATGAGGAATTATTTTTTGAAAGTTCTGAATGCACTTAGAGGTACTTTTTAGAGTTGCCATTTTATTTGTCTTAAGACACAATTTTATTTACTAAGGTGATGTGACACAACACTGTACATGACCCAAAGTGCAAGCTCATACTTCCACTGTGTGTGGATGCTCGCACCTTCCACGGAGGCTCCGGTTGGTGTCCATCAAGCTCCCTGCACATTTTGCTCTTCCCTCCCCCGTCCACATCTTTTTGCCTCAATTCTACAGTCAGATTTTTAGTTTGCTTTGTCTGGTTCCTTTGTTTTTCTATATTCCACATACAAATGAAATGATAATAGGGATTTTAAAAAATACATATTTTATGTAGCACTTCTAAGTAATATGGCAGAAGGGTTTTAGGTTATTTGGTTCCTGGATATTCATATTATATTCCTCAGCTCAACTACATCCCAGTCCTGCTGAATCAGATTCTATGTTTAACCCAAACCCCTAGATAATTTAAAGTTCAACATGTACATTACCAAACAGAGGTAATACACTTTTTAGTGGTTAAATCTGATTATGACCATATCCTCTACAAAATGCAGCCAGGTCTACCCACCACCTGCAGTTAAGAGTTTGGATCCATAATATAAACTGTCTGCAAGCTCTGTTCCTACTGTGGAAGCTGGTGCCTGCTCTTCCTCTGCCTCAGTCTCTGAGGTACAGAACAAGGCTGTTAACTCTATGGAGTTCTTCCCACTGCTGAGCTAGGTGCTCTCTTAAGTTTTGCCGTAGAGTATTGCACAAGATTCTTTCATTAGTATTGCATGGTGTGATAATTCCTTCCCCACCCGACTAGATTCCCAGGACATGGGAACTGCCTTTCCTCTAGCACAGAACCTGGTATGTTGTAGGCATTTCATAAGTAGTCACTGAATGATTAAATAAGTGATGGGAGGTTGACCTATTTAGTTAGAAAATATGAAGTAGCATCATGGAAAGTATAGAATGAGCCAACTTAACTAATCTTTTATTACTGTTATAGAATAATCATTTTGTCAGTTCTATTCATGTCCTACTATTATAGCCAGGAAAGTTAAGTTCTAAGCATAATATAGGCTTAATAAATATTGAAAAGGGCTTTTTAAACTTTTTTCTTTGATGCACATTTGAAAAGATATAAAATAATGGTGTGTGTGTGTGTGTGTGTATGACATGGAATACTGCTGTTGCTGTGTTACTCTAGCATAATGCAACTGAAGGAGCATGTGGAACCTACAGGAAAGAAGAACGGAGAACCAGGATTAATGGCTCACAAATATTCTATCTACTTGATGTAGGTCACCAAGAAGATCTTGGGTTGAACAAGTTCCCCTTCCAGCTAAATTTCTCATGTAATTCATGCTCTGTGAGGAGCAATGGTAATAATTTCTTTCTTTATTGTTCTCCTTTTTTTTTTTTTTAAACAAACCACATTCTAAATCTTTCTAGAAAAGCTCTCTGGTATTGTTTTATAATTTGTGTTGTTGCATCAGGATACTGATTTTAATTTTTAACTTTCACTGAAAGTTAAGTCAGACATTGTTAAATGTTAGCTCTTGCCATCTGTGAAGCATTCAATTATGGTTTAATGGCTGTTTTGCAATGAGGTAATATTCCTGTTTCCCTCCTCTGGGGAAACACACTCTGTAAGATTTTTAGTCCCCAGCTATCTTACAATAGGTTTGCTTCCTCTCATTATCCTTATCTTGTCACCATATTTTCACTCCTCTGCTCAGCATTGACTGAGTGCCAAAGTAAATAAACAATACTCAGAATAACCAGTAACTTTAGCTTAATAACCATACAGCCAACAAATTTAAGAAATGCCTTTTATCAGAAATAGCAGCTCACTCTTCCTCTCCCCCTTCCATTTCTCCCTCCTCCCCCCTTCATCTGTCTATTCCCCTCCCCCTTTCTTTCAATTTCCTTGAGGTCTTTGGCAGTTCAGTCTGGAAAATAAAGCTCCTTCCCCACCAACCCCCAATTTAGTAATTTTAAACTCCCCTTTCAGATGGTCTCCAGCAAGGAATGAAGCAGAGGTGGGGAGGCAGGGAGGAGCTCTGACTCCAGCTGTTAGAAGCAGTCTTGGCAGAAACAGGAGGAAAGTCTAAACCAACCACAGTAACTGGAAATGATGGAGAATGTTGGTATCAGTGGGGCAGTTCCACAGAAGACCAAACTCTCAACTACCCAGACTTTTCATAAACAAGTCTCACTGTTATTTCTCTCTTTAATGGGGCTTCAACAGGGACTGGGATTTATACAACAAAAGGTAATGTCAACTACAGTCAGGCCTGCCTGTTCAAATTACCTCGCTCATGCCCCAGGCAGTACTCATCTCAATCCTCTGGCTCATACCTCAAATCTGGGAACCCACTGAAAACCCTGCTATGTGAACCTTTTTATTAAGATCCAGGTGGCTTTATTTTCACTTTTCTTCCTTCCATTATGTGCAGGATACTTCCTCTAAAAGGCAGATTAAACAGTCAACCATTCTGACTACATGCCACTAAAATCTCAAGAGAATCCCATTTAAAATCACACAAAATTTGGGGAGAATTCAGCAAGCTGTTTGTTTTGTTTTCTAAGTATAAACTAGTTTCTGGACTCTCCAGTGCTGGTGCTGCTCATCTGGGGAGGAAGCCCTTTCTAGAAACTGAGGGGTGACGTGTTATATCTATTAAGCTCAGACATACTTTTATTATTTTTTTAATCATTCAATTAGAGTGTGTTTGGGATGTTAGTTGTTGAGTTTCTATATTCTGCTTCTTCTATCAGCTGCTTTCACTCTCACATCTGTGACAACCAACATCTCAACTGGGAGTCTCTCGGGTGAAACAAAGCACCCAGAGGAA
Source organism: Galemys pyrenaicus (assembly GCA_019455555.1). Taxonomy (NCBI): domain Eukaryota; kingdom Metazoa; phylum Chordata; class Mammalia; order Eulipotyphla; family Talpidae; genus Galemys; species Galemys pyrenaicus. Next base: position 5,232,857 of record JAGFMF010011673.1, read on the forward strand.
GAGCTGTTTTGATTGAGAGCCAGAGGCCTAAGTGTCTTCCAGCAGAGATGCACCTCCTCAACCAAAATTACCACATCTAGCAACAGATGTAAAACTCATCTCTTCTCTCAAGGGTTCTGCAAAAGAGCAAAATCCCAGAAGCCGGGCTTCATTTTCACCCAACCTAGTTCAAAGACGACTGAGAGCTAAATGGAAAATGTACTAGCCATTTGTATTTTCTCCTAACAGCTCTGACAGGGGAGAGATCACTCATCAGCCTGGATAGAGTCAGAGAAATGAAAAAGAAAGAAAAAGATATTTTACCTGGTAGGTTCTCCTGCAGCCAAATTGCTAAGAACTCTGGGAAAGTGAGGAAGATAAATGTAGAGAATAGCATTTATTGAACACCAGTTATTTTTTATCCAACACTTATTAGGTGTTGGTTGTGTGCTATGTGATGTGACTCATAGTATGTTTTGAAGATATAATGTGATTATCATCAAGAAAAGGACACTTCTTTTTTCTTGGGGCAAAGATGTTTATTTTATCTGCCACATTTACCAGCTGAGGAAATCTTATACTCAGTATGTGGTAGAGCCGAAATCTGAAGCCAAACATCTTTGTGTTCCAAGTCTATGTGATTTCTGGCTCACTATGATGCTCTTACAGTCCCATACAAAATTACATCAAATAATTAAGGTTACTCTTTCAGTGAGCGATAAGGCCAGTTAAGTACTAACACCAGGATGGTGACATGCTCCAGGGAAAAGTTTTCTTACTAGGAATGGTCTCTTGGAGCTCTGGAGTCTATAATTTTTGAACCTATAAAAGTAAGGGTAATGAATAGATGTTGGATGGTTTTATAATCAGTCACTTATTTTAGGGACTGACTGAAAGTCAGCTAAAACTAATTTTTCTAGCCTATCCATTGTTCCTAAATAGATTTCATATCCTCTTTTCTATCCATTGTATCACAATATACTGTTAACCAGATTTTAAAATTGACAGGTTTAAAATTCCATCTCATTTCTTACCTACTCTAAGCTCAAGAAACTAAAAGCAACAAAATGACCAGAATACAGGGAAGAGGATTAAAAACCAAAGTACTAGAACAATAACAACTAATGTGACATCTGAGAAACAAATGCCAATTTTCCCATATTGCTTCTACATAATGGAGAGCAGTTATCAATTTTCCAAGCACCCACCCTTCATTCTATTATCTGGACACCCATGTTCTCATGCTGTGATTCTACACAATGCAATTTTTCTCACATATGCACCAACTCTACAGAGTGGTTTTTGCAAAGAACCGAGTATTTTAGAATGTGATCCCTGGAAAAAAGCTAGAAATCTACTTGTTTCTCGAACTCCTCCACCAAAGACAACTGAGCCCCCTCCCCCTTTTACTTCTCATCAACCTGCTCCACATTTATAGTCAGATTTTTAAGGTTTGTTTGGTTATTATTCTTCTGTCCCAATATTTAATAATAATAAAAAACAAAGTTGTTTTTAGTCATAGCAGTTCATCAAATACATTTTAACCATTATTTGGATTTTTATATTTTTTTGTAGTTTACAAAGAGCTATTTCCTTTTAATAAATTGCGATTACTGTGTTATTAGTGGTGAATAGGAGTTGGAACCCAGAGCTTTTCTTATTCTACAGTCTCCATTAGGTCATATCTAAAAATTGTGTGAATATGAAATAGATCATGAAATAGGAAGATCGTGCTTGCAAACTTAGGACTACAGTGTTTTTGAATAGTGGGATCTTGTACTATTAGGAAATTAATGCCACATTGTATGCAGGTAAATGGACGCCAACAAGGAGGGAGAAGTTTAAAGAGAGTTTTCTGTGGAAATTTTACAGGAAAATTACATATCGTACAAATATGAAGGATGATGTAATGCATATATATTAAAAAAAAAGTTTTCTGGGTGAAGCTCCTTAGTAAGGACATAACAGAGAGGTGCAAGAGAGAGGCAGCGCTTTCTTAGGTCTCTGGATGTGGTTGGCTGTGTGTACATGATGCCCGGAACTGCTATAGCCAGGTTGCATTACTGAGGAACCAGTTTTAGAATGATCTCAACTTTGAAAATGAATTAGGTACCCCACAATATTTAAATTAGAGCTTTATCCAACCAACATAATATATGCTTGTTATTTTAAACCACTTTCGTTGCAGTGTCACTCATCATGCTTAATAATGTATAGAGGAATAAAATGTCTGGATGGACGGATATGTGGATTAATAGAAGCATGTAACTATAACCATCTATTATTTCACTCTTATCACAATCCACAGCAGACATCATTATTATGTGCATGTTACAGAAAAGGAAACTTAAGCTCAGGAAAGTTAAATGATTTGCTAAGGTCATACAGGTATTAAGTGATGTAACTGATTCAAGTTCATTCTACCTGACACAAAGTCCATGTATTCTACTACTTTCGAATATAATTTACAGATATGGGGACATACTGAACAGTCACAAATTGTTGCTACTTCAAAGTCCGACAGTACAAATAGTTATTTAATAACAGAAGCAAGGTGACTACCTAAAGAATTTCTCTGTGAACTCTTTAAACAAAATGAGAATTTCTCTATTTGTTGAGCAGTTATCCAACAGTTCAACAAAAGAAAGTGCTAGGATAATTGTATTATCATCTAATTTAGAATACTTCTGAGAGTGAAAAGCTAGGCTTTTAATAATTAAGTCATCACAACAGGCATATGCGCAGAAAGCTTTAAGTTAATCGGGGTTTAGAGTCAACCTAGAGGCAGTGAAGGTACTTAAGAGAAAACTGAGTCTTTCTCTGTTAGAAACATTATCATGAGGAAAAATACAGATAAATATATATGAAATGATGAACATTCTCTCATTCTTCCCTTGGGTAGCTGAGTCACTCTACTTACGAATCCTACATTTAACCACTAATGGTTCATTCTGAAATTAAGGGGAACGAATGCAGTTCAAGAATTTGGGTGTCTTGGGGGTTAGAAACAAACAGTTACAGATAGGCCTCACGCTAGATAAGCAGTAATAATGGTACTTATTATTTTACCACCTGACAAGCAAAGAAGAACAATGCAGGAGAGGGGAAACTGTGCCATGAAAATATGAAATAAAAAAGAAAACAAAATAGAGAGAAAATACAAAAGATCTGATCCTGAAAGAGCTGGTATCCAGGAGCGTATTTTACTTGCCCTATTTCACCATAACCCTGGGATACTTTTAATTACTTGGCTCTTTTTACAAACAGTGCTTGACTATTTTGTCAGAGGGTCAGGGCTAACAGCGGGATCTGCCCTTTCCTTGTACTTAAAGGGATACCATCCCATATACTTTCAGGGACACCCAACCTGGAAAGACTTGTCAAGAAGACACGTATTTTCCTGAGTAATTTTCTCCCAAAAAAAGTCTCTCCTGGATCCTGTGCTTGCTAAGCCCATGAGGAGTCGGCATCATCAGACACTGTCTAATAACCCAAAATAACATATGGCAAATGCTTAGTAGATCTCATATTAGATGCTCACACTGAAATATATGTAGACAATGAAAACAGAACACACCAAAAAAGACAAATCAATGAGTAAAATGTTGTAAAGAAACAAAACCCCACATGAATTTATTTTGTTTGTATTTTTTTTCCCTTTTGTTCCCCAGTTCAGGAAATCTGCCCTTTTTCTTAAATGACATTAATTCTACTTTACTCGCTATCTCATTAATGAGACTGAAACATTCACTTAATAAATGCCAATAAAATTTAATCTGGGGATTATATACTGGGTTTAATTAAAATGTCTGCTTGCATTAAAAACAATTCCAGCCTGCTTCTATATAAGAATAAAAAATCATGTCCACAGCAGGGTTAAAAAGGATTATCATTTTCATGTTACTTCTTCAAATTTTGTATTTTGCTTGTCTTCTTAACTGTAAATCTTTAAGTTTGCATAACTCCAATTAAGGAAGATAAAAAGCAAACTGAAAGTCAGTATTCACAGAGGAATGCTATTGGCTCAGGCCCCAGATATTTTTTTGCATCTCCAGTGAGTTGCTTGTAAAATGTCCAGGAAGTTTGGAAAAGCTTTGCATTGACATCATTCAACAAAACTTGGGGAAGCTTTACCAGGAGAAAAATTAGAAACGAAGCTCATCGTCTAGGTACTGATCCTGTGACTTTTTGTAGAATCACTGCATACTGATGAATTTTGCAGAACCTTCCATTTTCTTTCCTTCCTATATTTCTAGTCTCTTTCGTGAAGAATGTTTAATAATTTAATCATATTTTATTTTTGCACCAGATTTTCTCTTTATTTCTGTTTATTATTTATCTTTGTAAAAATACATTTATGTCATGATATGGTAAACAATGAGACTAAATTGTCTCCTTCTACCTTAGATCTTAAACCATCAGTAATATGTGTCTGTCTCTATAAAGTTGTGTACTCTGAAAAAATTTAAATTATTTTTTAAAAAATAATTTTAAAAAGTTTAAAAATTGGGTAACATGTGACTTAGGTGAGTGACTTCTTTCACTTGACATGATGTTTTCAAGGTTTAGCCATGTTATGGCATATAGCAGTACTTCATTTCTCTTAATGTCTGAATACTTTTGAATACCTAAATGTGAAGATTTGAATTATTTTTACATCTTTATTAAATGGTTTAAAATGAAATTCTGGTAAGCATCACTTCATCTTGTCATATAGTGAGTTTTCAAAATACATTGTTTTAAAATTCTTTATATTCTCAAACCTTATCTATTTTGCTGTTTTTTTCTATAAAAATTATAATGCATAAACCAAATAAGATGTATTTTCATTCTGAAATTATTCAACAAAGAACTATGTGTCCAGTAAAAATAAACATGACTATTTAATAGTTGTTTTTACTTAATAACTCCAAAAAGATCTATTTAGGTATTTTGGGAGAAAACTTTTTCAACTGAAATGATTCTAAAAATGTTTAATTTGCTCTTAAAAGATAATTATTATTTGTTAACTACTTGTTGTTTATTGAAGTATTTGTATGTGAAACGCTTAGTCCTATGAAATGCTTAGTCCTGTGAAACGCTACACAATGTGCAAAACACTAACTTTTCATGCTATTTGAACCCTTGTAATTGCTTAAAATGCAATTTTATGACTCTATGTCAATATCTCTTTCAGTTTAGATAGGGGAATTGACCCTTCAAACATTCTGGAAAGTTCTTAAGATCACAAAACTATCTTGCAGTAGAGCCTCAATTCAAACCCAGAACCTAGTTTCAATTTTCAGTTTTAAAGTCCCAGAGTCTAAATTTTTCTTCTCCATGATAATGCTATGAAAATTTTCTAACATATATAAAGGTTGAATGAATTTTAGAGGTTATATTAACAACCTAGAATCTACAATTAACTTTATACAATATTTGGTTTATCTTATTCAACTCTCCTTCTGTTAAGTCCATATAATTTTAAAATTTATAGCAAAGCTCAGGTTCTAGAATAAGTCAACTCAAAGCTTAAGTCATGGCTCACCTACTTTATAGCCTCTCAGCTAATTCTACATTTTTCTCATTGGTAAAGCAGGAACAATAGCAGTACTATGGAAGATTATTTGTAAAAATATTCACAACAGTCGTCCTGGATCTGTGCCCATGGAACTGTGACTTAACAACTTTTCTAGTTACACAGTGGAGTCCCTCACCTTGAATCAGGGCTGTTCTGGTGACTTAAAACTTGCTTTGGGCAATAGAAAAGCAGCTCAAATGATGATGTGCCCATTCTGAACATGGACTTTGAAGTTCACTGTTCACTCTTTTTTTTGAGATGTTATTTATTTATGCATACAAGAGCTGGGATACAGGCCAGAGACATGGGGAGAAGTGGGGTGAGAGGATCCACCAGAGACAGAGTTGGGAGCAGGACAGGCAGATCCACTGAAATACTCTGCTGAGGGGAGCAGCGGGCGAGGCAGGAGAGGTCTGCTGGGTCATGTGGGTCATCTCCCTGGCCAGGGATCGAACTCATACTGTAGTGGCTACAGAAGCCTCACAGTGTAGTGCTCAACCCCTTGCGCCACCAGGAGGCCCTGCACTGTTCAGTCTTTCTCATAGAAGCCTATCCAGCTATGAAGTTAGTTAGCTTCAGCGTCAATGCTTGGATACCATAAGAAGCCAAGACAACAGCATAGCTGAGGTTGTTCTAGACAAGACAGGCTCCAAATGTTCCAGCAACAGACCAAAGATTTATGAGGGAGTTTAGCGAGACCAGAAAAAATCACCCAGTAGATTCTAGTTTGAATTGCCAACCCACAAAGAACCATGAGCTAAACAAATGATTGCCTTCAGACACTATTTTGGGAATAGAACACAATAGAAAACTGATAGAACACATTCACAGAGGAATTCTGAGGATTTTTAAAAAAGAGAATTCATTTAAAATGTTTCCGCTCTATCTGCCATATAGGAAATCATCCGCAAATGTTAAGGTAGTTACTCATCATCATCGTTAGGCATAAATTGGTATATATACTTTCTTCATGAAACTCAAATTCACTTCTCTAATTGCAATTGTTTTTCCCCTTCTCTTCCCTTAGAAATATTTCACAGTCCAGCTCAAATTTCACATCCTTGGAGAAATCTCCTTTGTGTACCTATGAAATTAGCTTTGTCCTTTCTCAACTACATTGCTCATTTCATTCATATTGCTCATGTAAGTATCTATATTAGTGTCTTTCCCTCTACTGAAAGAATCCAGTGTCTCATTTACATTTGTGTCCTTAGCAATAGCAGAAAGCACAGTTAATATTTGTTGAAAAAAACTGATAAAAATAAAAGGCCCATTGTGTTTTATGCCAGGAACTCAAAGATCATATTTAGTGTATTTACTCAACTCATATGGAATATCACTAAATAATTTCTATTTACTTTCAAGCTAAATCTCTTCTACAAAATAATGACCTGTAAATTCTCTCTGTTATTGGAGTTCTGCACTTATAAATACTTCACAGTCTATTTAAATTTAATCAGAGTCTACCCATACTGCAGATCTTTTTAAGTTACTTATAGAAGAGACTGGTGATATACATCATTCATAATAGAAAAGAAAACCTGTATGGAATAATGTGTGATGCATTTGTGTGCTGTTATATGAAACCGTTCACTTAGGTTCAGTCAAATATTAATGTATTTCTAGATACACCAGCCCTTTCTTCATTGTTAACTCATCATCTTCTGACTTGAGGGTTAGCTAATAATCATTTGCTTTTAATTCCCTTATTCCCCAACTGTGATTGTCACATGCAACTAAGACACTGGGGAACATAAAAACACACAAAGTAGGAATTAAATAAAGAGGAGGGAGGATAAAGGGCCTACTTCATCAATTTTAGTTATTGACTAAAGGTAAGTTTTACAGCACAATTTCTGTGTAATAGTAGTTAAGTTTTATCACTGTTACTAAATATACACTTTTGAAGAATCATGACTACTACAGAAAGCAGAAATATGGGAGCAAGGTGTCCCAGTTCCATTTATCAGATTGGTTGCTGATGGGTCTGGAAAACTATAAATTTACTGTGGCTCCAATTCATTCAATTCATTTCTCTGGGTACACTTACCGATTCTTTAAAACCTGCATAAGTATTATACCCCCAATAAAAACTGTTTTCTCGTATTCTAGATTTAATGGGACTCTCTCATAGCTCCCTTTTTTATTCATGTCAACACAACTGTAGCACTCTAATTCCTTGTTTTTTCCTTCCAGAGATTTTTTTTTTGCCAAATTAAGTTTTCATTACTTTTATTCTTATAACCACTTAGCAACCAAACATTAAATATAAACTTCTATACTTAGTGCTAAATTTTTTAGGTTTAGGTGGCACAAGGGGTTAAATCTCATCACTAGGGAGCTATCTGAAGCTACTGCAGCACAAGTTCAATCCTTGGCCAGGGAGGTGACTCACATGGTGCAACAGACCCCTCCTGCCTTGCCTGCTGCTCCCCTCAGCAGTGTGTTTCAGTAGATCTGCCTGTTCTGTTTCTCATTCTGTCTCTGGTGAATCCTCCCACCACCCTACCACCCCATCTCTGGGCTGCACCCCAGCTCCTGTATGCATAAATAAAATAAATCTTTATTTTTTATAATAAATGATAATAGGTCAATTAATAACAAAGGCAAAAATACTACCCAAAATTGTATTTTTAAGACTCATTGCACAAAATTGCAATAAAATTAAAGAGTAGATAAGATATTTGCGTCATAAAGTTGTGTAAACTTAAAAAAATAGTAAAATATTACGTGGTGATTTTCATACAGACATTTCTTCATGGAATTAACTGTGTAGTTATAACTAAAGGGTTCTCAAAATATTTAGTGCATAGAGGTATATGTCAATGTGTAGCTATTATTAAAAGGAAAAAATTGGAATACTATATTAATGAATTAGCACAAAACTTATCACTACTAGTTAGTAAATATATTACTATCACGAAGACTGAAGGTACATCTGAGAAAATCGTGTTTGAAAAAAGCATAATATATTTTGCAATGATCACATCTATAGAGGCTGACCACAAGTCAGACTGTGTTCTGCACGGTTAATATGGATTATCACTATTAATCCTTAAAACATGCCATGATGCCAGTACTTTCCCTACTCATCAGATGCTACCTATTAAAGTTTTTTGAACTGAACTAAGCCAACTTCACTTTCACAGCTGTTGGGTTCTTTTTGGTAGAGATTGGTGACTTTGTAAGACTGTATTTCTCTATCCCTACAGACTCACTACCATGTTATGCGATTTAAATCTCATCCTAAATTTTGTGGCACATGGGGGCATTTATCAGCAAGAAGTTACACATTCATATACAAGTGAATACATGTAAAACTTCCACATCCTTTTCTTGTAAAGTAGGTGAAGTTTCAGTTCTATTTCTCAAGGGCCACTGAAAAAATCCCTTAAATATTTCCTTTCAGTTAAATGCAACAAAATTATAGTGACAAATACAGGAAATTTTCTGGTCCAGCTAAGGAAAACAGTCTTTTAGGTCCAGGAATACAGGAGCAAATCTGAACCCAAAGTTGAGTGGTACTCTGAGGCTCCGAGAAGTTTAGTATTTCAGATTTTACTAGGGCAAAATGGATCTGTAGAATCTTTCTAAACAACCCATTTATGTTGACTAATAGGAATTTCTTCAAAAGAAAATTATTTCTAATGTCACTTGTAGGGAAAGAACAATTTTTTTTATCCTAGCTTTCTTCCAGCACCTAGAAAAGATTATTTAGTAAGTGATGGGGTAATGAATGAGGAATATTTAATAATTCTTGGTTTGTGCTAAGCTTTCAGAAGGATTCCAGACATTGTCATATGTCCCCTCAGAAATGTTACAGTCTGGATCCAAAAAATCAAAAAGCTTCATCTCTCTTCACTATCTTGATATCTACATGATGTATTGCTTAGGATTTTATTGTCTCAATCCAATTTTTATGAGGTGATAATGGTAACATATTTTTCAGTTTTAGAAGATACATTTAACCAGTCTTAAAACTGCAGTGAAGGTCTGAAGGCTATGTCTATATGTACAAATTAATTATTTAACTGTACTAATTTTATTTTTAATGTCAGTTATTGATTGGTAAGTTATTCAATAAAATCAATATGTGTCCAGCGAGTAGAAGAATATCATGGCTAATGGGCAGCTCCAATTTCCTACTTATAATACTAAGAATGAGTGGATAAGCATCTCTTATCAAGGCAAGAATAAAGGAATGTCTCCAAAATATTTTCCTATGTATTCTTTTTTACATTTTTGTCATATTTTTTATCATTATAATAATGTTAAAGTATATAAATAATCTGGTGGCAGCAAGTATATTCCCGATATTGCATAATCATCACTATCTAGGTTCAAAAGTTTTTTTTTTTTTTTGTTAAAGATTTATTTATTTATGCATACAAGTACTAGGGTACAGGCTAAAATGTGGGGGAGTAAGAGGACTCACCAGAGACAGAGTGAGGAGCAGGACAGGCAGATGTAGGTTCAAAAGTTTTTAAGATTTCTTTTTTCATGCTTTTCTGTAGATTCCTGTGTATTTTGTACTGATATTCAGTTTTCACAGTACGATTTGTTGAAATAAACTGTTCTTTTCTCATTGAATGGTTAGTCCTGGTAACCTCACTGAAAATCCATTTGACAAAAAAAGGAACACTCATCCACTGTTGATAGGAATGTAAGTTGGTATAACAGCTATGGTAAACAGCATTGAAATTTCATAAAACAAAACCAAAAACTATGAAAATGTCACAATGCCAGCAATACCACTGCTAGATATTTGCCCAAAGAATAAAAAAAAAAAAATCTCAGGGCTTCCCTGGTGGCCTAGGTATTAAGTCTCAGTGCCATCACTGCTGTGCCCTGAGTTTGATCCCCGACCAGGAGTTAACCCACATATGGTGCAACAGACCTCTCCTGTCTTGCCACCTGCATCCCTCAATAGTGTATTTCAGATGATCCACCTGTTCTGCTCCCCATTCTGTCTCTGGTGAATCCTCTCACCCCTGTACCTCTGGTCTATACCCCAATTCTTCTATGCATAAATAAATAAGTCTTAAAAAAAAACTTCATATGAAAAGATTTATGTACCCCTGTACTCATGACAACATTATTCAGAGTATTCAAGTCATGTAACCAACCTTAGTACCTAGTAAAGACAAATGGATAAAGAAATTATGCAACATATACTCCACAGAATACTAGTCAGCTATTAAAATGATAGAATAGTGCCTTTTGGAACAAAATAGATGGGTCTTAAAGTGAAATAAATCAGAAAGTGAAAGACAGTTATCAGGTGACTTCACTCATTCATGGAATAACCAAAGAAAACAAAATAATAATGCAGCAACAATAATTCTTAGACTCTGTGATAAATTTTACTGGTTGTCAGGGTCAACTGTCAGGGAATAGGAAAGGAGAGGAGAGAGAAAGGAATAGGGGAAGGGAGCGGATACAGCATTGGCAAGAGCGCCGGTGGTGGTAAGTGAAGCCTGTGCACATACAGAGATGTGAAACTGTAATTCCAAAACTCTATAGTTATGTAAATGACAAATCAATAATGAACAAGAAACTGCTGCCTACTAATTCAAATATAAGATAATAAAGTTGCTAAACATAAACTAATTTGACTATATATGCAAGTTTATGTATGATCACTTTACTCATATCTTTTTTTTTTTTACTATTTTCTGTATACCTAAGAACTATCTAGGGCCTCTCTGGTGGCGCAGTGGGTTAAGCAATACACTATGAAGCAAACTGCAGCCACTGAAGCACGAGTTCAATCCCTGCTGCCGGCCAGGGAGGGGACCCACATGGCGCGGCAGACCTCTCCTGCTGTGCCCACTGCTCTCCTCAGTAGTGTGTTTCAGTTAGTCTGCCTGTTCTGCCATCCACTCTGTCTCTGGTGAATCCCGTGACTCTGGCCTGTACCCCAGCTCTTGTATGCATAAATAAAAAAATCTTTAAAAAAAAAAAAGAACTACCTATTTTAACATTCCACACCATATTAAGAGAAAACCAATGACAGCAGATTTAGAAACTGTAAAAGATGCAAATCTAGTAAATGAATAAATAAATGAATAAATGAGAACAGCTTTCTGTTATTTGTTTCCAAGTAGAATACCCAAAACAGGATCCGTGGATACTGTACAGATTCGAAAGAACAGAGAAGAGTTTCTTATAAGAGGACTGACTAAGATGCCACAAGAGTTGTCAGGTTGTCTTGGGTTGAAGAGTTAAATTATTTGCTTTTCCTATATACTTGCTAAGTTTTTTTCCAGGCATTCATCCACCCCCAAAATTGTTCTCCCTTGCCTCTTCCTACCATTTATTCACTCTATTGTTCTTCATTATAAGACATCTTATACTGATTATTGGTATCTTCAATGAAAATAAAATACACATGGAAAGGTGTGGCACAAAAATGTAAACTGTCTTGATGTGACTTCCTTTCACTTCCCATCGCCAAAATTTTCATCCACAATGTAATTTATGTGGTTGTAAATGTAGAAACACAAAATAATATATTTTGTTCAGTCAAACACAGCTATTTCAGATAGAATTCTCAGGGTTATAATTTGAGAAGCCTGATTCCCTCAGCACTTCCTTTCATAGACAAAATGTGACCTTTAAAGTATTCAGCGGTGTCCTCTATGACCAATCATTCAGGTTGGCAACTAAAGTCTTGTGATTGAAGCCAGTCCTGGCTAGGTTTCTGCTCAAGATCCTAATGAATAGTCACAGAATCCTCTTAATTTCCTAAGAACTTCTTACCTAAATATTCGATACTTGTTAAACATTAACAAGAACTTCATCTTTGTCTATTTGTTTATAGGCACACATACAATTGTTAACTTTCAACTCTAACCCTACAGTTTTCTGTATTTCAGAAAAATTTCTCCAACATTTTCCACCCAAAGCCATTGTTCAAAGACCACAGGTGTCTTGGCACCACACAGTGGAATCTGGATTCTTCAGTTCACTTCCTTCCTTTGAATGCACTCTTGACCCAGCCCTAGGCAGAAAGCACCTCAAGGCAGGGATTGTGTTCATCTTTGGCATAATTTCATCATTGTACTTGGCCATAGATGGCTTTGCCCTTATATAAATATTAAATAATAGCAAGATAACAATTGTTCTTTTCTCTGGAGGGAATAGGATATTTTCCATTATTTACTTTCACCTTCCTCTCTTTTCTCTTATACATTTTGACTAACACTTTTAATTTTAAAATAACTGTAAAATGCCCATGTACAAATAAAACAATTTTATGCACACTGCTAAAATGCCTTAAACATTCTAATTGCTGATATACTCTGACAAGTAATCTTCAATGCCACTTTGGATACTTAGGTGAAAAATATAGGAGAAAAATAGAACAGAAAACATTAAATACGAAGTGAAAGTCTGTCTAACACACTCTGTAAGCACTCCAAGTAGTCTCATAAGCCCTGTACATAAGCTGTAGAATATAGGGAAAAGTAGAATTATGAGGTGTAGTGTTCATTTGTTAACTACCAAGAAAGGAAAGCAGTTCCAAACTCAGAGAGGAAAATGTGAGCATTTGAAATGCCATGTTTTTCTGCCCCTAGGAAATGTATTTATTGGAAATTACATTGCAAGGAAAAAGTCTAAATAAATTAAATCCTTAGTTATTATGTCATCTGTAACTGTATTTTAGAATACAGCCACAGTTTTGCAGTTATGTAAACTAAGTTGTCAAGCACTTGTTATTTTAAAGTTGGAACCAGGCAGCTCCCCTGACAGCCCTGTGGTCCCAGCTCCCAGTCTGATTCATGACCGACACTGAGACACAGGAAGTTCGTGTCTGCTATAATCTAAACACCATGAAAATGGAACATAAGAAGCAGTGCAGAAACGTAAAAATAGGCTAAATCTCATAACCCAGACAAGAACCATACAACACACTTGTAGGAAGGAGAAGGGAAAATTAAGAGCATGGCACACAGCATCAGCTTATATATAATACTAGGGAAACCCGGAACCAGCTACAGAATTTGTGTGACCTGATTCAAAATGAAAATGAAGGGCCCCATGTTCAAAAATTATTAAGAATTTCCAGACAGGGCCAGCTGAGCACTAAGCCAAATGGGAGGGATTCTAAATGCAGGGTTCTGTGTGACTGTACAGGCTACACACCCATGAAACTAACCCTGGGGGATATTTCAGGCAACTGAATAGTTAAAAGGCAAAGGAATGTCATTGCCTTAAATAAAGAGAAACAATGCTCCCAACTGTATTTTCCTTTAGTAGCATCACACATTTAAAATGTAAATATAGCATATGCAATCTCTACATTTTAAAGTTTGTGTTTTTTCAAAGCCTGATTGTATAGCAAATGCTTACCGTCAGGGTAATTCTTTCCATATTTTTCTGCTCAGACACAGGAATCTGAGTAGTGCATCAATTCAACAGCAATAAACCTGGACTTTTTATTTGGTTGGGAATCATGACAGTGTCCACTGATCCAGGAAGAGGCACTAGGGAAAGGGAATATTAAAAAAAAAAAAGCACCATTATAAAATCTGTTTGTTACCCTCAATAAAACTAAGCTGTGGTTTATTTCTTTAACAAAAAATGTATATTTCACTGTTTATTGTTCTCATTTTAGAGAAAAGTACACTTTACACTTAGTGCTCTGTACAAAGAAATGGGACAAACCCTTGTCTTCCATCAAAAGCAAGAATTTACAAAAGTGAAGAGCAAGAGATTACAGGGGCAGCGGACGAAGTAGCAAGTCTGATCCTCAAAGCACCCCTTTTTAACAAAAAGGTGAGTATTTGGGAGGAGACTGAACAGCTGCCTCGGGTCCTCTCCAGCTCAGCTCAGAGCTCAGGGACCAGGGCACTCTCAGGAAGCCTGGTGGAGCAGTAACATTATCTTCATAATTTGCCTGCACCAGCGGCCCTGTCAACAGGCAGTGGTAGGCCATACTGTTTCAACTGAAGTAATTAAATCTCTCTGCCCTCGTAAAAGTAAAATAAAATAAAAATACAACTGCCTGCTGCTGGTCAGTGGAATTACACTGAGTGGAGGTAAATTTTAATTTCATGGTGCAAGTGTTAAATTATTGCCTTCTAAGCTGACTGCCAATTCTGCATGAAAAATCACCACATTTTAATAATTCATCTTTTGTTTAGGAGGGAGACCTAGACATAGCACATGTGTTATGATTTGGAAGGAGATTTTATGTGCAATTAGCATCCTGAGAACCACAACATAACCATGTTCAGGTTCCCTAATTGGACCAAGGGGAAACTATCATTTCAGAAATGATTTGGGGACCTTAACCTTTGTTCAGCTTCTCTAAAACACTTGGAATTATTTTGATAGTGTCTGCTTATTTTCAAGATTTCAGCTTAATTTAGAACTGTGCATTTTATAGGTGTGTATCTCCACTAATATGTGAAGATTATTAATGATCAGTCTTTCACGTTGTTGTGAAACTGTCACAAAAACTTTCATTTGTAAATGATTCTCTATGATAGTTTTTAAGAAAATTTTTTTTAGTATACTTAGCAGAACCCCACTCTGTTAACAAGCAGTCAAATAATTGTTAGGAGGGGAAATTTTTCTGTACAACCCATTAATGAAAAGCTGGCATTTAGAAAAAAGTAATTTTTAAGCATAAATATTTGTCATACAGGTTCTCACTGATGGGCTATGACAGTCCAAAAATCATCTTATATATTTTGCATCTCTCCATCAAACTTATGAAATGAAACATTAAATAATGTTAAGAAAGTAGAAATGATGATTTTATTTGTTTTACTCAGTATTTTATATATGCAAAGATATTGCTGTGCTCAAAATCAATGATTCAATATATCCTTGGAGTTCAATTGATTTGCTGCACTTAGACATTCTGCATAGCTATTAACATGAAATGAAATTAAAATAGACTGCTGTGAAGTCAGATCTAGCTACATCATTTATCCCACACCCCAGGTATATGAAAATACTGCTCAGGTAATGTATCGATTAGATAACATCCCTATGCTATTGACTTGTTGAAGTCCAAGTTCTTTAATCTGAATAAAAATACACTTTCAAGCTGCCTTATATTGGAAAGATCAGCTAGATCCAAATCAACAATTCATCAGAGATGGAAGACTATTAACCAAAGAGAACATGGTATGTAAGAAAAAGGTGAATAAAAATCCAGATAACCAAACTGAATTGTGGAATCTTTGTAATTAGAGTCAGAAGGAGGTGCAGGATGTTACACGTCTCCTAATAAGTCACTACTGAGTCCGATTAGCTATATGTCCTCAATTTGTGATGGTTTTATTTATCAGTTTTACATTTTCAAGAAATCTGTTTTTCAGACTTTATAGCTTCACAGAAGTTTCTATTTTTTCAAACGTGGTTATTTTTATTATTTTTATTGAGGTAACATTGATTTATGACTTTGTGTTTTAGAGGTATAGGATCTCCCCCTTTAGGTATTGTTTATATTAATCACTATTTACCATAGGATTTTATCTGAATTATCTTCATTACCTTAGGAAACTC
Organism: Galemys pyrenaicus; assembly: GCA_019455555.1. Taxonomy (NCBI): domain Eukaryota; kingdom Metazoa; phylum Chordata; class Mammalia; order Eulipotyphla; family Talpidae; genus Galemys; species Galemys pyrenaicus. The sequence continues at coordinate 5,248,920 of JAGFMF010011673.1, forward strand.
AAGGGTGAAAGTTTGAGTGATGAAATGTAAAGTGGTTTACATTTCCTAGGGCAAATCATCTGCATTCTTTATTTCCTCACAGTAAAACTGATCCACAGAAAATACAAACATGCATACACCTATACATGTATTTCTATCTGTATAACTGCAATCTATTATTAGATGGGTACATATATATGTATATGTTTATGCATATATTGCAAATACATTTGCATATCTTGTGACTACATTTACATTCAATGTCCACTGAGATTTCAAATTTAAAAATCATAGTTCTAAAACAAACTTGGAAAATCTTTGGACCCTACCACTGTCTAAAAGTAGGTCACTTTCTTAAATTCTTACAGAAAAAGATGTTGAATATTAGACAAATATTAGTATCAAAGGTGGAAGATACATTTGAAGTTTAATTTTCCTAACTTTTCTACAGATAAGCACGTTTTAAAATGTTCAAAATAAAATGTTAAATATAAGAAATGACAAGTTATGTTTCCATGGTTTTCTTTTCTCTGTTTTGTTATGCTTTGCTAATGCTAATTGCTTCTCCTCATTCAATATAAGGAAATCATAATTTCCATTGCATATTAATAATCTTTGGCATATGTTCTAATCACAATTTATCATTGATGTTGTTAATGTTATTTAGACTAATAGCAACAACTCATTCTACAAAATATTTCATTATTTTGACATACATGAGGGCATTGTCCCATTTGAGAAAATTGTATATTGCAATTATTAACCATATTTTGCCCATTCTAATAAGATGCCATCAACTCATAAACAATACACCATCTTTTTATTTATTTATATATATTTGACATCAATTGTAATCCTCATGTATTCCCCATCACCATATCACCAGTGCACCATCACCTCAGTCCCTCGTGTTCCCATCTGCCCTCAAACCTCCCCCTCTCCCCACCCTACCAAGTGACCCCAATTTGTCCTTGTCTTTTCATTTTTGGTTTTTATTGTTGTTATTATTATTATTATTATTCCTTTCCTCGATCCTTATATTCCTTAGTTCCCTTATAGTCCTCCTAGGGGAGGAACCATGTGCTATTTTTCTTTTGCCTTCTGACTTACTTCGCTGAGCATAATCCTTTCCAGTTCCATCCATGTTCCTATGAATGCGTCTAGTTTTTCTTTTTTGATTGCTGAATAGTATTCCATTGTGTATATGTACCACAACCTCCCAATCCACTCATCTGTTTTTGGGCATTTAGGTTGTTTCCAGGTCTTACCTATTGTAAAGAGTGCTGCTATAGACATAGGGGTGCAGGTATTCTTTTGAATCAGTGTATTTGTGTCTTTTGGAATATACCATCTTTTTTATGTATCATTAAGAACGACTCTGCCAAGTTATTAAAAATGCTCTTTAATCATTTTATATTCTAATTTTTTAAAAATTAAATGTTCTTTTAGGATTATTTAGACAGTGTATTTACCATGTAACACTCATGAGTATACATAAAAGTTAAAATGCAAACAAAGTCAATTGGTAAAAGTCTTTCTAAAAAAGTCTTTACCACCTACTCTGATTAGGATTTGTTATTTATAACTTTGGATACAACATCAACCTCCAAACCAGAAAGAACACTGACTATGTAATATTCTTTAAGAGTGTCCTCTATTTTCTCCAGGATGTTCTTCCAACCTGCTGGCACCCATTATGTAAGTCTGAATGCACCTATTTATGTATATTTATTCCATATATGGCATTATCAGTATTATTTCCCTCCAAATTTTTGTTATAAGTTGTTAAACCTATAAGAAAGTTAAAAGGATTATATAATGAACACCTATAAACTCTGGTATATTTTGCATATATACTCTGGTATATATAGCACAAGAGCTTGTTTAGCTTTCTCCATTTGGATTTTGATGGCTTTTTGGAAAATGAGTGACATGTACTTCTAAACACTTTAGTATGCTTCTACTGTGATAAGAAGATATAACCATAGCTATTTAATCTACTAGGATACTACTAGGATAAATACTATGTAATTCTACCTAAGGAAACTTACAATCAACTCTTACTGACCAGGGGTCTTCATAGAGATTCTGACCTCTTGTAAAATAATTTAACAAGGAGACAAGACAGACTACTTCTAGACATGACTTTATTAAACTTATGCTTAAGCACAAGGGAAGCAGTGCCAAAAGTGAAAGTTCCTGTGTTGGCTCTTGGAAGGGAGCTAAGAAAGTACTCTTAAAGGATTTGACTATCAGGGCAGAGGAGTGCATCATAGCATGTCTTGAGTTGGATTACACTGGAGCATTAGCAGACAGGTTACATGTGTCTTCACACATCACATGACTCATTAGCATCTTAAGTCTCTACCCAAGGGTGTGTGCTTTAACATGCTAATGAGACTGCGGTCATCCTTGGTCAAGATTTTTACTACCTGTGCATATGGGGGGGTCTTGGTTACTCTTCTTCTAGGAAATGGTATGGTTATTAGTTGTTAAAGCAACAGCCATATATCAGCATATATGGTACCTCCTGCCAATATATGGAGCCAGAATGGTCAAGATAGGGTACCATCTGTCAGGATATGGCCATTTGTTAGTCTAGTGAAATATATCAAATGAGTAGTTAAAACAAGATGTTAAGCAGCTCCTGCCAGCTGTGATTTAGTCCATCTGTTCCAGCAGGATGTTGGGCAACTCTCCTGCCAGCTTGCAACTTAATTTACCTAGACAATCTCAAAACCAGTAATATAAACAATCCATATTTAAACTTCCCTGATTGTTCTTAAATGGTCTTTTGTAGTATTTTGTTCCGCTAAGAACCAATCAAATTTACTATTATATCTGTGAGTCTTTGCTAGTTTGGAATAGTAACCTATATTCTATATGTGTGTGTGTATGTCTGTGTTTGTGTGTGTTGTGTTTTACATTGACTTGGTTGGAAACTCCATACCTTCTTATCGTAGAATGTATACATTATGGATCTAACCAAAGTTTTCCCTCCTAATTAATTATATTTAGGTTAAATATTCCTGATAAAATGCTGCATATTCCCAATGTAAAGGTAATATTTTTCCTTAAACATTAATAACTACTCAGAGGTACTCTAAAACCATGTCACAAAAACCAAAAATGAAAAGACAAGGACAAATTGGGGACACTTGGTGGAGAGGGGGGAGGGTTGAGGGCAGATGGGAGCACAGGAGACTGAGGTGATGGTGCACTGGTGATATGGTGATGGGGAATTCATGGGGATTACAATTGATGTCAAATATATATAAATTAAAGGGATAATAAAAATATCAATGTTCTATCATGAAAAAATATATTGAGCAAACAAAAAACATAAAACCATGTCAATATTTCATCCTCTTACTGAATTACATTATGGTTTTAGTATTCATTAATATTCTCTTCAATTAGTATGTTAGCTGTTAGAAATCATTCTGAAAATTTTGATACTGGTGCTTTCTTAATCTCACAAATATATCAGCAAGGGTTTAGAGTTAACAGTTAGGAATCATATCTTTTCCCCAATCATCTAAATGATATAGCAACCATATTACTGGTGATTTCAATTGTACAGTCAGTCATCAAGGATAGCAACCATATTTGTACTTTTACAATAAATGTCAACTACCACATGAATTTATTTGACCAACAAAAATAGTGAGATATTATCAACTATTGATATAAGAAGCTCTTTACTTATTTATTTAAAATTTATATATACATTTAACCACACAGATGGTACACTATATTGTACCATCTGATGGAAAAATAGTTCACATTAGAATGAAATAAGCTCATTCTGATTTTGGCAAATTAGGATTACATAGTTTCTAAATCTTAGAAATGTCACAAAAAGTAAAATAAGACATGAACTAGTGAATTACTAAATTAGATGAATTAGTGAAAAAGTGCATGAGTGATGGCGTATGTGCTCAAATAGGTACTTACGTGATTTTAAAAGTTATGTTATTATCATGGAAATGCAATCACAGTTATAACTTGTGGACTTAAACTATGCTTTAGAAAATGCTTCCCAGGAAGACCACACCCAGAGAGGGATTTAGCATGCATCAGATTTATTAGGAGGAGTCAGGGATATTGACACCTGACACCTGTGGCAAAAAGAACAATGAATTGCCTTATAGTCACAAACACTTCAAGACACACCCAGAAGCTGGAATGAACCTTCATAGTTGATTTTAATTGAAAGACGGAATTGACATCATTTCTACTATTTATAAATTAACATAATACATTATCTAATATATGCTATATATCACAAAAAAAACCCTTTGCACTTGTTAGGTTATTAATTTCTTTCAGTTTTAGACTTATATTCAGTTAGATGGATTTGTTAAATTAGATATTATATATATTTACATAAAATTATTTATGTATATATTATATATAGTATGATGTATATAATATAAAATATCTGATATAGTATACTAGACAGATAATAAAAGTTACCATGAAGTCTTGTAACCTATGTTAGACATATTTTTAAACTCTTTGCAATTTTGGTAAGTATACACTAGTTTTTATCTACTTTGAGAACACAAAAATGGAAAATTACTGTTAGGGCACCAAAGAAATCATCTCACACCCCTCTGGGTTTTTCTCAGGCTGAACTAATAATCAAAACAGCATCAGACAGATTATCAAAGAAAAAATAGGCAACTTATTGACTTATTCTTTATAGAGAATTAATATGGTAAAAGTATAAAGAGTAATAGTGTGGACCAGGAATATTTAGCCTGAACATGGGTATCAAGAAGAGAGGGGGAGACTTCATAAGACATGGAGGAAGCTCCTCATCCTTACTCTTAGAATTAAGATAAGATTCTTAGATAAAGAAGGAATGTTTACTAGTAACCCTAGAGCTGGAAACGACCTTCAGAATGATATTGTTCCAAGTACCTCTGATGTTGAAGGGGCAGATGACTTATGGCAAGGACAGAAACTTCTTGTCTTCAAGGCCCTCATTATCCTCAGCACTCCAGAGGCTCACAAGATCTTGATTGACTTGTGCCCATACCAAGGTGACAAGAGTCCTTCTCTTGAGAAAATCTTTCTGACACTTTTGGGGAGACTGATCCCACAGTACAATTAAGTTACTCATAGGTAGAGACAATTTCCAGTTTTATTTGGTCATTCTCAGTACATTCATTTACATCAAAACATTTACTCTAAATATATTATGAGCAGATTCTTAGAAAGTGAATATATACTAAGAAGTAAGTTGAGAGAGATTGAGTTTGACAATCTTAAATAAAACAACAGTGGGGAAAAAAAAGCTAAGTTCTTATAGCAATGGGCCTGTAGAAACACAAAAAAGGAGTCATCACAATCAACCTAGCAGGTGTATAAAGTGTTTCCCAAATATATTAAGTCTTGAAGAATAATAGGAGTTAATCATGCAAAGAAGGAGGTGGGGATAAAAAGAAAAATTCATGCAGATAATATGTATTTTTAAACATTCAGTATGCATCAGGAAGTCATCCAAATACTTTACATGTATTATGGCATTAATCATCAAAACAATTCCATTGATCATATTCTATGACTGCCCTTATTTTATAGGTGAGGATACTGAAAATTAGAAATGCAAAGAATGAGCCCAAAGCATATGCCAATTAAGTAGCAAAACTTATATTTCCATTTACAGTGAAGTAAAGAGGTATGAAATAGCACTGAATTAAGAAAACTGCCAACATTTTAGATCAGGTGGCACAAAAGAGAATATGAAAAGATCAAGAAATAAAAACTCATGAGGTAATCTCTGCCAAGTTCATGAAAAGAGACAAGATTATAGTTATATTCTAAAAGATTACTCTGTTATCACTGCAAAAACACATTTAAGTTGGTAAAGGAGCTACTGCAGAATTCCAAGATATAAGCAATAAGTGCTGGAACTAAAACAGAAGAGATGAGACACCTTTTAAAAAGTAAATGCAAAATCAATTGTACTTGGTATCCAGATAGCAAAAACATCAAGTTAAAGAACAAAGTTTACCTGGCTCCAAGGTTTTTGACATGGAATATTAGATGGATGGATGAATAGATGGATGAATGAGTGGGTGAGTGAGTGGTGGGTGGATGGATGGATGGGACACACTAGACAACCTATATGCTGATTGAGTTTGTAAGGAAAATTATTCTTAAATTTTCAAAATATTGTGTCTTAAAGTAACAGTATTTTGCCTGGAGTATCAGTGTTACTATTAAGATCTTTGAACCTTCCCATTTCCATTGCTCCATCTATGTCCATGATTCCATATTCTGTGGACTTTACTTCTTTGTTTACTCCCAAGCTTTTTCCCTTTTTTAGATTTTAAGATTTGGGAAAAACTTTTCTAACAAATTACCCCTCTTTGGCATTAGTTAACTACTGCAATGAAACCAAATGCCTATATAACAATGGGCATTTGTTATGTTATATAGTTTCTGTGAGTCATAAATTTAGGAACAGCTTACCTAAGGGTTCTGGTTTTTCTCATGAGGTTGCTATCAAAATATTGGCCAGGGTGGCAGTCATGGGAAGGCTTAAAAATGGTGGAAGAATTCATTTCTAAGATAGCCCACTCACATGACTGTTGCAGAATACTTCAGTTCCCTGCCATGTGAATCTTTCCATAAATGTCGGTGATGTGGTGACCTTGTGATATGGCAGTTGGGTTCTCTGGAGCAAGTGATGAAAAAGAATGAACATGAATGAAGCCATACTGCATTTTATCCTCTACTGGAAGACACATAACATTATTTCTGCCACTCTACTCCTTGAAGTGAACCCCTACACCCTGCCCACTTAAGGGGAGAGAACATTATGGATTTTAATAAACAATAAGGTATCAATATTGGCTCATGGATTGCAACAAATATGCCAAGCACTAATATAAGCTGCTAAAACAGGGGAAATTGGGAATAGAAGTGAGAGGTTATGAAAAATTCTCTGTACTTTTTGCAGACATTTTTCTGTAAACCTAACAGTACTTTAAATAAAGTTTATAGACTGCTTTAGCCACTATAAAAAGTAGTTTTTCAATCAACAGTAAAAATATATCTACCATATGATCTAGTCTCCTAGGTATTTACCAGAGGAATACAAAAATACAAATTTAAAAGGAGACACACATTCCTACATTCATGGCAGCACTATTTACAATAGTCGTGCATGGAAGCAACCTAAGTGCTAAACAATAGGTGGGCGGATGATGTTGTACACACCAGTACACATGCATGCACACACACACACAGAGGAATATTACTCATCTATTAAAGATGAACTCTTGCCATTTGGAATAACATGGATGGAATTGGAGGGGATGATGCTAAGTGAAATAAGTCAAAATGAGAAAGGCAAATACTGGGTGATTTCACACATATGTGGAATATAAAAAAGTAAAGGAGAGCAGACAAAACAAAACAAAAAAAAACCAAACATCTGCAATCTGACTACAAAACAGAGGTGAGAGATGATAGGAGAAAAGAGGGAGGATTATTGGTGCTTTGGCGGTTGGTGTCATGTGATAACATACATCTGAAGAGGTGTGAATTATACTCCTAAATCATACACAGTGTCATAAATCGAGGCTACTTCAATAAACATAATTAAAATGCAAAAGCAAGTTTAATAATTTCTTAAAAAGGAAATTAGGTATTTTCTTTCCTAGATACAGTTCCCTTTTTGAGAGGAAGTCAAAGAGATAAAAGAAAACTCAGAAAGATAAAGAAAATAAAGACAAGAAGACTCAGAAAATATAATCAAAGAATTAAACAAAATTCTGGAAAAAAAGTGACTTAGAAACAAAATCAGGAAAAAGGTAGAAATTGAAGTTTTAATTAATAAGACAGAAATGCAAGAGGGAAAAAGCTCAATAAAGGAGATAAATTAAGAAAGTTATAAAAGTACAATATATCAAATGGTATATAGACTCAGTAAGCTTAAACATAGTATGTTCTAAGGAACCAAGTGGAAGAGGAGAGAGAATTGAGATGTAAAAAATAAAAGAGGCAACTCAGACTATATGAAACCACTAAGAAAGCCAACATAAGAATAATGGTTATCCCAGAAATGGAAAAGGGGGTGGGGTGGGGTAGGGGGCCTATTTAAGTAAATGACAATGGAAAACTTCCTGCACCTAGAGAAGGAATAAAATATACCAATCATGAAGCTAAAGTAGAATTTGGTTACTTGACTGTAGCAAAACCTACACCAAGACACATAGCAAAGAAATTAACACGAGTTCAAGACAAAGAAAATTAAGTTCTGCTGGGGTGAGTTGGGGTGGGGGGAGAAGCAGTAAACTTTTAAAGTTACTCCCATCAGGCTTACATCACACTTCTCAGTAGAGACTATAGGGAAAGAGAATGGCATGATGTATTCCAAATATGCAAATATAAAAACTGTCAGCCAAAAATACTATATCCTACAGAGCACTTTTCAGATATGAGGGAGAAATAAAGTCTTTCCTAGACAAGCAAAAGGTTAAGATGTTTGCAAACACTATTTCTCTTCTATAATAAATACTGAAAAGTAGCACGCCTGTATAAAAATTCAAAATTTTAAATAAGGAAATAGATAAAAACAGAAGACTATAGGTAAAATGACAGAAACAAATTTCACATACTAATAATTACTAAGATGTAAAGGAAATTAACATGCTGAACAAAAGGCACAGAAGAGTTAGGTGGATCAGAAGACAAAACCCAACTTTATATTGTTCCTGGAAGCTCACCTCAACTCAAAACAGATTCAAAGTAAATGACTGAAAAATAATCTCACAAGCATAGGGGACCCAGAATAAAGGGCCAGTCATGCAAACATAAATTTCCAGTTTAACAAGAGACAGAGATGGACACTATATAATGATTAAGGGATCACTACATCAGGAAGATAACATTCCTCAATATATATGGATATATATGGTCTATATGTATACCAAGTGAAGGCATAGCTACATAAGGAAACTACTAAAAAACGGAAAACACAGTCATTGGTCATAAAACAATGGCAGTAGATAATTTCAGCTGCCCACTTAAATCAATAGACCACCAACCAGATATAAAATAAAAAAGGAAATAATAGCCTTAAGTTAGAAATTATATCAGATAGGCACACTGGACATTTAGAGACATTACACCCCCTCAAAAGTCAGGTATACTTTATTCCTACATTTGCATGAAACTTTCTAAAGGATAGTCCACATGTTGGAGCACAAAATAAGTGTCAATAAATTGAAGATTGAAATATTTTTAAGTATCTTCACTGATGCCAATAATATCAAGCTAAAATCAATCACAAAATCAAAGTTGCTAAGTCTCTAGTATGTGAAGACTAAAAAAGTAAAAAATTGAATGACTTTTCACTTAATGAAGAAATGAGATTGTACTCCTAAGTATTTACCTGAATAATGCAAAAACACAAAATAAATGAACAGGCTGACAACACTTTAATAAACTGGTAGTAAGTTCATTATAAAGAAATGATTCTGGATCTAGAAATAGAAAGGGATAGGTGGGCTATGAGTAGAGGTGATACTGTAGGTACTTTAAGAACGTAGCCCAGAAAATTGGGGAAGTTACATTTCAGCAAGAAACAGTGATTGTACAAGTTCAGACAGTTCTATAGCAAGAGCAGGCTTCATGCCCCAGAGAGGTAGCAGATGAGACCAACTGCACAGTTGAGGCCAGGTGCTGGTGGACTCTGTAGAAGGTGATTTTGAACTGGAGATTATAAGACAATCTGTTAAAAGGAAAACAAAGAGAAGGTGATACAGGGTTATGCTGGTATGAGACAGTGGTGGTTCGACTAGGGTAGTAACAGAGAAAGTGATAAGATATAGCTGTTGATGGCGGCGCCTATGAAAACAATTGGATGTAGAATATGAGAGCAAGAAAGCTATAAATGATGACTACCATTCAAAAGTAAATATCTGCACAATTAGGTAGACTGAATTAGGGAAGATTGGAGAAGTTGTGAAGTGAACAAACATGAAATTTATTTCGACCCGGTTAAGTAAGACGTACTTCTTAGCCAACCAGGAAGAATTGTCTGGCACTCAATTGGATATGTGTGCCAAGAGGTGAAAGAAGTTTAAAAGATTAGAGAGAGAATTTAAAATTTTGGAGACTCTGAGAGCCCATGCTGTAGAGTATTACAAAATCACTTCATTTGGAGAATTCACCCCTTCTCAAAATGTGAAGGACTTGGTAACTTAGCTGAGATATGACCTGATTCTCTACACTTCCTGAGGTCTCCCTCAGAAGCTGTGAATGCACCTTTTTAGAAGACATGGCTATCTATGGGAGCCATATCAACTTTGCATCAACTCAAAGAAGGATACAAAATGGAGAAGGAGTTGGTATTTATTTTTCTGTAAAGGGTCAGAAAAAATAAACTTCATTAGTTCAATTGGTTCTGTAGCAACCACACTGCCTTGGTAGCAGGAAAGTTACCTGGCACAACTGTTAAATTAATAGGTAATAACGGTATTGTAATAAAACTTGATTTACAATAGTAGGTACTGGGACAGGTTGAGTTCACAGATTTAGCTTGCAGATGGCTGAAACAGTGTTATTCTCTTGGGTGCCGTGTCTAACTCTTCTTTCCTTACTCTCCCTCTGCTGTTTTCCCTACATGGATACCTGGAAACCTACTGAAATACAGTAGTCCCTTCGTATTAGTGGTTTTGCTGATTTAGTTAACTCCAGTTAAGCTGGGTACAAATATGACTTCTAACTAAATTTAAACAAAAAAATGAAGTGTAAGGAAATGGGGGAAATTACGTCAGAAGTGAGTACTTTCTTCAATGTCACCCTAGCGATTATTTCCTGGCAGCTTAATTGTAACTAATTTGAAAGAATTTGGAAATAGAAAGGGCATTAAAAATCCTTTGATTTTTTTTTTTTTTGTTCTCCCTAAATGGTTAGGTTTGTGCTTATGTCTTTATGACAGGGGAAATTTCAGTTCTATAATCACTTTTGAAGTTCAGTTTTATCTTCCAAATAAATTGCACAAATTTTGGCTTAATGATATGCACTATGTGAATTACTGAACACTCATTGCCAGGTTAACCAAGATGGAATAAATCACATCTACTGAGAAAAAGAGAGTAGACGGCAGATGGAGAGAATCCTGGAGTGAGACCTTCACCTAGGGCACTCAAGGATTGGAATCTGGAAAGTGCAGACACCTCCAAGTGACAGAGATGAGTGTGTGAGGACTAGAGTCTCCGTAAATACATCTATTGTTAGTGTCCAACCAATTTCTGAAGCAAAACAAATTCTACAGGCCAATTTACTAATAAAAATTTTTTTATTATTCTGTCTGGAGAGAGAACAGAGAATAGGTAGTGTACGTATATGATGTAAGTGAACATGTTCCTTTGTCTCTAATCACCTTCAGGACTGGGGTACTCATTCTTCTTGTCTTTGGGAAAAAAGAGCTCAGAGATTTCTGAACAGTTACTGGCCACCTCTCTGCTCTATGTCTAAGATGAATCTTATTTATAAGTAAAATTCTTCCAGACAACTGGTAATTAATCACAAATGATTAATGAAAAAAAACCCCACAATGAATATTCTTTTTAAAAGCATTATCTAAAAGGTCATGGTGTTCTGGCTAGATGCATTACTAAAACAATAATTTTTGAATGTCAACAATACCAAGCACAAAATAATGCCAAAAAATATAAATAAATCAGTTCTAAAAATGGTTAGTTGACCTTAGAATCATTTCCTTTTCTCTTCTTTGTCCCTAATCATATATATTACCATGCTTTCTCACTGAAAAAGACCTCTCTGTAGGAGCTCTAAAAAAGGCTCTGCTGTTAACACGAAGATCTGTACCTCAAACCTCTTTTTCTCTTTACTAAGGTCAGTCAAAATCAAGAACCTGATAGACTTGGAAAAAATGCAAATATAGCAAGGTGCTCCTTAGTCTGTTAGGAACGAAGAAGAAATCTGGCAAGAGGTCAGGAGAATTCATTAGCTGAGCAGCACCACAGAGAACTGTGCACTAGAGAAAGTAGATTTAGAGCAAAAGACTCCAGGATCCAACCCAATCTCCTGCTAGATTTCCTAATTAATTTTCTCTTCTTCATTTGCAGCTGGCGAATCAGGGAATATGACTCACTCTCTCCTTTTCCTCCTATAGTCATTATCAGGTTTTGCATATTAACAAATTGCCCTCTTGAGTACCTCTTTTCTGAAGGTTGGTTGTGGGTGTGATCTCAGTATTCTTGGCTTAAAAAGGCATTTTTCAAAAGGACTCAGGGTAACAAACTGCAATCTTTTGAAAACAGCAAAATGGATCCATAATAATGAGTAGTGGTATTTTTACTGCTTTTTTTCCTTTGCCTCCCTCATAAGGAGAAAAAAGATATTTTTCATAACTCCTGTTTTTCTGTTTCTCGAATGCTTCATGTTGGTATAAGGTATATTGCTGGGAATATAGGTCAGAGAAGTAAATTCCTTCTCTGGATAACCTGAATAACCTCTCTGAATAACCACAGAGAGGGTATGGTCAGCACTGGGGGAAGGGAGAGGGAGGAAAGGGGAGGGAGGGGGAAGGGGAAGAGAGAGGGATGAGGGGAGAGAGAGAAAGAGATAGAGAGAGGGGTGAGTAATGTTAAATGCTATTATTTAGATTTTACAAATATGTCTTACTTTAACCAAGTATTAACTCTCAAACAGGTAAGAATGAAACTTTGTATTTATATGCACCATCTAGTTCTTCTAGAATTGTTATTTTTTGAAAATAATAACCGTGATGCAAGTTTGCTATGACAGAATTATAGCAATGCTCTGGTAGCGACAACTAGCAGTTTTCAGTAAATTAAAGTTTATTGACTGGTTTGTTTCAACAAGTATATTTCTATGGTATGTCTGCAGTAGTTTTTCTGTGTTCCTAGACAACATAAAATTCAACTTTTTGCCTCATTATGAACTGAATAAATGCATGCTTAGACATGTAAGCTTTACAAAGGAAATAACATGGTTTTGAATCCATGCTGTATAAATTTACTTTCCACAGCCAAAGTCTATGAGCCAGTATGTACTGGTTATGAATTTGGGATTAGAATGAACTGAAAATGGACCAAGAAATTAATTATAACTAGGCAATAGAAATGCATACGGAAGAAAATGTTCTTAAATTTCTAAGTGTTACATGTTATTTATAGACACAAGCTCTACAGACTCTTTATGGTGGCTCCATTATAATCTAAGTCAAAACATTCAGAAAGAATGGGACACTGCAGATTATGAATTCTTTCCATTAATCCCAAAGCATGGATGGGCAAACATATTAAATCTTCCTATAAATTAAAACTCAGTGGCAGTAGGGGGACATTATTATGAGTTTGCCATACCTTTTATTTGGGCTTACTTAGAATAATCAATTCCCTTGACAGAATCAACCCAAGTCCCTGGATTAAATATTTGTGTGCTTATTACTTTGTTTGCTTATTACCATGGTATACTGCTTGAGACTTTTTTTCCCCTAGGATCTTTACTGAACAGAGAGGTAAATGTGGAAAAATTTCAAGGTTTTGTGGGGAATAAATAATATCAGTGACCTACATTAATGAGAGTATTTACAACAGTCAAGATTAAGACAATAGCAATATGATTCATCAACTACTTACATTTTTAAGTAAACTATTTCATAAGTCATTAGCTAGCATGTTGTAACTTTCATAAAATCATTAAAAATAAATGTAGACACATCAATATAGTAGAAGGTTATATAGACTATAATAAGAAAATGAAAAAAAAGAGATGGCTTAGAGCTAAATGGCTAGGATTTAAATCCTAGTTCCACCACTTATAAAATGCATAACCTTAAATTATTTAACTTCTCCTTGCCTCAATTTCTTCATCTTTAAATAGGGACATACTAGGACTTTGTTCATAGGCTTGTTATGAGGTTAAAGAGTCAATATTGTAAAGTTCTTGGAACAGTAATGTAATGGTCCTTAAATTTAGCTGTCAGCATTATGTTCAAATTTTCACTGCTACAATGTAAGTTCTAAGATATAGTAAGAGTTAAAGTGCAGAGAGTATAATAATACACTCTTGGTTTTAAAATTAATATGTGTAAAAAATAAATGTATCATGAAAATACCTGCACATAAAACCATAAAGTCTTTAGGCTAAGATTATTTACATATATTCAACTTTTAACAATAGATTATTTTGAGATGCTATACAAATGGATTTATCAACTGAACATAACCTATTAAGACTGGTGATAATGGTATTAAGCAGGCTAATAAATGAAACCTCAAATATCTGTAGTACCTTCTTCAAACAAATTTAGAAACACAAACAGTCAATAAATCCATGTTTACATTCATTAGTCACTTGTTCTGACTCAGTTTATAGAGACAAGCTGGTATGTGGGGTACACAGGTAGAGGAAGATATTGATGAGGTTTGCTAATGTATCCTATACTAACAGGAGACACATGAGAAATCCAGTTATTATGTAGGTTGGGTGGCTGGAGACTTGTGCAATCTTAGGTCACCTCCAAAGATTACATTTGCTCTGAGCATAACAATCAGGGATTTGGATCCAGGATTTAGTGAGTCCAAAATGATCAAATTACTTAGATATTTCTGTCAAAAGTTAAGGAGAAAAAAAAAAAGTTAAGGAGATCTAGAACACCTATAGGATGTTAGAAACTCAATATATACTTCATTCTGCTATGAGATGACAATAATTACAATAATATTAATAGCCAATAAAAAGGAACATCTGAAAAATGACTGGAAACACAACAGAGATTTCAGTTAGTGAAATATAATTTGCCCAGACTTCTCTACGCCTAATAAATCTTAATATCACACATCCAGTTAAAAGGGGACAAAGAAGGGAGGGGCCCAATGCTTTAGGATAATGAGGTTTTTTTTTTCCTAAAGTATTGAAACTGAGGGAAGGAAGGAAAAAACCCAACATTTTACCCTGAAAGAGTGGTGTAGTATTGATGTGAAGAAAACCTAGCATATTTCACAATTCAGTCTAGGACCAAAGCCAATCCCTCTGATATCCTTCTTTCTGAAGGCGATAGTTTGAATCCGTACACATTTAATTTGTGCATTTGCCTCTTCTCTGGTGGGTGGGTGACATATGTGCTGCTGGTTCCTGCTTCCTTTCACCAACACTAAACTCACAACTTGATGCTGAGGCTAATTTGATTAGCACCATAAAATGCTGTTACTGTGGCATTAACAGCATTGAAAAATAGAATCACTTAGTTGCAAAAGACCTATAACCTAGTTTGTGCAGAGCCTTGGAGCAGTAAAAGTCCACTGACAATTCAAAATAATGGTATCAACATTCTTGTAGTGCTTTAAGGTTAGGAGATTTAAAAGCTTCTCTTCTCAGTGTTTTATTACCTTATGACCAGGAAAACATTACTACAAAAAAAATCTTCCTGGTATAATTTGAATCAATTTCCCTTTGTCTGCAGATTAAAACTTGATGAATTGCTTGAGTATAGTGTTGGGAAGAACTTTACAAAGAATTTACTTCATCACCCTCATTTTGAAGTTGGGGATTAAAATGGAGAATGTATAGTGATCAAATTCAGACAGTTAATCACAGATACGAATGAACTTTAATCATGTTGATATAAATAATTCTAAGTCATTAATTGTGGAATTGTAAGACTTGTCTAGTAAAATAGATAAAACTCAATCTGAGCAAGTGTAGTCAGGAATTAAAAGGCCACCAGGCTTTTAATCCTGGCTCTGCCATTCACTATTGTGACTGAATGAGTTACTTCATCTGTCCTTCAGTTTTCTCATCTATAAAGTATTTCAATGATAGGAATGATCTTCCAGAATTGTGATAAGGATGAAATGAATTCACACCCAATAATAATGGCTGATGTGCTTTTATATGTTCAGATGTATTCCAAGAACTCTGTAATTACTAACTGCATTCCATAGCAAACTCTTGAGGTACATAATGTTTACTGTTCTCCTTAACTTTACAGATGATAAAACTGAGGAACTTTTAGAAGTGCTGAACGTATAGTGATCAATCTACTTTAGTTGCTGCCATCATCACTACCACAAATACCACTATTAATTGGTGATTTGCATGTAGACTAGCCTTCAAGAGTTTTCTGAGCAAATTGCTTTGCCACTACGCTGCTTTCAATCCAGGGCAGCTGCCAAGCTCAGGAAATAGTAACATTAAAAAAAATTCTCACCTGAAAAAATGTAATCTATTCTGCAGCCCAAAGAAAACCACAAACAGGATTCTAAAGTCAAATGAAAATAACATCAGCATTATTCATTCCTTCGAATTATCTCCATATTGTGTTCTTTGATTGTGTGGATAACAAAGAACACATGAAAAAACTTTTGTTCCCACTTGCTAATGAAAAATCACAAAAATTTCAATTTGTCGCTCTAGTATTAAGATTCACAAAACATGTCATAGTCACGTTTTTCTTTTTCTTTTTTTTTTCTTCACACAATGCCCTTTGACTCTTGACAGCTCATTAAAGAGCTATACTAGCCCAACATTTGCTAGCGACCAGCTGCTTTCCCCTCTGAGTGTAGCTGCCACAAGTGTGCACTGACTAGTTTGAGGAGGGTGGATCACAGAGCAAGGGTATTTAGTCAGACTTCCTAGTCTCCCCTGCTGGCTTTTATTTTGACATATGGGGCTGTAACCCAAAGTGCACAAAGATTAGAAATGTCATTTCACGTCAGCTGTAAGACAGGATATACCAAAAACTGAGAAAAGATATACCATCATTTGTCTGTCATGACACTTCCAGAAGGGAAGATGCCATGGTCAAATCAAACAGCTGCCTTTTCAAATAGGGTTTTTCTTTGCCCACTCAAGCTGTCAGCAGTTCTTACTGGGGAATTTCAAAAAGTGTAAAGCTTAGCTTCTTGCAAGATAAAGATTATGCTCCCCCACTTAAAGAGGTAAATATTACTGTGAATAGGTCAGAAACTTAGAAACTGCTGGTAAAAGAAAGCCACCTAACTAGAGTTTAATGGTTTATGCTGGAACTAAATTTAATTTTGACCAATTAATAATGACCAATTTCAAATAATTCGCTTATATAAAGAGTAAAGAATAAAAATATATTTAGTGATCAGCAGAGTGTTAAAATTATTCCAAAACAACAAACTTTTTAAGTTTCATTTATTGAGCACCTACTAAATATCAGCAAAACTGCCTCATACTTCAAATATGTTGTTTCATTGAATCCCTTAAAAAATGACTTAGAGATAAATTATGATCATATAACAAAACAGTGGTATAAGCAGAGTTCAAACTTTCATTGCTTTAGTCTAAAGGTCACATTCCCCCCTAATACTGATTGTCTCAAGAGGTTATATACATTCCACAGAGATATCTGTTCCAGAACTAAGTTTGAAATACAGGCTGAATAGGTTGCAGCTTCCTAACATTTTACTGTTATGGAAAAATAAAATCTTAAATGTTTGAAATTTATTTCATCAAGTGTATTTTGGAAAGTTACCACTTGTTCATATCAACCAATGTAAATTTTTGTTTAGTTTTGAAAGATTGGAAAGTAGAAAAAATTTTATGGAGTGTGTAATTTGAAAAGTTGATGACTGATCAACAAATGCCAAAGTGTATATGTTGTCACTTCTGATTTCTTAGAGAGTGGCTGAAAGATCACTGTTGGAAATTAAAATATTATTAGGTTTTTTAACTTCTCTGCCTGGCATGATTTTTTAAAATTATCTTTTTCTTTTTATTTATTTATGCAGATAAGAACTGGGGTGTAGGCCAGAGGTGTGGGGGTGAGAGGATTCACCAGAAACAGAGTAGGGAACAGAACAGGCAGATCTACTGAAGTACACTGTTGAGGGTAACGGTGGGAGAAAAAGGAGAGGTCTGCTGTGCCATATGTGGGTTAGCTCCCTGGTCAGCAATCGAACTCAGGCCATAGTTAGTGACAGCATGACAGCACTGAGACTTAACCCCTACGCCACCAGGAAAGACCCTTAATTTTTCTTTTTAAAAATTTTTTTCCAGATGCCTATCCTTACTTATATTATCTGGGTACTTTCTCCTTCCCACTTCCTTAACCACGGATGCCACACTTCATTTATTTTGCTTTTTCAATTTTTCTGCCATCTAAATGTCCAATATTTGTTTTCAGCATTCTAACATGCTTTACTACAGATAATTTCCTTGAATTCCTTCTATTTTGCAGTACATGACAACATGTCATCAATTCCTTACAACAAAATAATATGCCATTGTGTGGATTTACCATATCTTTATAATATAATCCTGTCAGTGGACATTTAAAGGTTGCTTCCATGTACAAGCAATTGTGAATAATACTGCAAAAAACACTGCTGAACATATGGTTTTTAGAGATGATGTTTTTATGTTCTTTGGATAGATACCCCACAGTGTGATTGCTGGATCATGTGGTATTTCATTTTTAGTTTAAGATACGTTCAGATTGTTTTACATTATGGCTGTACTAGTTTACAACACACCAACAGTGTACTAGGTGTCCTCTTTCTGCACATCCTCTCTAAAATTTGTTGAGGGTGTGTTCCTAATTTTAACATTTCTAAAAAAAGCACTGGGTGTCACAAACCAAGTCAACTTCATAATTGATCACAAAAACATATATTGACTATGTTTAGTTTTATTTCTCACTATCAGATGAGCCTGGATGGCTTACGATTAAAAGCTCTAAGATTTATAAATTTTGAGTCATTACTTACTTTATATCTTTAAAGTAAAATTCTTTAAAAATACAGTTTCAAATTACAATGAGAATGTAATTGACAGAAGACATTTAATAGCTTATCAATCCAAGTCAGGTAGATGGTATGACTGCTGAGCCCCCCAAATACACTTGAAACAGATGAGTGGATCGGGAAGCTGTGGTACATATACACGATGGAATACTACTCAGCAATCAAAAATGAAAAACTAGACTCATTCATGGGAACATGGA
>JAGFMF010011673.1:5267942-5297961 GCA_019455555.1 Galemys pyrenaicus
TGATGGTGCACTGGTGAGATGGTGATGGGGAATACATGGGGATTACAATTAATGGCAAGTATATGTAAATTTTAAAATATTTTAATAAAAGAAAAAGAAGATAATACCACTATCCTGAGCATGATAGCAGTTGAAACAGCAAGGCATAAGATACACCTGCAAGCCTCTGTGAAATGTGAGTTATATTACCGTAAGGATGAAAAAGAGAAGAAAGAAGACTTGATGTTTCTTGTGCAAAAAAGGAAAAAAAAAATGCACTGAGCAAGAACTTTAAATTGTCATTCTGCAGCAAATTTAAGACAAAGCATGGATATTTTGAAGAAAAATAACAGATTATTTATAGCTGAACCTGAGAGAGATCTAGGCTAAAACCCACAGAAGACAAATCAAACTAAAAAAATTTAAAATATTTGAGGTTTGCTTGATGACCAATTTCAAAATCACTTTAAAAGATTCTGTATACAAAATGAGAGAAATAAGGCAAAGTCCAATTCTTCAGATATGTCAAAGAAAATCTCCTTTTGATGATAAGAAACAGCAAAGCTAAAGAAAACAGTATTGTACAGTATTGTCAAGTAATGTGATTTTAAGTGTTGTTCTCATCCCCCCATGTTAAATTGTTTATGAAGATCCATTATTTGGAAATGTTTAGTGCTAATTTTTTTTAATTAATAAAAATCATGCTTTTAATGCTATTTTTCAATCTAGTAGTATTGGGAAGTTGTAAGATTACAGTAGAGTGGACATGTTGTACTCACTTCATTCACATACTCAAAGCAGGAAAGCAACGGAACATGGGCAATAACTCCTGAAGGAAAACTAGATGGTTACAGCTCACTCTAGGAGCAACATCCAGAGGAGGGAGCCCCAGGGAGAAGGGGTGTCGAGCAAACAGGCAGAGCTCCAGCAGATGCTGGCAAACCTCAGAAAGCTAAAGAGTAGGGCTAACAATCAACTCTGGTGTGGTAGGCCCCAGCAGATCACAACAAGAGGCAGAGAGACCAGTAAGCAGCCCATACAAACAGGACC
This sequence comes from Galemys pyrenaicus, assembly GCA_019455555.1. Lineage (NCBI taxonomy): Eukaryota > Metazoa > Chordata > Mammalia > Eulipotyphla > Talpidae > Galemys > Galemys pyrenaicus. The sequence goes on from JAGFMF010011673.1 coordinate 5,268,972, forward strand.
ACAAAAGATAAATTGTGGATTGAGACCAGCAAGCAGAGGAGACATGATAGATGCCCAGTAAGTGGTAAAGCAGGTCTTGTGAAAGGGCATAAATGTGACACACCCTAGTAGAGCCAATACCAGTACTTGATCCACATAGGCTGCTGCTCTTGGAGCAGTAAGCCAGAGGGACTCTAGTCAGAGAGGCAATCTTGTGGACAGGCATGGATTAGATTATCACTAGAACAACAAAGGCCAGTATAGATTTAAACAGGGCTGACCTTGTGGAGCTCCAGCTTGATTGAATAGGAGACAGTGATAGAAGGAACTTAGGTTGTGATCTGACGTACGGGGCATCAGAGATTGAGGTAGTTCTGCTGTCTCAACCAGAGGGTCTGGAAGTAGGCAGCAGAGGTTTTTGGAGGAAGACACCCTTGAGAAAGAGAAAGAACTTGTGGAGAGCTTGGAATCCCCAGGAAAATAATAGCAGAGCAGATCTTCTGATCTAAACTCCTCCTACCCACCCTCTGTGACTGTGCTTATGAAATACACCGAGAGTACATGGACCACAAGGTATCTCATCCCAAACATCAGGCTGGAGAAATACTGGGGGTCAACAAATATGAGTCAGCCACCCCAACTCATCCACACCAATATGAGGGACACTAAGTTTCCCCCACACTCTGCTTGCTAAGAAGAGACAAAAAAGATTTGAGTACGTACAGACATCATTAAAGGAAACAAACCAATAAACAGATAAATAAAATCAAACAATCATAGCAATGCCTATGGGAAAGCAAAAAATTATTAAAAATAATAAAATAGGGGGACTTCAATTAGCAAATCTGGTAGACAAAGAAGTATAAGACATGAAGTATATGACCTCAAGAGAGTATGACATCACAAGGTGAAAGCACTTCAGAACCAAACACACACAAAATGGAAGATTATATTTTTCTACTACAGAGTTCAAAATTCTTATAATAAAGAAATTCAAAGGGATAACAGAAAACTCAGAAAAGCAAGTCAAAATAATATAAGAGAACTCAGAAAGGCTAGTCAAAGAAATGCAAAAGAAATGAGAAAAATTGATAAATGATATACAAAAAATTCAGAAAAAATTAATGAGCTCATAAATAAGATCAATGAACAGATGGTGGAAACTGAAGCATTAAATAAGAATAGATTTAGGAGGTAAAGGACTAAGAAATGAGATCAAGTATGCCAGAGAAAGACATAGGAGTAGAATAGATCAAATGGAATACTGAATAAGCAGCTTTGAAGAAATAAGGCACTAGGAGCCAAGGTAGAAGAGGTGAGAGAAAGGAGATTTAGAAAAAATATATAATAATGAAGGGACATTAGAGAGCCCTCAGACACTATTATGAAGGCCAAAATAAAAATACTGTGTCTTCGAAAAGGGAAAGAGAGAGAAAAAGGAATGGAGAGTCTATTCAAGAAAAAAATAGAGGAAAATTCCCAAATCTGAGAAAGGAATAGTCAAGTGTATTAAACTAAAAACACCAATTACCTAATGCAGTGAGACCTAAAACAACATACATAATAGTGAAATTAGCAAGAGTTCAAGCGAAGAAACACTTAAGAGTGGCTAGGGGAAAAGAAGGTAACTTTTATAGTTACTCCCATCAGGCTTACATCAGTCTTCTATGACAAAACCATACAAGCTTGGAGAAGAGAAATAATGTGTTCAAAATACTCAAGGATGATGATGGAGATAATGAAGATGATGGTTGACAAGTATAGCAGCTGTGACAGATAATATCTATTAAGCATTAGCTATGTGCTTAATGATACAGCTTTTCTCTCTAAACAACCTTATAATATTTGTCCTACCCAGAGTACCCTTTACAGATGATGAAGACACAGAGAGGTCAGGTATCTGGATCATAAAGATTATAAATGGAGGAACCAAGATTACATCAATAGTTTATGTTGTCTGTCTCCTAGCTTGTGTTAGGCTCTGATCACCAGTGTGTTTTGCCTTCTTCCTAAGGTAAGAGTTTAAGACAGCAGCAGAATGAGATGGTCTGCTTTGCATTTTAAAAGATCCCTCGGTATGTTTTAAATTTATACAATGTAATATATCAAATATATCCAATAAAAAATGTAAAGAAAAAAAACTTAAAGAAAAAAATGGCCTGTTAAGAATACTATATCTTCCAAGAATCTCTTTCAGACACAAGGCACAAATGAAGGTTTTCCAAAAAAAAAAAATCACTTGAAAGAGTATGCCAACACTGGACTTCCCCTACAGGAAATATTGAATGGAGAAATCATACCTAGGTCAAAGTGAAGCAAACACACACACAAATGAATACGGATAACTAAAAGCAGACTACTAAATGCAAAATGGCAGTGAAAAACACCATATATTAATAATCACTCTAAAAGTAAGTGAGCTGAGCAGCAAAAGAATGGCTGGTTGGATCATAAAATAAAAGCCACATTTTTGCTAATTCCAGGAGACTCACTTGTGTTCCAAAATTAAACATGGGTTCAAAGTAAACTGGAAAAAAATTCCTGTAAGCATATGAGACCAAGAAACAAAACAAAGGCAAGGATACATATACTTATATCAGATAAGACAACTTCTAGTTAAAGTTAACAACAGGCATAAATGGTATGTAATGATTAGGGGAACACTACAAGAAGATATAACACTTGTCGACATGTACACGTCCAATGAAAGTGCACCAAAATATATAAGACAACTATCAATAAACCTAAAGACAGACACTGATCACAACAAAATAGTAGTAGGGGACTTGACCACATCGCAGACGTTTGTGGGAAGCTCAACTAGACAGAAAATCAAAAAGGAAACAATAGCCTTAAATGAGGAATTAGATCGTAGGGTCTATTAGATATTAATTTATTTTTTAAAGATTGATTTATTTATGCATAGAGTTGGGGTACAGACCAGAGGTGTGGGCAGTGAGAGGATCCATCAGAGACAGAGCGGGGAGCAGAACAGGCAGACTGAAACACACTGCTGAGGAGAGCAGCAGGCGAGGCAAGAGAAGTCTGCTGCACCATGTGGGTCCCCTCCCTGGCCGGCAGCAAGGATTGAACTTGTGCTGCAGTGCTGTGGTTTGCTTCATAGGGCGTTGCTTAACCCACTGCACCACCAGGGAGGCCTGGGTCTATTAGATATTTAAAAGGCACTGCACCCATGGAGCGAGGTACATATTTTCCTTAAGTGCATATGGGCATTTTCCAGGATAGGCATATGATGGGTCACAAAACAGTGTCCATAAATTCATAAAGCTTGAAATCATATCAAGTAACTCTTTTCATCACTGCAGCTTCAAAACTAAATCAAACACAAAAAGAAAGTCAGCTAAACCTCTAATATGTGAAGTCTAAATGACACAAGACTGAAACATTCGGATTAATGAGGAAATGAAAGAAGAAATAAATTGCCAGGAAACAAGGAAAAAATATATATCACATAGAGGGACCTATAGAAAACAATAAAAGCAATGCTGAAAGGGAAGTAAATAGCAATACTGACCTACATCGATAAACAAGGAAGAGTTCAAATAAATAATATAGCTGTGCACATTAGGGAATTAGAAAAAGAACAAACAAAATGAGGAATGATAAAGTAAAAGAAATATAAAAGCTAGAGCAGAAATAAATAGAAATTGAAAGAGTGCAAAAAAAAATCACTGAGATAGTTATTTCTTTGAAAAAAAAATAGACAAATCTCTGGATAAACTCACAAAAAGGAAAAGGGAGAAACTGGTCATAAATAGAAGGAGAGATCAGAGGGGACAAATTACAAAAGACATCTCAGAAATACAGATCATGAGACTACTATGAAAAATTTCATGCCAGTAAACAAAAAAAAAAAAGAAATTAACAAATATAAGAGAATTGCTACTTTGAGTACCCTTTGTATGTTTTTGTGTTTCAGTATTTTATATTATGTGCTAATGTGAAATTTTGACCAGAAGGAAAGGGAGGCATTACTTAAAAGTTCACCTTTTTTATCAGTCATTTGAATTTGAGTCTTATCTTAAAGATGATTAGCCATAAAAATGGCAATTTACTGATATAACCTGTTCTATTTATCCAGATGCAGAGTCATTATGATATACTATTTTTAATATTATATTTGATCAAACAAATCAATGAAAATTTTATTTTGTGGTATAGGGACTACATCAGTATCAACCTCTTACTACACTAGGCATCCTACTCATGAGGAAGAACTGAGAAGGATTCTCGGAGCAGTATTGGTATTCTGGACATTGCTCTCTCCTTATTAAAACTATTTCCAATGTAAATACTTACTTAATTTATACTTATTTAGTAGACATTGTGAGGTAATCATAATCCCTTTTTCACCTTATACCACTATCATTATATGTGTGACATTTGTTCAAATATTTATCAATTTTACTGATATTCAAATATACTTAACTTCATGTCTATAATAGGAAACTCCAAAATTGCCACCTAACCACAAAACTAGATTACACAAAACTAACAATTTGCGAGTGCTTCTCTTTTTAAAGCACCAAATGCCTGAATTTTATTTACCACCTCCTTGTTTCTTAATGTGAGTTACAATTATATTTCGTACCCAATTTAAAATGTATAGTTTAGTTCTACCTAGTTTGAATTTCAAAAAAATGGCATCAACCTGTAAGTTGTCTTTTGAAATTTGCTTTATGATTCCACAAAATACTATTTTTTTTTACATGTTATTACATGTAGTTGAAAAAAATCTGTTGAGAAAAGATACCACAATTGAAAATATTTTTTGCCAACTGACATTTGGGTTATTTCCAGATTTTTTTTTATAATCAGTACTGTTTTGTTCAAAGTTTCTGTACCAATTTATATTCCCAATATTAACACAAAAATTGACACATTCTATTCAAAACTTGATATTGTCAGATTGCTTCATTTTTGTTACTCAAAGGGAAAAATGGTATTGTGGTACCAATGTGCATTGCTTTCATTATTAGTGAAACAACAACTTCGTAAGTCTTTGGCTTCCTATAAACCTATTGTGTGAAATAGATATTCTAATATCTTACACATTTTTTATATTCACTTAGTTGTTTTTTAATTCATTTTTCCGCTTTTCTTTATTTATATATATGTGACATCAATTGTGGTCGCCATGAATTTCCCACCACCATTTCACTAGTGCACTTTCACCTCGGTCCCTTGTGCTCTTTCTGCCCTCCACCCATTCCCTCTCCCCTTCCCACAAAGTGTCCCTGATTTGTCCCTGTCTTTTTGTTTTTGTTGTGGTTTTTTTTTTTCCCATTGTTGTTATTCTTGTCCTTGGTTGCTTATTTGGTTCCCTTATATTCCTTCTAGGGGTGAAACTATCCGGTATTTTTCTCTTGCCTTCCGACTTATTTCACTGAGCACAATCCCTTCTAGCTCCATCCATTTTCCTACAAATGACCCTAGTTTAGGAATTATTCACATATTCCATTTTTGATTGCCTCTATTGCAAGCACATTATTTCTCTTTAAGTTTTCTTTATATATCTTTACAATAAAAGAAAGTTTTTAACTTTAGCAGGGTCAAATTTATGCATCCTTTTCTTTAATTTGGTGGGTTTCTTCTTTGTTGTTTTACTAAGCAAATTTTCTTTACTGAATTCAGAAAGCCTTTCCATTAAGATCTAAACTAAGACAAGGATGTCCACTCACCACTGCTTTTCAATATAATACTGGAAGACCTAGTTAGAGCAACAAAAGAAAGCCATAAAGGGGATCCAAATTGGGAAAGAAGAAATAAAACTATCATTATTTGCAGATGATATAGTAATACATATAGAAAACCCTAAAAGTCTATAGAAAAACTAAGTATAACAATATATCAGTTCAGTGTAACTGACACAGGTAACAAACACAAAAATCAGTAGCCTTCCTATATGAAAACAATAAATCTGGAGAGGAAGAAATTAAGAAGACCATCCCATTTACAACTCTAACCCAAATATTAAATGCCTGGGAATAAATCTTAACGAAATAGGTCAAAGACAATACAAGGAAAATTATAAAACATTAAAAGAAATAGAAGATACAAAGGAATGAAAAGACATTCCTTGTTCATAAATCAAAAGAATTAATATTGCCAAAATGGCCATCCTACCCAAAGCAATTTGGATTCAGTGCAATTACAATTAAAATCCTATGCTTCAAAGAAATGGAACAACTATAGCTGAAATTCATATAGAATCACAAAAATCCCCGAACAGCCAAAGCTCCCTTGACTGAAAAGGGGAAGAAAGGAGGCATCATACTGCCATATTTCAAACTATACTACAAAGTCATAATAATAAAAGTAATATGGTACTGTAACAAAAACAGACACACAGACCAATAGAACCAAACTGACAGCCCAGATATAAAAATCATACACAAAGGAGAAAAGAATATAAATCAGAACATATAGTCACTATAAGACAAAAAAATTAAATATAACGTAAATGCTCATTTAAAAAATTTTTTCTTACAATGTTTGCTTTTCTATATATAGTCCCCATAAAATTTCCACTGCTAATTCACCTGTACACCGTCAACATAATCCCTTATGTTCTTCCCATTCCTGCCTTAATCCTAACCCCTCCCTCTTCCTTGCAGAATGTCTCTATTTTGTAGTTGTCTTTTTATTTTTGATTTGTTTTGTTGTGATTTTTTCATTGTTGACCCCTGCATTCCTTTATAAGTCAGACTATCTGGCATTTTTCTTTTTCCTTCTGACTTATTTCACTGAGCATAATCCCTTCAAGCTCCAACCATGTTTCTAGTTTATCTTTTTTGATTGTGGAATAATATTCCATTGTGTATATAAACCACGTCTTCTTGATCCAGTCATCTATTTTTGGGCATTAAATGCTCATTAATTGAATAAACCAAACTAGATATATTTGCAAAACAGACTATCTTTAAGCAGTAAAAGTTAATCACTGCTACATCCACCAACAGGAGTGAATCTCAAAGGAAACTGTTGAGTGGAAAAGCACATGGCAGCACTGTGTACATACATATATTTTATATATAATACATATATAATATATAAATAATGATTTATTTTCTAAAAGTGCAAAGTCATTATGCATTATTAATTTTAGATCCAGTATTAAGAAACCTGAAAGTTGCCACTTTTTCCAAACAAGTGAAAAGCTGAAAAACTAAAAAATCTACAGCTCTTCTTAGATCTGTACAAAATATAAGGTCACAGGACAAAACACTGCTTTTAAAATTGGAAGGACCAGCAGGCAAATACAGAGAATTATAGCTTTCCAGAACAGAAACTCAAATGTTGAATCCCTTGTGAAACAGGCTGAGTAGGAAAAACTGAATTGCAACATCAATTTATGAAGACATAGTATAGACAACGCAGACTTAGAATCTCCAGTGGAAATCAGTCCTGGAGTGGGGTGGGAACACTTCTATGTATTTTACCTCCATTATTATAAAGTGGTTCTCACAGTGATTATTGAAGAAAAATCCTCATTGTATTTCTGGTTAGGAGTTAAGCTTAGGAGCTTAACCTACTGGGGTTTTAGAAGGTGTCTAACTGTTGTTGGAAAAGGGAAATACCTCACTCCCAACGACTCTAGTCATCCTGCTTCAAATAAGGGTGAAAGATAACATCAAGAGGCTGAGAAGAAAATCCACAAATGGAAAACTATTTGTAAAAGACACATCTGGTAAAGTGCTCTTGTCCAAAATATATAAAGAACTCTTAAAACTGAAATATACAAAAAAGAATCTAATTAAAAAATGGATATAAACTTTAAAAAATATCTCATCCAGGAAAATATACAAATGAAAAATAAGTACATAAGATACTTTACAACAATGCCATCAGGAAAACACAATAAAACAAAATACCTCTACAATGAGTATGGAAAAAAAATCCGTAACACCATCCTGAAAACATCAAATACTGTTGAGTATCTTATTCATATACTATATGATTCAGCAATTTTTTTCTTGGGATTCACTCAAAGGTGTTGAAACATCTCCACAAATAAAACCTTGTAAGTGATGTCTATAACATTATTCTTAATTGCCAAAATTGGGAAGCAACCACGATACTCTTCAACAGGAAAACAGATAAAAAATGAGACATAAACAGATAATGGCATATTACCCAGCGCTAACAAAGAATGATTCCATCCACTACATGGTAGAATATGAATATGTTTATCAGTAAACATTTCTTCTAAGTAAAACTTGGAAAAATAAAATTTTGCTCATGGGACAATCAGCAGATCAGGTGATAGGGGACTAACCCAAGCATATTTTTCTTTGAGATTGGTGGTCAACTGTGGGGTCCAAATAATGAGAGGGCAAGGGAGTTACAGTTAGGGTACAGGTGACTCCAATTAGCTAAAAATGTGGAGGTCATGCACAGATAGTGCAGTGCTGGGACCAGGCATGGTGAGACTTTTCTTTCAGGGGTGGATGCAGACCTATACGCACATGGGCGTTGTGATCACTGCTTCTGTTGCAGATATTATCACTTCCAGAAATTCAGGTAATGGAGTCCCATTCACCCCCCTCTTTAGGAAGTTTAGAGAGAGAGACTTGGAGCTTGCACAAAGAGGAATGTCAAGAAGGCAGGATCCTAGAATTTAGGCTCCTTAAAGTAGTGAACAGTACCTGCTCTAGAGAAAGAAGACCAGAAGAAATCTACAGTTCTCCTGGGATAGACCTCTCTCCCCTCCAAGAGTGAGGCTGAGTCTTTGCGTTCCTTTTTTGTACCCCTTCCCTTCCCTGCTGAAAATTAAACAGTGAAGATAAACAAATCTAAGCCACAGTGTTCAACCAGATAAAAAGCAAAGAGAAAACACATAGGCCAGGAAAACAAAGAATATCTGACCATAAGACAGAAAAGCCAAAAGAGAAGTTCAGATTTACCTATATAAAGGACGCATAATTTGAGAACCAAGCAGATAAAAATTTTGAATAGCAATCAAAGAAATTCAAAGAAGATCTATTAGTGCAATCAAACATAGAAAGACAGGTACAGTCTTCTCTAAGAAAAGAGATAAAGGAAAAAAGAATTTTTATCACCAAAGGGATTGAAGATATGTTTAAAAGCATAAAAAGAGACAAAATATAATGAGAACAAGTATAGACTTAAGAGGAAGAAGAATTTCAAAAATTAAGATAACAATATATAAATGACTTAAGTAGAAAAAGACAGTATTAAGGAAAAAATTAAAAATTCTATGAAATACATTAGACTCCAATAGAAAGGGAAATAGGGTAATGGGTTTTCTGGGAGGGAGGGTAGGAGAAAGAAGGAGGAGGGGGGGAAGAGAGGGAGTGAGGGAGAGAGAGGAAGAGAAAGAAAAAGGAAGAGAAGGAGAGGGCGAGATAGAGGGAGAGAGAAGGCAAGAAAGAAAGGGAGAGGGGAAGAGAGAGCCATGTGCCCCCTCTCCCCACACCATCCTCCCACCCCTCCTACCCCCACATAGAAACCCTATTTAAAGAAACAGTAACTGAACATTTCCAATTCTATGGAAAAAATTATATACGACAAGAAATAGAAAGGTTACCCAAATTTCTAATATAAAATACCCTTCACCAGCGAATATCATTGCTTAGTTATCCAAAATCAAAGATATAGAAAAATATTATTAAAAACAGCTATAAAAAGAAAAAAGAATGCAATATACAAAGGCACTTAGATAAGACCATCAGATTTCTCAAAAAAAATATTCAAGACTAGAGGAGTGGAATGGAACATATACATTTATAAAAGATAAAAACTGCCAGCAAAGGATATAATATAATCATTCAAATATAATGAATAAAAGCTTTCCTAACAAACAAAGCTAATGGAGTATTGCACCACTAGACCAGCACTACAAGAAATTCTGAAAAGAGTTCTTCTACATGAAAAGAAAAATGAAAACAACACAAAATGTTGAGTAAGGTGAGAAACAGTAATACAGAATCAGAAGTATAAACAAGGATAATATGAGACATCAAAAAATGTAAAGAAGTGAAGAAAAGGACAGAATCTTTATAGACTAATGACAGTGAGTCAATACAAGCATATAAAGGATTATTTTAGATCTAGAAAGTTTAACATGTCCTTCATGATACCACAAAATAAAGGATATAATAAATGCACTTAGAAATGAGTAAACTAAGAGAATCATCAGGGAAAGCCATCCAAGTGGAAAGGCTACATAAACATGGAAAATGAAACAACAAAAAGCTAAAACAACCTACCCTCTGCCCCAAATAAAGATGGAATGACAGTAAACAAGCTCTGTATCTATCAATAATCACCCTGAAAGCAAATGGCCTGAACATACCAATAAAATACATAGAATGAGAGGAGTGATGAAAAAGTATGGTCCATATACAATATGCATACACAAGTCTCATTTCAGATCTAAAGACAAACAGACTTAAAATGAAAGCCTACAATAAGTTATTTCAAGCTAATAACACAGAGAAGAAAGGAGGACATACTATTCTCGTACCTGACAAATAAGAATTTCAACCAAAAAAGCTTATTTGGATATAAACTCAGAACCATAAAATACACAGGAAAAAAGTTCAAGTTTTACCAAAATAATGTTAAGGAATGAATAGCGACCTACTTTTATAGAAACTTGGCACATACTTCTAATGTGGTTCTTAGTCTGATTTAATTGTGTCTTGGAAATTCTTAATATCCTTCTACATGAATATCACTTCCAAGTTGCCAGAACATCCCTGCTGACTTATTTGACTACAAATAGTTGCTGTGGACTCACTGTGAAAGGACATACTCACTGACTTTTCAGACTTGAAATGTGCTGGGACAACCCCATTGACAGAAAGAGTCATGATACACTTTTCATGGGAAAAAGTATGGTCTTAGAAAATAGTAAGAAAATAGGGCCTCCCTGGTGGTGCAGTGAGTTGAGCACCACACTGTGAAGCATCCATGGCACAGCAGCGCCAAGTTCAATCCCCAGCCAGGGAGTGACCCACATGGTGCAGCAGACCTCTCCTGCCTCGCCTGCTGCTCCCCTCAGCAGTGTATTTCAGTCCATCTGCCTATTCTGCTCTCCACTTTGTCTCTGGTGAATCCTCTCACCTCCTGCAACTCTGGCCTGTACCCCAGCTCTTGTGTGAATAAATTAAAAAAAAGAAAATAGTAAGAAAGTATTAGATGTCAGGGGTACTGGGCCCTGAGGATTGATTCTAAATTTTAAGTTACCCAACAGCATGTAAGAGAGGCCACAATACAGTTTTCAGGAGAGCTAATTACCTGAGATGTAAGAGCAACAGAACATTCTTTTTGGTCTATGTGATACTGAAGCACATATCATCAAAGGAACACAACAATTCAACTCTATGTATATTATACTTCAATAAATGGCCAACATGCAGCAAACTGAAGACTTTGCATAACTTCAATTTCCAGTAATTTAAAGCCAAAGTTCTAAAACTTTCTGTACAGAAAAGGATGTAAGAAGGAAAATAGAATGAGGAATTCTGTGAAAGCTGAAGGGAAAAGAAGAATGCGCACCTATCATTTTCCCTTCCCCCAACTCCTTGCCCTTTACCATGAACCATAAAAATGTAGTTTTAGTGAGTCCCAATCACAAAGGTTTTCACACACAATGCGAATTCCACTGCAGTACTCTTGGGACAGAAAGACTATAAGGCTAAATGTAACTCAGGTTTATGCTCCTAATCTACGAACTGGTGAGTTTGGCCAAGATTCTAGTTCATTCTGAAGCATTCAATCTTGGTGATGGGTGTGGGATGGCAACATGCATTTGAAGAGGTATGAGTCTGTATCTCTGACTTATATACACAGCTATATATCCAAATTATATATATTAAAAATACAATTGGATATACACGAATAAATAATGAAAAATGCATTACTTCCAAAGGGGGTGAAGTATTACAGGTTTGGTTCCAACATGCTTCTAGTAGTGAATCAGTCACCTTCCTCCCCCTGTAATCAATCTAACCTATGTGACAGGAGCAGCGTAATGTCAGGACATAAACTGGATTGCAAAAATAAGCCAAAGAAATAGAACAGTAAATTTCATTGTTAACAGCTTTCCTGAAAAAGCAGGCACTGCAGAAGGAAAGGAAGTCATCCAACAAAGAAGACACTTGGAAGAGAAAGGAAAAAGGTTTTCAGTGCAGAATTAGAGCAAGAACAGGAAAAAGGGAAAAGTTAGGCAAAACTTCGAGACATGTATTAGAAGCCCCTGAACTTTGGAAAAAATAAAGAGAAACCAAACAAGAAACAAAAAACAATGGAGGAGAGGTGTATTTTCCCCAATTCCAGAAGCAGGCACTTAGAGGAAGAGCTCTGTGAAAAAAGATTCAGGCTGCCACAGCAAGGAGAAAGAAAGAATGTTCCATAGCCCAAGAAGCTGACTTTTTGTCTTTTTTTTTTTTTTTTTTTTACTTTTTGGCTTTTAAACCTTGAAAACAATGTGATTATACTTTCTAAATTAAGCTAATTTTGTGACACAAAATTTTGATCTCTGACATATTCACAGAAGGGGAATATTTATCTGAATATTTAAATTAAATCTAAACATGTTTATAAATACACGATAGGGAAATGAAATTCTAGTAAGCAAATGCATTATACATTCTTTTGCACAATATAAATTTTGCATATAATATTCTGATTAATAGTGACAGCAGAAAGCACTTAGTGCCTGCAAAGGAATATTCTTTTATGTGAGATTTACTACTGCTTCTTTATGAGGGCTATGGTCTATGAGACAGGGATGGGTGGCTAGATACCGGGGAACAGAGATGGTAGTGGGTAATGTCCCAACTATTAAAATGAAACAAAGATACAACATCAGCTCAGACTTCCTCAAAGTTGAATAACAACATAAAATGAAGGCCAGTAACATACAAGCATACAGTACACTAAATGTATTGCTGTGTTTAAAATGGCATTATTACACGTTTTTAATGAAGAAGTAAAAATTCAGTTCTTTCCTCCTTTCTCCACATAAAATTCATTTCATCTTTTTACCAGACAGATGCTTCCACCCTTCCTGTAGAAAAGAACCTAACTCAGGGAAATCTACAGCCTTTTCTGCAGATTCCAAATAACCATGATTCCATATATTATCTTCTAGCATCTGTGAGAAACACAAATCTTTTCCTCAAAGGGGAGGGGGGAGAGGGAGGGATTCTGAAGCAGATTAAGTGCAGTTTCCCCCAGTTCTCATGTGATTTTTAAGAGCCAGCTGGTCTGGAAATGGTGGAAATGGTTTGTAGCAAAGGTAAACACTGCTGAAATCAACAAGTTCCTTGGGGGCTGGAGAGAAAATTGGTGTACAGTTTAAGACAATTTAGCACTCTGTTGAACTAGAAATGAACTCCTTTAGCACCCAGATTTTACCCCAGAACTGTATTAGAAAACTGATAAATCTCTGTTGGAGGAATTACAAACTATGTATTCAAGAAGTAAAGGAAATTAAAATTGATCTCTTCTACAAATATCTTAGACACAGTGATTTTTTTAAATGAGTAAGTAGGCCAGGAGATTTAGTGAGGTGGATTAAAAAACTCAGTCACAATGGCTCAATTGCTTTCTCTGTGTAATTGAACTGTGATTAGACCTATATAAAATGGTTTCACAGCAGAGTAGTTACAAATCAACAAAAATACTTTTGTTAAAATGTAACTGCTAAACATTTTCTGCTTGCCCTGTAGATAGGCCTGTACGCACATGCAGGATGTGAGTACATTTGAATTTAAACTAAATTGCAATAATTTTTAAGTATAAGCATGTCCTATATATTACATGTGACATACTTGTACTAAAAAAATTCACTATCTGAAATTCAAATATATCTGTACATTCTCTATTTTACATGTTAAATCTGGCAAATTTATCTATAATACATATAAAATATGGCTTTTTTTATACACTTCCCCAAATAAACTGAATTCATATTTGAATAAGTAGGACAATAAACATTAAATATTATTTATGAGATAAAAATTCACACAGGGCTTTCTAAGAACTTAAACTCTAAGACTTACTTTAGGGAACTGTATTTCCTGAGTTTTCTTCTAGGTTACGTTTTATATCTATCCAGGGAGTTTTAAAAATCCCTATGTTCAGTTTGTAGCTTAAACTAATTAAACCAAAACCTGGGTATCTGTACTTTTTAAAACCTCTCTGTGATATCAATGCACTGCTAGATAAGAATAGACTGATTGATACTAACCTGCAATTGTAAAAGCAAAGACAAAAATATGGCTAATGCTTCCACACTAAATATCATTTAGTTTAGCAGGAAATGTGGTTGCCTTGTGCCCCTTCCTTTCTTGGAATTTATAGGAACATGCATAGCTCCTACTGATAGGTGCTAAATGAAGGATAAGTAATATCAAAGATGAGGATTTTAAAAGTCTAGATCCCATATTCAAATATAAGAGGCTTGTGAACCTTGTGAGACTGGATTTTATGGACACAAATGTTAGTAAATTCAAACACCCATAAATCTAGGCTCTTATCAAGGAATTAAAACTGGTCAGAAGGCCTCCCTGGTGGCGCAGTGGGTTAAGCAACGCACTATGAAGCAAATCGCAGCCACTGCAGCACAAGTTCGATCCCTGCTGCTGGCCAGGGGGGGAACCCACATGGCGCGGCAGACCTCTCCTGCTGTGCCCACTGCTCCCCTCAGCAGTGTACTTCAGTTGATCTGCCTGTTCTGCTCCCTGCTCTGTCTGTGGTGAATCCTCTCACCTCCCCACCCCACACCTCTGGCCTGTACCCCAGTGCTTGTATGCATAAATAAATAAATCTTTAAAAACTGGTCAGAGACAAGCATATTTACATTTACAATACAGAAATAGAAATCACTAAGTATAATTTCAAATACATGTTTTCCAATTGTTTCATTTTTTCACCAAATTACCTATGAGAGTCAGATTAGAATTCTGAAAATCTATGGAAAGAGCCAACTGAATTCACTACTTTTTATTCAAATCATGGATTCTGTTCTGTTCCAATGTGTTCTTTAAATTACTCAATACTGCAGAGAATACTTTAGTTTTTTTTTCCTTAGCAAATGTGACTGACAACTGAGGCAAATATGTTTCTTGAAGATTAATATAGAAAAATTCTTTCATTATTTGTCTTGGAGTTGACTGATTAGTCTGCTTCAGTGCTGTGTGCTTTCAAGCATTCCTTGTCAGAAAGCTCAAAGAACTAGGATATTGTTAAAACTCTAGTTCTAGCACTTACGAGGAGTTACAAAGCAGCCTCCATATCTTATCACATACCACTGGTTCCACAGTGCATTTTGACTCAGAGTATATTTACTTTCAACACTGACAAGATTCCTGTTGCTCTACTGATGCACCCTAAATGCCCCTAAATTTAAGAGTTCTATGTACACTTTTCAACAAGTTACCTTTGTACTTCCAACCTTAAAAAGGAAAAAAATAAGTTAAATCTTTCATTAATGATGGAAGACTTACAGTCTCAATGAACATGCTGATAGTTTTAGTTCATTTGCCACAAAGAAAGAAGAATTTTTTAAAAAGTCACCAAATTACTTTATGTTTTATTTTATCTATGTCCCTTGTGAATACTAAACTTTGTTTATTGTTTAATGCAAAGTGTTTTCCTGTGATGTCATTATGACATATACTATGGATCACATTTGGCTAAGTAAAAAGAGAAATCATCTGTCACCAGGTTCATCTTAAAATGTAAGTAATCACTCTGACTCTGTTCTCCATCTCCTGCACCCTTCCTCTGGATGTTCTTAAACAATGCTCTCATTCATTTCCAAATTTTTAATCGTTTACTACGTGTGCCTTACTTTCAAATATGAATTTTCATCTCTAAATTGACTTTCAACGTACAATCTTATTTTTCCTGTTGTCTGTGGACTTTATCTCATAATCTTGAAGAAACTTTGGCACATTAACCTTCGATAATCAAGTTTTCTCACCCATGCTTCTTTCACAATGTTTCCCATATATGTCTTTTCATATGTATTCTTACTGCAATTATTTTGTGCCAGACTTCATTAACTAATATTCAAAGTATTTTTTATAATTCTTGATTGGGCTGCCTTTACATATCCTGACACTCCTAGGAGGGAAAAAAAGACTCTTTAAGAATATAGAATATTTGTGGTTTTTTTTAAAGATTATATTTATTTATGCATATAAGAGCTGGCCAGAGGTATGGCAGGTGATTCACCAAAGACAAAGTGGGGAGCAGAACAAGTTGATGTTCTGAAATACACTGCTGATGGGAGCAGCTGAGTGAGGAACAGAACAGGTTGATGTTCTGAAATACACTGCTGAGGGGAGCAGCAGGTGAGACAGAGGAGATTTGTTGCACTGTGTGGGTTAGCTCCCCAGCCATTGATCAAACTCCTGCTACAGTGGCTGTGGATTATCCATATTGTGGTGCTTAGCCCTGTGCACCACCAAGGAGGCCCCAGAATATTTATGTTTTTTCACTGACATAACACCATGATAAAGAAATAGAAAATTGGAGTCTAGGAATATCAGTGAAAAGGGATCCTAGCCAATTATTTAGGATCAAAATGGAAACTATGCAAGTCCATATATACCATAAGAATATGGATCAACTGAAGGTAGACTTAGCCGTACAGGAACTGTAACCTAGCCTTGAGCAAACTCAACTCCTGATCAGATTAATGATAGCAGATTCTACTATATGGCTCTAAGGGAAACTTTCTTGCAAAAAATAAAAATATTTTTTTATATCCCATATGATGTGTTTAACTGAAAAAATTACTAGGTATTCTAAGAATCATGAGAAAGATAAAATACTAAAATGAACTATCATTTAGCAAATTTTTAAAGATAATTAATGATGGACTTTAAGATAGCTATATTTAATATTTTTAAATTATAACATATGTGTAATTGAAGCTTCAAAAGAAGAAAAGTTATTTTAAGAGATCATTGATTTTCAAAAGCTGCCCCTAAAAACCAATGTATTAAAAAATCTCATTTTCAAACAAGATAAACACAAAAAAGTCACAAATGAAACTCTACAACTACTCACATCATACAAAAGCTACTGAAAGACAAAAGAAAATATTAAAAACTTGTCTTTAAAGGAGTGACAAAGACAGCTGATGTTTCAATGTAATGAATGAATTCAAGACTATAGAATATCTTCTTAGTGAAAAAAGATAACAACTGTCAAACTTGAATTCTATATCCTTTAAATGCCATTTGAAAGTGAAAGTTAAAAATGGTTCCATAAAAAGAGTCCTGGGAGGAATTCATTAACAGATTGAAATGGAGAAAAAAAGTAGTTTTTCAGCTATAAAATCACTCCAGGTAGTAATATAAAATGCAGGAAGAAATTTAGAACAATAGAATTTATTTGAGTGATTAGAATGTAATATGATGATGAATATTTTGACCCTATGGAAGTGGACAGCCTTCATTATGATTACTGATGTGTCAGTCTCCTCCACTAGTGTTACTTCCATGAACTTGGTCTTATTTATGATTGTATCACTCGTGACTAAGATGGCATATATAGTAGTACTCAGCAGCCAATTGTTCATTGTTAAACTAAATGAATCATTGCACCATATTTGAAAACTCTACACAATATAGACATGACTTTAGCTGTATTTATTTCTGGGAAAGGAGAAAAGGGAGGAAGGGAAAAGATACAAACATATAATTTTATGAATCTAACACCAAAATAAGGGTGATAGGTCCATCCTATTGTTGCTTCCAGTCATAATACATTGGAAAGTAAATTTTGTATCTGTGATACAGAAAAGGTAGCTAGGTTCCCTTTGGAAATATTTGGTCATTTTCATTTGTGTATTAATACTGTTTCAAGGTTCTTAATAACAATGTTAAGATCAACATCGTAAAGCCAATGAGGCCCACCATGAGAATTATCACATAGAAAAGGAATAAAGGTTGGTGCCTATGTTCGAAAGGTTTAATCAGTGAAACTCACTGCTGTTACCTCATTAAGTTGAAATGGAATAGCTTTTACTGTAAGTGGATAATGTGACTCTGCTACTGTCACCTCAGAATGCCAATAGCATGGTATTGCTCTTCATCTAAGGGTGGTTATGAATTCATGCTCTTTTCTTCAACTTTGGAGTTAAATATATTGCTGTCACAACAAGGTAATAGTGAACAGGAATCATAATATTATACAAGAAAGCTTAGAAAGAGAAGACAGGCTTGGACAGTTAAAAGCAAACCTAACTACAGTCTCAATTATAAATTTCAAAAATAAATAATTGGTAAGTAAATCAAAATTTCAGATCACCTATTTAATTGGACTTTGCATTACTGGCCCTGACATTTGAAGGATAAATAAAAAAATATGTACATTACATGAAGTAAAGTCCCTTTACTCCACCGAAGTTTTAGATAGTTGGTATTTATCTAAATGCATCAACTGAATGTCATTAAAAGGAAGTATCTTATTATTTGAGAATTTCACATTAATCTACCATTAACTCAGTTTAATTAGTGATTACTTAAATTCTTTTTAAAAAATTTTATTATTTGTTCTATATTTCTATAAACAAATTTTGAAAGTACACACACACACACACTCAATCTTATATAAAAATCCTTATCTAGGATATTCCTCATTACTAATTGCTATGGTTCCATAATTCTTTCTCAACCAGTGAGCTTGGTAGATTAGTCATTTTAGACCCACTTTTGTCCTTGTTTGTCATGTCTATGTCACCAGGGTGTTGGAAAGATTAATTAGTTAGCATGCAAGAGCCTTTGAAGATGAAAAGCACTCTGAATTCGCTAAGTAGTGCTAGCATTCCTCCATGGTACATATTTTCCCCTTTATATTTGCAAAAATTCATTCACCTTCAGTTAACCCTTTTTGCTAACATTATATACCTAGATCGGTTTTTCAACTACCCTTACTTTTTCTTTCCCAAGACAAAATATTTACGTATCTCTTCATTTTTCTAGGCTGCCCTACTTTTATTTTGTCTGACAGAGAGATGCTGATATAACTTATGAAATCCTATTATTTGTTTTCTTCCTACTTTAATTTTTGTATTTGTTAGAATTGTGGATTGGTACTCCAAACTATAACAAAAGAGACCAGTCCCTATTATTAAATATTAAAGATTTTCAGATAAAAATAATTTGGATCAAAAAAATTTCCAATCTATTTTGACACAATATATTGACTATTAGCTTATATAACACACATATACCTACATATATGTATAGGCATGTATGTATACATGCCTATTATAATTACAATTTTATAGGGAAGCATTTTTAAGACAGTTCCATTTTCTTTGCTTTCATGAAGGCTATCTTAAATTAATGTAAACAATTTGAGGAGTTTAG
Organism: Galemys pyrenaicus; assembly: GCA_019455555.1. Classification (NCBI taxonomy): domain Eukaryota; kingdom Metazoa; phylum Chordata; class Mammalia; order Eulipotyphla; family Talpidae; genus Galemys; species Galemys pyrenaicus. The sequence continues at coordinate 5,288,336 of JAGFMF010011673.1, forward strand.
AGATTATATACCCATGAAACAACACCACAATCTATGCCATAAAGTCAGTCCACCACCTCATACTATCTGTTTCCTCAAACTATCTTATTTTAATTCTAACTCCTTCTTATCAAGTTTCTCTTCCTATTTATTTTTATTACTATTTTGTGATAAGAACTCATAAGATCTATCCTCAGTAAACATTTTAAGCTTATAATACAACATTGTTAACTAAAGTCACTTTGACTACATTGTATAGATCTCTAGGATTTATCTTGTATCAACGAAACTGTACTCATTGATATCTACCTCTCCAATTTTCTTCCCTTTTAGGCCCTGGCAACCACTATACTACACTATTTCCATGAATTTGAACATTTTAGATTCATCTTTTAAGTGTAATCAAGTGCATTTGTATTTCTTTGGCTTCTTTTACATAGGTTCATCATTGTTGGAAATAACTGAATTACATTCTTTCACAAGGCTGAATAACATTTCACTGTGTGTAACTACCACATTTGCTTTATCTTCTCATCCATCAATAGACACCTATGCTGATACAATGTCTTGGCTATTTTGAATAATTCATCAATGAATGTGTAAGTGCATGTATTACTTCAAGATCCTGGTTTCAATTAATTTGGATAGATAACCAGAAGCAGTATTGCTCAATCACATAAACCTCCTTGGCAATTTAAGTTTTTGAGAAATACTAAATGCATAACTATATGGGCATTTTTAACAATATTCATTCTTCTACTATATGAATACAGACTGTCCTATTTATTTATGTATGATTTCATTTATCAGTGTTTTATAATTTTCTGAGTATAAGTTTTACATTTTCTAACTTTATTTCTAAGGTATTTTTTTCCCTTTTATTTTATTATAAATGGGATTGTTTCCTTAAATTTCTCTTCAGATAATCTGTTGTTACTATATAGAAACTCAGCCTATTTTTTACATTGATTTTGTATTCTGCAATTCTGCTATAATAGATATTTTACGAAATCTTTAAGATTTTGTACATATGAACTCATGTCATTTGCAAAAATTATACAATTTTGCTTCTATTTTATCTAGATATTTTTCTTTTTTTCTAGTCAAGCTTTCTGGCTAGAATTTCCAATATTTTTCTGATTAAAAGTGGTGACTGTCACCTTTACCTTGCTTGTACTAGGTCACAGACTAAAAGCTTCCAGTTTTCACCACTACAAGTAAATGAATTATTTAAAAAAAAGACAGTCCAAAAAACTAAGACAACCAAAAGCTGGTTCTTTGAAAACTGTTACAAAAAAGACAATACTAGACTCACTAGGAAAAAAAGCAGAAAATTTAAATAAATAGTATAATGAAAGAGAAGTTAGAACAGACACTACAAAAACTGAGGGTAAAAACTGAGGGTAAAAGAGATTAATATGAACAATCATATGCAAACAAGTTCATTTACATGCAAGAGCATTATATTCAAACCTAGATAAGATGGACAGATTCTTAGACTGAATAGAGACTAGAAAACATGAACAAACCAGTAAAAAGAAAATTGAACATATAATCAAAGCTCTCCCCAAAAGCAAAAGTACAAAGCCAGATAGTCTTATAAGCATCAAAGTATCAAAGATGAAGTAACACCTAGCCTGTTCAAAATCTCTCAGAAAAATTGAGATAGAAGGAATACTTCCAAACAAGTTTTTTGGAGCCAACTGGACACTAATACCAAAACAAAACAAAGACACCACCAAAAGAAAAAAAAACTACAAACCAATCTCCCTAGTAGACTGCCATATGCCAAAGAGTGAAACTAGATCACCCTTACACCCTACGTGAAAATCAACTAGAAATGGATAAAAGCCAAAAAAGGCTACTTGACTCTTAATAAAATTGCAACATTTTTAAACTTCTTTTTAGATAATTAATATTATGAAAACATTGCAGTTCAATCTGTTTAAAATACTTTAAGTATCATATATCAAGAATTCATTTTGATACTTGGAGAGTACAGAGATGAACCCCTAAAGACCCTCTATGAGACATGTGGCACTGGCAGTTGGAAGGAATGATTCTTAACCCTTCCTACTGATGGGGAGCAAATGAACAAGGGAAATACAAATCATGCCTTGTCTGTAATTGGGGCCCCTCACCCAGTCTCCTTCCCTTCTCTCACCTTTGTTACAACATAGTTTAAAAAAAAAAAAAAAAAGAGGGAGCCTGGTCTGCAGGTGTGAATACAGCTCTTCAGAGGATATGCCCATTCTGAAACAGTACAAAAGACACTGAAAACTAGAACTTAAGCAGTACTCATGGACAGTGACCAGGATGGGGACAGGACACTGTCAATGGGTTCTCACCCATGTGCATAACTGCAAGACCACACAAGCTCAAAGTCCAACAACAGTAGGGTTTATATAACAAACAGGAGATTAGGGAAAAGTAGAGTTTCTAAGGCCACAAGGGGCCAGCTGTCTCACCCTAGATAGTGTCCAAGTATCTAGAAGTACAAAGCAAAGGGTACTCTTGGAAGACGAGGTGACAGTACAACAGCCAACAGCAGTAGTCTGAAGGCTGGATTAGATGCTGGACCAGGAGGTAGACCCAGAGAACCAGAGGCAGTTCTTTGAGTAGCTGGGCAGAGCCCCATGGCACTCCTTGCAGGTGATGATAGAAGCTGGAGGCAGGTACAGCCGCTGAGTCTCTACGAAGGTCCCTGGAGGTCTGGAAGTTCATTGAATCCCATTAAGGTATGTGATGCTTCTGTCTCTTTAGAGGCCATCTGCCAAATCCTTCTCTTTTTAGAGGCTGGAAATAGCCTACAAAGGTCGGGAGTAAAATTTTCTTTGTTGTGAGAGTGGGAGAATTCTTTGAAGACCAGCTGCTGACTCCCTCAAAGGTAGTCCAATGAATCCTTCTCTCTTTAGAGGCCAGGAGTAGAGTGAATCAAGTTGGCTCTTGCTCTGTCTTCTTTTCCTTCAGAGTGTCCTACCTAACAAGCTTGGTTGGACTGTTTTCAATCCTAAGCATCTGATTGGACAGTTTATTACCAATCAGCTAATTTTCCACTTTTGAATTCAAATAGTTACCTAGTAAAGTAAGTTTGCACCTCACTGGTCCATTTTAGAATCCCAGAGCCAGATATAAAAGAAGAAAAGCCAAGCCCAGCCCACACTTAGGTCAGGTCAGACTCATGGGCCTGTTGGCTTCAGGGAACAATGGAGGCAGCCTCACTGGAACCAGTTCAACAAAGCCACTTTGCCCTGTGGCCTCTGAGGGCCATGGGGTTCCATTTACATTTGCATAACTTACCCGGTTTTTCAGTATGTGAGTAATATATTTTTAAAATCTACCATGACCTTGGGGGCAGGGTAATACCTAAGTCTGTATAGGGAAAATATTTAATAAATATTTGTTGCTCAAATGCTCCAAAATTAGCTTATCTGACTTTGTAGGAAATATAAATCATACATCAACAGGCTGGACTTGACTACTTTCTACGGTGAACAGCTTCACAGTAACAGGGGCCTAAGCCTCAAATGCTGCCCTGTTATAAATCAGAAGTGGATACAAAGACTGCAACACCTTGGTCTATAAACCTGGTGCTGACATATGTCAAGAGGTTGAAAAAAAAATTAAAAAGCTTGATGTCTTAGTACCTTAATTAAAATATACTAGTTTAACCCGGTAACTGTAGCTCTGTAGAAATTTGGCAGATTTTCTCTATAACCATATTTAACCAATAGTTAGTGAATTTTCTGATTGCTAAAACCACAGTATGCTTAGAATAAGTGAAAATAGCATAAACTGTGAATATTGTTAAATATCATGTGAAACTGATCAAAGTGGAGTTAGACACAAACAAGGTCACCTCCTACAAATAGGCTGTCTGCATGAGTACATGTGAGATACCAGGGGGTCGCACCACCACATGTGGGACAGTGGGCAGTGAGGGGAGGGCCAGGAGCACTGCCCACCCTCCAGAGAGGAGACCAGTCAAAGTATAGTTAACCCTGTAGGCACTTTCACCTCTGGACCAGGAGAGTATAGACTGGAAGGAAGGCAAACATGATGAGAAGGTCACAAATGCACTCCTCCTGATCTGGAGGGGAAAAGAAACATACTCTGGAAAAATACACAACAAATAAAACCCCATCAATACCTGCCCTGGCTGCATCCAGTAAAAGAATCCTAAAAAGCAACTCACAGTGTGAGATCAATGTTGAGATTTCTGTGATGGGCCTAATCGCCATGCTAGCTAGCTGAGTTGATCTCCAGAGACATTTAATCTCTTAGTGAACATGTGTCCTGGAAATCACCTGGAATTTATAAGACTACTTTCCTATAAAGGAGAAGATAACACATAGTATAATTTGTCAAGTTTATCACATGCTTTTTTTAATGGACAATCTAAAATTATACTTGTTTTGCTGCAGGACTGATAATAAATGGGACATTAGATGAGAGATTAGAAGCTGGCATATGTCAATAATCTGTTCTTTAGTACAGATGTAGGCCTTTTGTAATAATTTGACATAATTTTTGACATTTGTATATTCTAAATTTTTCTAAAATTAAAAAATACACTATGAAAACCAAAAGATACTAAAAATCTATAAAGATTAATAATGACGGGCCTCCCTGGTGGCACAGTGGGTTAAGCACAGCACTATGAAACAAACCACAGCCACTGCAGCACGAGTTCGATCCCTACTACCGGCCAGGGAGGGGACCCACATGGTGCAGCAGACCTCTCCTGCTGTGCCCACTGCTCCCCTCAGCAGTGTACTTCTGTTGATCTGCCTGTTCTGCTCCCCACTCTCTGTGGTGAATCCTCTCACCCCCCCACACCTCTGGCCTGTACCCCAGTGCTTGTATGCATAAATAAATAAATCTTTAAAAAAAAAGATTAATAATGACTGATGTCTTTGAAAAGTTAAGATAGTAATTGTATAGTTTTTAATAAATATATGGTTTGTTAAAGATTGTTTTACTATGTGCATATCTAGTGAAAATAATATGTTATGTATGCTTTTTTTCAGTTTACTTTTAAACAAGGATTTAATATTATCCTTGAGTTATATGAATATTCTATCTATAATGTCAACAGACAAGTCTATATATGTGCAGCATAAGTATTTGCACGTAATCTCTATATTCCTTGAGAAAATAAGGGTTTGCACAGAAGCCTCCAAAGTGACTGACCAGGAGAATTTGTTAGGATGTTAATAGGGACACTGGATTCTATTGCAAATGATTTTCTCTCCTGGCAGATGTGAATTAGCTGAGGTGTGAAGTCTTTGTCATACTGGTATATTACAGTGGTGCTTGGATGGAGAATCTCTAAAAAATAAGGAAAGAAACTATGGGAGAGCCTTTAGTGTAGCTAGAAATAGCAATTCCTCATGTGTGAGTTGAGCCAACAACCAAAATTAAACAATGTTCTGAAAAACAATCCTACCTCAAGCGTGCCATTATATTGCTTCTCTGACATACCCACGCTAAAGTTACAAGCCAGGACAGACTCTAGTATTAGGAATACTGCCCTTCAAGATTGACATGTAGTCAAATTTAAAACCAGATGTCTACTTGGAAAGGAAATTAACAGACAGACCAAAACACATCACATGAGAATATTATTTATTTGATCATGGATAACTGAAATCCCTACTGCTTTAGTCTGAAAACCATATTGAATAATCAGGAGTGATGCTATGAATGTACCCTATGGTAATTAAGAGAGGTTTAGTGTGCTAATGTAAGGACAGACAAATATGCTGCAAATATCTTGAAGGCATGTAGAAATTGAGAATTACAAGTTACTAAACAAAAAATTTTGCCTCTTACTGCTTTATAGTTTTTTTGAAGGGATATTAATGCTTTATAAATCTCAGAATGGGTGCACATATACCAAAAAGAATTGTTCTCTTATTTTCTATGATATAAACATATTTCTTCAACCAAGAGCCCTTATAAAACCTCTCACTCTTGTAGAACCTCTTACTTCTTGATAACTATTTTTAGAAACAATCAACCAAAAGGTAAGAATGAGGAATCTACTCACTGAAGCAAAAGGGTCACAGCACACGTTATCCCTGACATTAACATTATGACAGATGTGATATTTTTTAAAAAATATAAAAAATAAAGAAGAGCTTTTGCCCTTACATACATGGTAAGACTGAGCAATTCTGAGTCTTACTGATATATAAAACATTCTTTTGGTATTAACATTAAATTACAATTTAGTAAATAGTATTTTTAGCATAAAATGTGTAATGATGACAGAGAATGTTGTCTTTTCACTAACATTTGCTGTCTCATTTCTAACAGTAAAATATTTGTTCTCATTTTACTGAAATACCAATACCATTTTCCTGGAACTTTCCTCAGCATTTTCCCTTGACTGTGGGCCAAATTGAATAATCTGCAGTGTCTTTCCTCTAAGCAGGCAAAACATGGTAACAATTTCCTGACAGAATTCTACTAATTCTCTATGTTGCAGTGTATTTTTAGGCATTTGTCCATGCCACAAGGCACCAGGGAATATGGACTTTTCACCCAGGTTATATTCATGGTCATGGACTTGATTGAGACCTGGTATTCCTAGCATACAAAATGTAAGTTTTATTATTTCAGATACAGAGTAACTTTGAAGCAAAATACAAAGACAATAACTGAAAAAAATGAGATGTGAAAATTTAAAATATTTTAATGAGGTATGTGAAAATTAAAATATTTCAATAATTTCCACATACACAAAACATTGTGGAAAAAACTGAAGCTATTATAGGATTTTTCTTGAATCCTTAATACCTTAACATTATTGAATTTTGGCTAGAAGTTTGGTTATAAGAAAAAAACTTCAAAAATTATATAATCATTTCAAATTGTTTTCATAGAACATGAATTTAATTATTGTAAGTTTGAAGCTTATTAAATCTAAAATAGAATGTTTACTGGTCACAATGTATTTTTGTTACAGGTTTTGTTTCTGGGCTAAAGGTAAGAACTCCTTAGAATGACTGACCCAAGTGAAGGAAGATTTGGTGTAGTACAGGGCAAGTAAACAAATGTGTTCCTGTTGTCTAGAACACCTGCAAATGTGCCATTCCTGGTTCTCACATGCTGCTTTTTCCTCTTTCTGAATTCCAAATTCCTCTGACCTGGTTAAGCAAATACTCAGTGGAAGGATAGCTTATATTTCATGATGAAATACAAGGGAAAATAATACACACCTTGTCTTTCTATGACTAGTGCAAATATCTAATCATTCACTCCATTTCATGACCCATGCTGGGTTTAAACAGCTAGAGTCTGTCTGCCGGGTAAAAATACTTAATGTCTCTTTTGAGAAGAAATTAACTATTAAAACAGATGGAGGTGAAATGCAGTTCTGTCTTCTGTTTTCAATGCACTCATTTTTCTTTTAATCTTGTTCTTTATTAGAGCAGAATGATAACTTGGATCTGTGCCTTGAGCAAACTTTACTTACAAGGTGCAAATTCTGGATGCTGTATTGTAAAGAGGTGAAATATCCTTGTTGAAACTCTAAAATCAGCTAAGTCCATTGCTCAAGAGCACAAAGAGGGTAGAGTGTGTTTTACTTCCTAAGTCATATATTGATTTGTGTCTTTTTTTTTTATTGTGCACAACCTTGCTGCATGAGTACTACTGCAAACTTACTGTGGTTGAGACAGCTCAATGCTAGCAAATCATAACATAGTCAGGTGTATGACTCACAGCCACAGCCAGTGTGAATATGGCTTTGTATTCTGGGATAACATGAAAGAATATGCAGAGGGGGAAAGTGGTTCTACTATAGTTTCAGCTAATTGACCAAAAATAATCTTAATTTGTCAAGATATTTAATGGCGTCTAAAATTGGGTTCTATAATGTTTACTGAATGGAAATACAAAAAGAAGCTTGATTTATGATTAAGAAGAACCAGTGGGATATATAAAAGATGATGATGAAAATGATGATAAAGAAGCTAGATGATAGACAGATACCTAGATAAAATGAGGTTTCTTAGAAGAATGTGGGACATGATTGAAGAGATGACCAAGTCCCAAGATCTACAAGGTGAGTTAACAAGTTTGAGAGCCTATCATTAGTTTCAGTCAAAAGCCCAACAGACAAAGATCCAGGAAAAGCCAAATTACATCTTCATGCTAAAAGGGAGGAAATCTCTCTTATACAGCACATGGTCAACTTTTTTGTTCTATGCAGACTTCCAGCTGATTCTATGAGGGTCATTCAAACTAGAGAGGGCAATTTGTTTTACTCAGTCTACTGAGTTAGATGTCATTCTCACTCAAAAACACTCAGAATAACATTTGATCAAACTTATGGACATCCCATTGTCCAGTGAGATACAGACATAAACAGAGCCATTGTACTGCAGTGCTGGTTCATCTATTGTGCAGGACAGTCCTCAGCATGGCTGTCTTGACCTCAGGTTTACCCCCAGTCCACTCTTGACTCCTATTCACAATAGGAGTGTAGGACAGTTAGATGCTTTTTCTTTTTTTGCTTTGACATCAACTAACTTGATGACAAATCAAATCACTTGTATTCCCCATACCTAGTTTTCACATAAACTTATACATACATGACATTGACTTATTTTACTTCTTTAGAAATCTCTCTTTTCCTGATAATCTCCACCATTTTGTTTAAGTCAAATGCTCTAAACACAAAACTAATTTTCATTATATATTAATAACAAACCTACAATATATTAAATCGGTGATTATTATTCCTTGATGTAACTGATCCACTGAAAGATAAAGTAAGCTGAACTTTAACACAGAAACAAAATTCAGTGAAGACAGGCTTTTCAACAATTGTGAAAAATTCAAAAATGGTGAAAAAAAAATGGGCACAGATCTTATAACGTTCACAAAAACTAACTCAAAATGAATCAAAGAACTGAATGACAATACAAAACAATGTGAAGAAAACATAGGCTATAAAGTCGCTATAACTTTACAGGCTGCTGTCAAGACTAATTTTCCTTAGATGATAGCATTTCTAGAATAAGAATCGTTGCTAAGTCTCTTTACAAATTTGTTCAGCCTCCAGTATTTTAGCCATATCAATAGTAAAATGCAATAATATGTCCTTATTTTTTGCTTCTTTTGATTAAATATACTGTGTGTTAAATGTGTATTAAATGTACCATGTATTAAAATAAAATCTTCTGGGCCTCCCTGGTAGCACAGTGGGTTAAGCAACGCACTATGAAGCAAACCGCAGCCACTGCAGCATGCGTTCGATCCCTGCTGCCAGCCAGGGAGGGGACCCACATGGCGCAGCAGACCTCTCCCACTGTGCCTGCTGCTCCCCTCAGCAGTGTACGTCTGTTGATCTGCCTGTACCCCGTGCTTGTATGCATACGTAAATAAATCTTTAAGAAAAAATAAAAAATAAAAAAATCTTCTGCCAAATATCTTAGCAAATCATTCTTCAAAGAAATAGAAAAAAAATTGATGAAATTCATATGGAGACACAAAAGACCACGAATAGCCAAAGCTCTCCTAACTGACAAAAAGCAAAGTGGAGGGATCACACTTCCTGACTTCAAACTTTATTACAAAGCCACAATCATAAAAACGGCATGGTACTGGAACAAAAACAGACACATAGACCAATG
>JAGFMF010011673.1:5304151-5326453 GCA_019455555.1 Galemys pyrenaicus
TTTTGGGCCTTGCTTTGGGCCAATCCTATTTGGCTGGACTTTTACCCTCAAGGAGATGGGTAACTTTGGATGCTTAACTTAGTAACTATATTCTTTGTTCTTTCTTTATTGTACCCCAGTTGTATTAAATTTCCTTTCCATTAAAGGTTTTATATGTTTGTCTTAATGCAGCGGATGGCAGAACCCATTCCGAGAGGGCAGGCTTGGGGGTTCTGGGGTGCTCCTCTCCCTGCCCTGTAACACACCCAGAATGAGGTTGCCCTAGATCAAAGTGCCTTAGGATGACATTGCACAAGACCTACCAACTGGCATGGGAGTATTCACCTTTTCCCAAGAAGTGGCCCTCACTGGTCTATGCTTTAGTTTGACATGGTGATACCAAGACAGCTTAATTAACCATCACAGATAGCGAATACCTATAGATCTCTACAGAATCTCCATGTATATAAAATATGGGATTTATAGGTAATTTATTGTTTTTTATCTTTTCTTTATATCTAAAATTGATAATGATTTTGCTTCACTACTTGAGAACATAGTTTCTTGATCAATATATTCAACAGATGTATGTTTTAATAATCACTAACACTCCATTTTCTTGCTAATATGAACCAAATAAAGACAGCAGTGGGATTGGATGTTCTTTCTCCTCAATGCCTGAGCACAGCTATTCCCTAATGATCAGGGAGATTTAAGCCAGGAAAGATTTCTGCTGTCAATGATCTGTGGATCTTTTCCCAGAAGACATCAAAACTGTGTAAGAGAAATACCACACAACTCAGGAAATAGAATCATTTTTACTTGTACTATAAATAATTTTATCTTTAGGGGATGCGATTTCATATTTAGAGTGAATTAAGCAGCATAACAGAGATGAACATGCCCTTGATGCAGTAAGATTAGGTGACAATTGATTAGATTCAATTTTTAAATTATAATCTTTATATCATAGGATATGAGCAACTGTGACAAATCCCACCAATTATTCCAATAATTTAGTTAGATCTAAAGACTTATATTCTTTTTATACTGTGCTACCCTAAGTACAATTCTTAATTTACTTTAAAATTCATGGTGATAAAGGAGTCAAATGGCAATTTTTCTTCTTATTATTATTCATTCTTTTAAACTGAGTTCGTCCACATCTGTTTTAAAGCCCAGCAGATAAAAAATACTTTCTTCCTAGGAACTAAATACTTTGTACATAAAGCAACCACAATACCATCATTCATTCAGATAAAATATGAAGAAAGTAAAGCTTTCTTCACAGAAGATGCAAACATATACACATAGATATGAGAGATGTAAACATATACACATAGATACACAAAGACATACATATAGAGACATATACTCAGACACACAGACATAAAGATACAGACACACACACATGAATATACATATACATACAGTCACAGATCAAAAGATTTTGTAGGTAAAGACTTAAAATAGAAGGTGAGTTGCTGAAGTTTATAGAACTTAAACCCAGACCAGGGTTAACCCAGACCTAATCAACAGCTATTAACAGAGGCTTTGAAGAATGTCTTCTAGATATATTTCAGGTTACTGCCTATCTCCAGCAAATGGGGCACTTAAATATTTAAAAGACATTGTTGGTTTAACCTTTCTAGTGCAGGTACATTCATTACTTTGACCTTTAAGATCCACTGTGATTAAACAACTCAGCTGTGACCAAAGTATGAATGTATCTCTGCTGTCTAAACTGCTTAACAAACCATCCAACATTTGGTGACTTAATAACACAATTACTACGTATTATCTCTCAGTTTCTGGATGTCAGAACTTCTGGAGCTGCTTGGCCTACAGAAAAGCTAAAGTTTGATGCTTTATACAAGTAATACAATTTCAAACATGGGTAGAAACAATGGTTATTGAAAATTATCATCTCACATTCTCTTACAAAATTATTGGCCCAAAACCTACAGTGGATGGAAATTAGAGTAATTATTAAGTCAAGTGTAATAATTAATTCATGCTGAAATATTTCTGTAATCAATTGTTATGGCACTATCTGGATTAACAGTAACATGTTTGCTTGGTATTTGACAGATATTAATACTGAATAGGAATTTGTGTCTTTTAATTGACAAAACCATCTTATTGAGGACAAGTTAGACTTCTATCAATTACAATACTATTTTTTCTTTCTGAATAATAATGAAAATTTAACCTAGCATTTGAATGGAGGCAGCAGGGGTTGGGGAAGGTACACTAAACCTAGAAAAGAAGAAACATAAGCAACTCTTTATAAGCTTTCCACAATTCTCCCACAATGAATTGTAGGGGAAAGGTAAAACTAAGGACTCCTATTTGGAGTAGTGAAAACAGACAGAAACTATAGCAACTAAGATTGAGTGAGTTTGTAAAATATAAAATGGACTTGTTGATACATTTTTAATTATTATGTTTATTTTAAAGGTGAAACTTGCCACTTGTTCTGGAATCAGTGTGTCAAACTATTTTTCCAGGTTATTCCCACATTTTTTTTAAAGTCCAATCAAGAAATTAAGGGGGAGGATCTCAGTTCTACATGTGTTTTGTGATAAATAGCCACAATTAGAGAATTCAACCAAAAAAAATTGAAGAACTCAGGAAATACATTTTGTAGGGACAGGAATCTTTACATACCAGCTTGCATCAGAAAATAAATTCTATTCTTCTGAATAATGTCAAGGTCAAGGTCAGAACCCCTAAGTAAGAACTATATAGCAAAGAGTTTGGGTTTAGAAATAAGTAAATGAGAAATCAGTTTCATTTCCAGTATAATAAATATGTAATTTCAAATAATGAACAACAAATTAATTTTTAAAACTGAGGTATTGCCATCATATTTACTTATTTTCCTGTTCTCTATAAGGGAATAGGAAATTCTGAGACTATATGACTCTTTCTATGGTTTTTTTGCACAAGATTATCAGAAAGAACCAGATCCCATTCTTTGAATTCACATACTGGTATCAATAATCCCTACCACTCTAGAGACTTCCTCACATGGCCTTGGTTTTTAATCAATATGCTTTTAAAATATAGCCAAAGCTTAAATGATATTTTTAGTTACCTCCACTAAAAATTCATACTGTAGGCCAAGACTATATAAAAAAAGACTTTCTCTCAGCCATGCTATTTTCCATATTATGCAAAGAGTACCAAAAAGGAAATTATGGATCCAGGTTCTTAATCTTACCTTGGACCACCAGCAAGCTCACAGACTTGGAACTAGGGCTCACTCAGTCATTTCTGTGTTTCTACTCTTAACTAATTAAGGTAATTCCATTGCTCAATGGTTAGGGTTATTTGGAACTAATCCTGAAGTCTTCTGCAATAAGGCCTAACACCTACAACCATAAGCCAAAATATGAAAAAATTAAGAAATAAACTATTATTTAAATTCTTTTGAGACTCTATTCAACTATGATTGAATTCTATTCTGAAGACTCTATTCAACCTGACACTTGGAGACCAGCCAGCTTCATTGCTGAATATACGCATTAATTCATCCATAAAATATTTATTGAGAATCAACTATATTGATCGTGGTGATCAACTATATTGATCCCTGGCCAGGGAGGGGACCCACATGGCGCAGCAGACCTCTCCTGCCTCTGCAGCTGCTCCCCTCAGTAGTGTACTTCAGTTAATCTGCCTGTTCTGCTCCCCATTCTGTCTCTGGTGAATCCTCTCACCTCCCACAACTCTGGCCTGTACCCCAGTTTTGTATGCATAAATATTTTTTTAAAAACCCTGGTACTGTATAATTAAGAGATGAAACAAGTGATATGTTGTAAGAACAATAACTGTTCTAACCATTTTGTAAAAATGGTTTTGGAAACTATTTAACCATTTTGTAAAAATGCAGCAATGATTGGGAGCTGTAAGTCTTCGTCCCTAGTAAAGTTACTACAAATAAACATAAAATATATAAGAAACAGTGTATTTGTCATGCAAATGTATTTTTAAGGCAAGTTCCACAATACTTCCAATCAATTAATCATCCCACTTGCATTATTCCAATAAAATTGCTGGACCTACCCTGATTGTGGTCACCTTTTAAGGAAACCAAGTTAGTGAGTGATCAGTTCAAAACTTGGGGCTTATATATGCTTGCTTGAATTAGAACACATTGAAAAGGATATTTTGGGTTCTACCTGAAACTGAAAATGCACAGTTGTGCCTATAAAAAGGAATATTGATAAAATCAGGTCATGAATTTTTAACCACACTTTATATGCAGGAACCTAATCAAGTTTTTCCTTCAGTAGCTAAGATCTCTTTTCAAAGAGATGCTTTGCTTCCAAACAGAAGCTGTTCAGATTAAAACCATTTCCTAAAAGATTTATCTAATCAGATAATATAGATGAAGTTAGTTCTGTAGTGGTCTATGTAAGAAGGAAGAATTTTTTTGCCCCCCACCTCTTTTTTCCCCCTGTGTGTGGGCCACAGTCACTATTTCCATAATTCTTTTATTTTTTACTTTCATCTTCCTCATTACTTCTTTATTCCCTGCTACAGATTTCAAGTGATCCAAATAGAAGGCTCCTTTTATGTGAGAAGAGCACAGTTGAAATGGAGAAAAGAAAGCAAAGTGGAACTGACAAAGTAGGCAGTAACGAAGCAGGATAAGTTTGGGAGATCGAACTGAAGACTTGAAAGTATGATATGGGAAATGGGTGTCCAAGAGAAAAGATCTAGGGAGTATCATTAATTAGTGTTTCTACATCATCTCTAAGAATTCAAACACCTAAACAAGGTCCAGATTGGATCCTCAGGCTGCCACATGGGCTCAGTAGATTGAGCTAAACAAGATGTCTTCCATGTGTTTCTCTGGGTCCTCTCTTCCCTGTGACTATAGCTGAGGAGACCATGTGTTCCTGAGAACAAAAGGTAAAGATCATCTCCAGTGAGCCTCCCTGATGGCCTTAGGGGTTAAGTCTCAGTGCTCAATTCCCAGCCATGGACCTAACCTATATATGGAGCAGCAGACCTCTCCTGTCTCGCTCCCTTCTCCCCTCAGCAGTGTGTTTCAGTAGATCTGCGTGTTCTGCTCCCCACTCTGTCTCAGGTGAATCCTCTCACCCGCCACACCGCAGGCCTATACCTCAGTTTTTCCATGCATAAATAATTTTTTTTTTTTTAAGATCACCTTCACCTCTACCTGAATAACTGACAGAATATTTCTGAATGAAAGCAAAGCGCCTTTCAAACTGCTAAAGGTATTTTGTTTATTCATCTAAGCCATAAAAATCTGAGGTTATTTTGCTACCATAAAATCTATCTAATCCTGACAAATACTGTTAATAATTGTTTTGAAAGAAAAAAAAAAAAGCTTTGTTCACCAGATGGCATAGACTATCAATGATATTAAAGCCTATTCACAAAATGTTATTTAAATATCTTTTATATCTTTGCACATGTGTCTCTTAAATGCTCTATACCATTATTTCACTTAAACCAGACATGGGAAAGCAGACTTTTAAAGAATTGGAAGTTTTTACATGATTTCGAAGTGATGGAGCCAAACTTCAACAGAGCAGGTCTGACTCTAGAGCTGTTCCTGGAATTATTATTATATAATAATTATTATATAATAATATAATATATAATATAATATAAACCTCAGAGGATTTTATCCAGGGCATCATCTGGCACAATGTCCATGACTCAGCAGGAGAAATAAAGATTTCCAAATTCCAAGCAGATTGGAATTAGCACATTAATTTTAAAATAATTACCACAGCATACAACTTATTTGATAGGAAAAATTAATGAAAATAATATGGGCTATGGGTTTTAACAACCTATGACAGGCTTGGCTTCTACATGACTACTCTCGGGGGGCGGGGGAGGGTTTCAGAAAAAAAAAAAGTTTCTCTCATTTAGATGGATAAGTGTTACATGACATCCATTATTCCCTCAAAGAGATGGTGTCTCATATTTTTGTATATGTGTCTTTTTATTTCAAATGGTAATTGTAGTGTATCAACTAGTAGTAGTCTGAAGAAATTTCAAACTTTTAGTCAAAAAAGTCATTTCACTGAGATTTATCAGTTGCTGGCTTTTTAACACATTTGAGCTCCTGCCCCTGTCTGTCTCTCTCTCACACACACAATCAATTTATTGTGAACCAGTTAAGAGTTAGTTGAAGAGTGACATCACCTAACTAGTAGTGTAGGAGGCCTCAGCCAATGTCCCCTCACAAATATAAACAATTGGACAACTATCCAGAAGCAAAAACAAAAACAAAAAACCACTTGCATATCTCTGGAGTCCACTTAAGAAATTTTAGCAACACAGTGGAACAAAACCCGAGAATAACCACTCAAGATGAGAAGGAATACAGCTTCATTTGCCAGCATCATCTCATCCTGTCCCCTAGGCAGACACTGCTCATAGAGGAGCTTCTCACTTAGAAAGAATTTCATTGGCCAGAAGGGAGACTGTGATGAGCAACCAGCTTCTGCAGCATTTAGGGCACTGCACAAAGATCTTGCTTGGTTTCCTCCAACCCAAACCATCAAAGCTGAGCAATCAGTATTCACAGTGCCCAGTAATACAGACAGTCCAAGAAGCTTTCACCACTGAAAAAGGAACCAGTTGTCAGCATAGCTGTTACAGAACCCTGTCATTTCATCACCGTGCCTCATAGGTATCTGCATTCACTAACGCCAACTGCTTAAATCCCTCCTTTATACTCCCTGTCTCCATCCCACCTGCAGCTCAAGAACTACACCAGCAACCAGCTCAGGTCTCAATGGTTTCACAAGTGCAAAAGCAGCCTATTTCCCCATGGCTCACCTCTACTCATATGCATCTTTAGGGCTAGTCCCCTGAGTTGTACGTTTGTATCATCAAGCATGACCTCCATCACCACTTTCTACTGAAATGAACATGTTCGGGGGAGACTGTGCTGAAGAGGGACATGGACTGCCATGGACCTGGTGCTATGGTCTGTCTTCTGTTACTGACCTGTACCACTTGACTCATCAGTAGCAAGCCCCTGAGTTGTGCACCTGCACACTCCTACTTGTCTCTCATTGCTTGAATACACTGTAGTGCACATGCTAGGCAGTTGTCGCAGGAGAGCACATGGACAGCTGAGGCCCTCCACAGCTACCAGTGAACCTGATAGTTGGTAGTTGGTCCTGGACTTTGCTTTGTGCCCCGTTCTCACAATGTGTATGCTTGCAATTAGTTCCTCCAACGAAACAGGTAGGTGAAGCTGGCCCCTGCACCTGAACATAAGCCTATCATCAGCTCCAGTCACCACTACTAACTTTACTGGTCTCTAGTTCCTGGACCTACAAATGTCACTGAAGACACCAGAAGCACTTTTAGCTATATAGACCCCTTTCAGTATTTGCAAATACTGACAACTAACAGTTGTCAATGCTGTGAAACCTAGTGGATTGAAAGGAGCATCACACCCTCTTGGACACAGTGTTGTCATACACCCACACTTGGCACCCTGTACCACTAGACTCAGGGCCATTACCAAAGTTAGTGCATACAATCTGGAAGAGCTTATTGCTTTTCAAATGCGTAGACACCTATGCAAGGCTACAGGGATCATGAGAATCTGGGAAGCAAAATATTGCCAGAGGAATAGAGTAAACCACCTATAACTGACCCCAAAGAGGGGGAGCTATAGACTCCTCACTAAATAATACAAATAATTGTTCTATAAGTGCAGAACTCTAAGAAAGCAAAGAAAAACAGTTACGTGATATCAGTAATACACTGTAAGGACAAAATGAGAAGTTAATCAGATAAAATATAAAAAAGAACTAAACTAAAAATTTGGTGCTACAGAATAAAATAACTGAATTCAAAAAAGTTCGAATAGCAGATTGTCCCAAGCAGAAGAAACAATGAATTAAACACAAATTAACAGAAAAAGGAAAGAGGAAAATCCATAGGATGTAGGAAATTCTACTCAGAGCAACATTGGTTCCATTATAGGAGTCCCACAGGAGAAGAGAGAAAATGTAGCAGAAAGCTTATTTGTAGACTTAATGGCTGATAATTTCCTATACCTGGAGAGAGGTTTGGACATCCAGATTCATAAAACTAGCAGGTCACCCCTAAATTTGAATCCAAAAAAATCTGCCAGATACATTGCAATAAAACTGTCTAAATCAAAGAACACCCATAAGACTCAACAGTTTTTCAGCAGAGAGCTTGCAGGTCATAAGAGAATAAGATGACCTATTCAGAATTCTGAAAGAAAGTAATTGTGAACCAAAAATACTTTACATGCAAAGTTGTCCTTCAGAAATGAAGGGGAGATAAAGTCTTTCCCAGATAAACAAAAGCTGAGTGAATATACCATCATGAAGCTCCCCTTACAGGAAAAACATTCAGCTCCTTAAGCTAGATTGAAGGACATTAATCAGTAATATTAAAATATACAAAACACTGCTAAAAGGAAGTGAATACATTAATAATTTAATATGGTATAAGTTAATGGCTTTAGGTGCAGAAACTAAAAGACAAAGTATTAAAATTGGCTACAATTCTAATAACGTGTTAATTTATACACATATATGCATATTTTTATTGCACTCCACTGTGCTTCGTAGATATTCTGATTTTTACATGATACTGCAGCCAAAAAAAGATTATGACATACTGAAGGTTCAGATGGTTAGCATTTTTTTAAAAGATTTATTTATTTATGTATACAAGCACTGGGGTACAGGCCAGAGGTGCGAGGAGGTGAGAGAATCCACCAGACAGAACAGAGGGCAGAACAGGCAGATGGACTGAAACACACTGCTGAGGGGAGCAGCGGGCGAGGCAGGAGAGGTCTGCCTGTGCCATGTGGGTCCCCTCCCTGGCCAGCAGCAGGGATCGAACTTGTGCTGCAGTGGCTGTGGTTTGCTTCATAGTGAGTTGCTTAACCCACTGCTCCACCAGGGAGGGCCCAAGATGATTAGCATTTTTATCAACAAAGTATTTTTAATTAAGATTTATGTGTATATATAGTCTTGTTAAACATTAAATGGACTACATTATGTTTAAACAACTTTTATGTGATTAAAAAAATCCATGTGACTTGCTTTATTGTGATATTCACTTTACTACAATAGTGTAGAACTAAACACACAATATCTCTTAAGTGTACCTGCATAAGATATAACTTGTGATATCAAAAACAAAAAGGGAAATTAGAGTTTTTGTGCATAATCAAAGTTAAATTGTTATTAGAAGAAAATAGACAGTATGCATACATAGTATGTTTTCTATATGCTATATGGTAACCACAAACAAATAAAATCCCTTTAGAATAGAGAAAGGAAAAGGAAGCAAAGGATACCAAAATGGAAATCCATCAATTCATAAATGACATCAGCAATAAAGGAAATAAATTCCAAAATCTCAGAAAACAGTAAGATAGCATTAATAAGTCACTATTATCAATAATTAATCTAAATATAAATATGCAGATTTTCTAATAAAAAGAAATATAGTGACTGTTAAAAAACAAGCACCAATTACATGTTACATATAAGAAGACTTTCGCTTTAAGGATATAAACAAACTCAAAGTGAATTTGAGTAAGTTGAGTAAGCTGGAGTAAGTCACTTTATGCAAGTGGAAACCAAAAGAGAGCTGATATATAGCTATACAAAGATAAGATTTTAAGCCAAAAATGGTAACAAGACTAATGTGCAACATAGCACAAAAGATAGTTCCCCTAAATGCAGCTATAGAGAAACTAAGATTTGTGCCAGTTCATCACTGGTGACAGGAAACCGCTACATGGACACCATGGATGAGGTTGGCTACTCACTGTTGAAGTGGAAGAAGCAGGAAATAAAGGATTTGTGCCCTGAGCAGCAGCCATACCACTAAGCCAACCAAGTTGAGAACTGGGCAAAGATTGTGAGGGTGACTAGACCACGGAAATGATTTTTTTTCAGTGGTGTGCAGAGCAGACCTACTTGCAAATGAACCCTAAGACTGATGGTTCAGTTGTAGAGTATCAGAGTGCTGATCGTATGGGTGCAAGAACCTCTTCCACCCTTCATACCTGAGAGATCTGATGTATCTTTAGGTCTTTAGAGAGGGTAACCAGAAAGCAGGGCCCTAGAATTTGGATTCTCTGAAGCAGCAAACAGTGTTTGCTTTGCAAATAAGAGAAGAAGAGGTATTTGACAATATTCAATGTATATTAGGCTCTCAGTGAAGTGGGAACAAACAAAAAAAACCTTATCTTGACATAATTAAGGTCATATATGACAATTCCCCAGTTAACATAATGCTAAATGGTGAAAAGATACCATCAGAAACAAGGCAAGGAGGTCCACTTTCACACTAGATTAATATAGTATTGGAAGTCCTAGACAAAATAATTCAGTGAGTAAAATACAAAGAATACAAATTAGAAATGAAAAAAAGTAAAACTATCACTATTTGCAAATGAAGTGATAATATAACTTGAAAATTCAAAAGATTTAAAAAATTAATAAAAATAATTGATTAGAAAAAATACAAAATTAATACACAGAAATCTCCTAAATGTCTATATGGAAACAATGAATTAGAATTAAGATAAATTAACCTAACAATACCATTTATAATCACACCCAAAAGGATGACTAACTGGAAGAAAATTTAACAAAGGAAGTAAAAGGTCTGTATACAGAAAACTATAAGACAATGTTAGAGAATTATAGTAAGAGGCAAAGAAATGGAAAGATATCATTTTACTGGAAAAATAAAGATTTCTAAAATGCCCACATTGCCTAAAACAATTTACATATTCAATGCAATACCTATCAAAATCTCAATGACATTCTTTAAGGAGAACAAGCAACTACAAAATGTGTATGGAAATACAAAAGGCTCTGAATAGCCAATAGAGAAGAGAATTAAAATGGAGATACTAATACTTTCAAACTATACTACAAAGCATTAGAAATCAAAACAGTGTGGTCTTGGAACAAAACCAGAAACACTGGCTAATGAAATAGAAGGACACAGATATAAACCCACACAAAAATGAAGTTAGACTTTGACAAAGAAGTGACATGATCCCCTATACAATATTCAAATGAAAATCTTTTTAACAAATTTGGTGCTGGAAAACTTGTACAGCCACATCAAAAAATAAAAATATATCATTACCTAACTTCATTAACAAATTAGTTTAAAATGGTTTAAAGACTTGGATATAAAACCTGAAACCATAAATTAAATAAAAGAAAACACAGGAGATACAGTCCTGAACAGCAACTGCAGAGATATTTTTGTCTTTTAATTCATTAATTATTCTTACTTTGCTTGCTTTCTTTTCTCAGGTGTAAATCCCATAGAATTTCTACCAACTTGTCCATGCACCATCACCATATTCCCTTGTGCTTTTTCCACCCCTGTCTTGATCCCAACTGCAGATATATTTTGGGGGACATAAGTCCAAGAGCAAGGGAAACAAAAGCAAAACTAAGCAAATGACTGCATCAAACCAAAATCTTTGTACTATAATAAAAACATGAAAAGGCAACCTATGGTCAGGAAGGAGATATTTGTACATAAAATATCCCACAAGGGCTTAATCTCCAAATACATAAAAACTCTATTAACTCAAAAACAAAAAGCACCCAGGGAAAAATGAGCAAGACCTAAATAGAAATTTCTTTAAAGAAGACATATAGATATCCTACAGGCATGTGAATAAATGTCCAAAATCGCTAATTATAAAGGGAATCAAATCAAAGCACAATGAGATATAATCTCAATCCTATTAGAATGGATTATATCAAAAACACTGGAAGCAAAAAAATAATAATAAGGATGCTGAAGAAAAGGAAGAGCATGGAAGGTTCTCAAAATATTAAAAGTAGAGCTATGATATAATACAACAATCTTTGTTTATATTCAAAAGAAATGAAAAAAATTTTAAACAAATATCTGCATCCTCATGGTCATTTCAGTGTTATTCACAATAACCATAATATAGAAACAGTGTCTATCAACGAATGAATGGATATAGTATAAATGTATATGTATTATGTAGTATTTATGACTTACATATGTAAATATTATTCAGCCATGAAAAAGAAAGCAAGCCAATCACTGAAGACAACATAGATGAAGCTTGGGGGCATTATGATAAGTGAAAGACAAGTACCATATAATTTCATTTATATATGAAATCCAAAAAAATCTGAACTCAGTAACAGGGATAGGTAGCATTTATCAGGGACAGACTGTGGGATAAATGGGAAGAGCAAATTGTTCAAATGGTATAAATTTCTAATTATTACTATGTTCTGGGAGTTTAATGTACAGCATGGTGATTACAGCTAGTAATACTATAATATATATTTTAAATTAACTAAGATTAGAACTTAAATGTTCACATCACAAAAATGTGACAAATAGGTGCTATTAATAGATGTACAAGTCAAAAACTAGTAATGGTTTTGTAAATACATCAAATCAACACCTTATTTATCTTAAATATACAACATGCATTTCCATCTTAATAAAGCTGGGGGGGAGGGTAGGAAAGAGTTGCAGACCTCATGTCAGTTGTATATTTAACAAATGAGTTGTTATATAAATTATACAGTTCAATTATAATACACAGGAAATTTAAAACTGAGCTAATATATAGTCCATATTCAATTTCTCCCAATTATCCCCAACACATCCCATAATCTGGAACAATTCATTCTTTCCATGTTTTAAGAGTGGAGTCCGGGCCTCCCTGGTGGCACAGCGGGTTGAGCACCACACTGTGAAGCATCCGCAGCATAGCAGCATGAGTTTATTCCCCAGCCAGGGAGGGAACCCACATGGCGCAGCAGACCTCTCTTGCCTCTCCCGCTGCTTCCCTCAGCAGTGTACTTCAGTCAATCTGCCTGTTCTGCTCCCTACTCTGTCTCTGATGAATCCTCTGATCTCCCACGCCTCTGGCCTGTTCTTGTATGCATTAATAAATAAATCTTCAAAAAAAAAAAAAAAGAGTGGAGATCAGTCATTTTGAGGAATGCATGGTCTTCACTTTGAATTTCTTAGATTTTTCCTTCTGTTTACAGCCAGATTGTTTTATCAGAAAGTCACAGACGGTGTTCTGTCCATATTCACATATGTATATTTCCATTGATACTTGGTTTTGATGTTTACTTAATAAGATCTTTGGGTTTCAAATGAAATGATATAATGAAAATTCTTTAAAATAAAGGAATTTACTCCTATATCTATAACTATTGTTAAAAATCTTGAGTTGTATAAACATGTCAGGTTTTCTCCAATCTAAATCTCACAATTATTTTTTTTATTTTTATACTGGTAACATTGGATTACAACATTAAATCTATGATTTAGAAGTATAAGATCACATTCTTTTGAAGTTACTATACTATAACCACTACCAATGTACCAAAAGACCTGCACAATAATTCATAGTGCCCTCTCCCATTCTGGTGTCTTCAGTTATACAGACTCTTAGATTTGGTACTGATTTGGTTTTACTTGACCCTTTGTTTTTTTTTTTTATATTCCCCATTTAAGTGAAACCATTTAGTATTTGTCACTTTCCTTTTGAAGTATTTCTGTTAGTATAAGCCCACTAGCTCCATGCATGTCACAGCTAAAAAGCTTATCTGTTTTTATAACTGAGTTGTACCCCACTGTGTATATCTATCACATCATTCTAGTCTACTCATCCATCTTTGGGTACTTAAATTTACTACATAGCTTGGTTATTGAAAATAGTGATGCAACAAACACAGACGTATATGTAGTTCTTTGAATTAGTGTTTAGGTAGATACGTAGTAGAAATACTGGGTCACACAGTAGATCTATTTTTAATATTTTGAGAAACCTCCACACTCTTTCCATAGGGGCTGGACCAGTTTGCATTCCTAGTAAGTGTGGGAGGGTTCCTTTTTCCCCAAATCCTCACCAACAGTTGCTGTTTCTGTTCTTTGTCTTGTGGACCATACTCACGTGTTAGATGCTAACTCATTGTAGATTTGAGTTGCATTTCTCTGGCAATGAGTGTGGTAAGCATTTTTTCATGTCTCTGTTCCTCATGTCTATGTTTTCTTGGAAAAATGACTATTTAACTCTTCCGCCCATTTTTTGATTGGGTTGTTTTGTTGTTGACTTAGTGTGAGTTTTTTTGTAAATCGTGGTTATCAGTCCCTTGTCAGATATAAAGTGTGCAAATATACCCTCCTGTTCAGTAGGTTATCTTTTTGTTTTAGTGATAGTCTTTTGTGCAGAATATTTTTAATTTGATGCAGTCTCAATGGTTTATATTCTCTCGTTTTTCTTACTGTTTTAAAAGAACTCTCAACGACATCTCTGAAGTCTATGCTGTGGAATGTTTTGCCTATATTTTCTTCTATGTATTTTATTGTCTGAATTCTTATATCCAAATCTTTTAGCCATTTTTAGTTAATTTTTGGTATAGTGTGAGATAGTGATCTAGTTCATTATTTTCTATATGACTGGTTTCCTCAACCAGATTAAAGAAATTTCTTTATGCTAGGGTATACTCTTAAATGAATTTGAATGAATGTACTCCAATTACAGTGAGAAAGGTCATTCTTGTTTAGCCACATTGCATACTTATAAAAAATATGGCTTATAAAAAAATTCCATTTATGTTCCTAACACTTTCCAAATTTCTAATGGAGGTACATGATGAGGAGTTTGTATTTTGGCTACCTTTCCAAACTATTGGTCTTTTTTTTTTTCTTCTCTATGTTTTGTTTGTTTGATATTGCTTTGAGTTTTTCAGATATGTGAAAAGAATAGTAAGAGGCTACAAATATCCCTTACTAGTAGGGGAACCCAAAACCTGGTACATTTCTCTTAAGCATCAGAGAGATGTAACTTAGATAATTCACCTTCAT
This sequence comes from Galemys pyrenaicus, assembly GCA_019455555.1. Classification (NCBI taxonomy): domain Eukaryota; kingdom Metazoa; phylum Chordata; class Mammalia; order Eulipotyphla; family Talpidae; genus Galemys; species Galemys pyrenaicus. Next base: position 5,319,044 of record JAGFMF010011673.1, read on the forward strand.
CCATGACCATCTAGTAAGATATAAACCTAACTAAAAATTATTTTGCATCAAATTAGGACAGTTTTAATATTGGGTTTCATGGATATCTACGGGTTTGTGGATTACTATCATAGAACCATGAAGGCCCTCAAATTCCAAGCAACGTATCTGGGCAAAGTTCCATAGCATTAAGTTTGCAAAAGAGCTGAAGTGGGTTAAAACCAACTTCAATGATGTGGTACAGTCTGTGTGGTGCGATCACAGGGGTCCTGACACGCTTCCCTCATTAACCGAGATTTGTCTATTTTTGCTTCCCTAATAGCTGATCTCTTACATCTGCTAGGCTCTTTCTCTCTATCTGACCCTTTGGAAATTTCCAGTCCCTGCTGTTGCAAGTTCTTTTCCTTCACCTGGCCTTTGCTGGCTTCCAGATTTTGGAAATTGACCCCTCCCTCCCTAATCTTAAATATTTGGCCAGTCAGACTTACAAATCCTCCCTTACTGTAAAAAGATCCCTCTTCTTTATGCTGTTAAAATATTATTTATGCAACATGCATAATGTCAATGGAGACATCATGAATTACTTATATAAAGCTTCAAAATATCTGTAAGCAAAAATGTTAAAAAACTGTTGTAATTTATTTTTAAATCTCTAACCATTATAAAAATAAAAGGAATATACTCCCTTTGTTATCTAATTGGGTAATTCAGAAATGATATACTCTTGGATAGTTTCCATAAGTGACTAGGTTATGCATCTACAAACTTTTAAAATAACAGAGACATCATTAACGTTTATACTATGATTTGGACACCACAGGTCAAATACTACTACAGTAAAGGACTAAACAATAAAAATCACTTTGCTCTCTGTAATTTCTTTGCAGTGACTGATGATTGTGTAAAATTGCCAAGCTAGATAAAAGGGAAATTCAAGGATTTACCAGGAGAAACATTGGTATTTCCATGAAAATCAAGAATCCTGTAATATAATAAAAACATTTTATTGAGAGGAAGGCAAAAGTTCTAAGAACTAATCTCGAATGACAATTTTGACTGCAGGCTCAGTAACATCCACATTTGACTGGTTTGCTAAACTGTTGTTGCTGGGGGCACAAAAAAAATTAATTTTGTTCATTTTTTTTTAGGGTCAGATATCCCCAGCAGGCACTAGAGCATTTGCCCACTGACCTGCTCTTTTCAGAAGGATATGAAGGAGCAGTTATAACCGAAAATGTACTGCGCTTTGATTCTGACCCTCATATTCCCCCCGGCTGTACATTTAAGTCCCAGCCATAAAAACTGAAGCTCTAATAGTGGATTGCCATCATGAGAATTATGTGAGCCTTAAGTAAAAAGTTCGTCAATTTTGATGGATGAGAGATGGGGTAAAGCTATCACATACAAATTGGTTAGCAGAATGAGGACGTTTTGCTTTGCGTATACTTTCGGTTTATAAAATATTTTTACATAGATTACCTAGTTTGATATTCCCATGTAATCTGTGAGGTAAGGAAACAACTATTTTTAGCCTTTTTGATGAATTACACTCTTTCCCTTAATTAGCCAATGAAGAGGAAAGTAAGAGGGGCTGGGTGTGCAGTCTGGAGGTGCAGAAGGGCATGCATGTCCCTATGGCACAAGACGGCTGACCTTGGTGTAGGTCAGATTTCATGTTCAGTGTTAAGCAGGTTTCTGACACCCATGCCAGATCTGAAAATGCACCAATTGGGTTTGAATTAGCCCCAGCACCAACCAGCTTTTGCAACCGGTGCCAGTTTTGAAAAAGCACCAACCACGTTTAAATCCTAGCAGCCTGAAAGCCATAAAAGTCAAGCCAGCAGATGGATTCAGACTGTCTCCCTGGGGTCTCTTGTTCAAGGAGACTTTCACTGCAGAGCTCCAACTCTCACCTGGGAAGACTGCTTCTGATCCTCCTCCACCACCATCTAACCCCACTTTGCCTCCGGCACGACCAGCACTGTCTGCTGATTGGCACTGCGGGCCTGTGTCCAGTGCCTCCCAGAGTTGCCTGCCACTGGTCTGTGTCTGGTCCACCTACAAGCTGTTTGCCACCGCCTGGTCCTTGACATCACCTGCTGACAAGTATCACTGGCCTCTTCCCACACCACCCCTAGCTGCCTCCTGTTGCTGTTGCCTCTGGCACTGCCTAGACCACCCTCCAGATGACTGCTGCTCTGGGCTGCTGTGGTGCTGCCTCATCAAAGCTACCTGAGATTACCTCAGGCCCCCACTGTGAGTGGGACCTGCTGATCAGTGTGCCTCAGCTCCATCCAGGTTCTCATGCGAGGGGCAATGCTATCATTCATAGCAGCTTCCGGGCAGCACTACTAGACATTATCTAGGTTAGGAAAGACGGCCATTGGTGGCTTTGGAAATTCTTTTATCTTTTCCAGTGTCACCCTTGTAAACATCCCTGTTGATGTTACACTATTGGAGTCACATCTTGCAATTGTAAGAGCACAGATAAGGACCCACAACCATGACATTTCCCAGGTTTGAATGGTTTCAAAAACATCCAGGGTTGTGATGTTATGTGACAGCACTGTAAAGCATGGGGTGAGCTTCCAAACAAGAACACTAATGCCATTTCTACTACACTTCTATCCACTGCTAATTTGTGCTGAAAATGAGTTATGTCATTGAGTTGCCTTACATTAACAATTCTGAGCATGAAAATGTGAACGTTTCCCTTGCCGATTTTCCCTTCACACCTCAGACAACTTGTTATATATTTAGCTCTGTGCCTTCCTCTACTCACAGCTTCTAAAGCTTAACATCTGGGAAGGATTCTGTTTTCAAGTCAGTAATATGGACAGGCTTCACTGCTGTCATTCCACATCTGTTCTTGCAGCTCTGCAGAAGAGCCAAAGGAGATGAGAACAAGAGCGATTATAGAGGTCGTTCATGTTTACCTTTCTGCTATTTGGTTTACTGATGTTTAAAATGAGTGACTAGGACAAAATAAATCTCTAAGATGCATGCCAATTCAAACATTAAAGGTTTTCAGTTTGGTAAAATCATTCTTACAAAACTTACTTCTAAGGCAACTGGAGAGTCTTTAGAGGTCCCATTAATTTATACTTTCACTGCCAACAAATATTTCTATCTACCCTCACATCTAAACAATCTCATAGCTATTATCTCAATGTTATAATGGGCATCTGAAATACTCATAGAGACCTAACTATAAATGACACAGGAATTTGAACAGCGTGTGCAAATGCCCCTTCATCCCTGTCTCCTCACCTCTAGAACCCCTGGTGCTACTGCCAAAAAAGCCAGTCTGAGCAGGTAAAAAGCTTTAGAGAAATTGGAGTTTCAAAAGTAAAAAAGGAAAGGTACTGTGAACAAGTAAATGCAGCATGTAACTGACCAGGGACAGGTTCACAGAATGAGCTGACCTTCACCAGCCCAAAAATATCCTTCCCCTACTGTGCCTGAAGTTTTGACTTCACTTTGGCATGCTGGCTGAAATCACATTACTGACAACTGCTTTGGAGATAATAAGCAGTTTTTAAAAGATGCAACCAACCCTAGGAGAGCTTAGAGACCATCGTCAAGTCCATCATTCACTTAGATTCAATCAGATTGCTTTCCTCCTAACCTTGTTAAGCCCAACAGTCATGAGTTAATCAGAATCTTGAAGAGTTGGCAATAAAATACAGATTATTTTGGTGAAAGAAAGTTTAGGGGATGGGTTAATAAAGTGGGGTTGATGTAGATGGAGAAGTTTAGAGTCTGTAAACAAGGGGACTAGAAAATGGGTAAGTGGCAGAAAGCATCTACCGGAGAAAGAAGGTGCAGGAGAATTTGCAGCATGGTTTTGAGAGTTCGCTAATATCTTTTTTTTAACAGACAAGCAAACTGATGCTCAAAAACAAAAGTACTCACATAGAATCAGATTTGGACCATATTATTGCTATAATTTCATGTTGTCTCTATTCTCTCTCTTCTTTTTGATTTATTACCATCTTCCTCTTCACTGTTATCAGAATTTACACATACAAGACAATGTAGAGGAAAATGTCATTCAGCTGTAATTTCTGTGATCTAGCCAGGAACAAAATACACTGGGGGTTCTAAATAACCATTGTGTAAACAAACGATTGGGATACACTTGTTCTTAAGCTGAGTAATGGATATACTTTTCATCCCCTCCCCAGCTACATAAATTGGTGAAAGCTATAGAAAAAATATTTTTATTATATCATATTATGGTAGATGCCACCTAGTGCTGCAGCTGGTTTACCAATCCTTCAAGCAGGAACTCTCCTTTGCCAGGCATACCAGGAATTCAGTAAATGTATTGAAAAATACAATGAATACATGATACAATGAGTAAAATCTAATCAGAATGGCCTCGCTCTATATTGTATGCATTTGTTTTTCAGACTAGGCATCACAATAAACCATGGTCTCGCTCTGGCTCTGTCATCTAATAAAAACTATGGGCAGCATAGTTTATTTGGTTTAGAATGAAGAGTCTGGACATGAGTTATGTTTAATATCTTCTGAGATTTGTACCTCTTTTTTGTTATTTTATGTTTTTCTTTATTCAAGGCTTGTTTTGAATATAGAGTTGTGAAAAATGGAATAATTTGTGGACAAAAATAGAGTGAAACTTGGGATTTTGACAGCACAGGGTTAAACAGCATAGGGAGGGTTAGGAGGGTCAGAATAGTAACATTTTGGGAACAAAAGTTTAAATCTCCATCTATTTTCACGAGCAGTATTTTATTTAATTTTTATTCTTAATTTAAGGAACAAGATGAGTCATTAACTAACGGTAGTTCTTTTGGAAATTAAGCTGAGGGGGCAGTTCAGAAACCTCACATATTGATAGAATTTCCTGGGGCATGACATAAATGTGAGAGAATAAGACTAAGGTGATTTACACCAAGAGCTCACAGATTAAAGGCAGGGATAAAGATATTCTAGCAGAAAACAGGAACCAAGTATAAGTAAAAGGGTTCAGGAAATCTGGTAGTACCATAGGCATGGCTAGTAACCATGCAATGAAATGCTTTTGGTTCAAATCCCATGTTTACCACTTCTTACCTGGAACAAGTTATTTCAACTTTCTTCATGTCAAAATGATGACTAATAGTAGTATGATTTGTTTAGAGAAGATATGAGATATAGATAGATAGTATGTGTGAAAGTACTTTAAAAAGTGCTTGGCATAGGGGCCTCCCTGGTGGTGCAGTGGGTTAAGCAAGGCACTATGAAGTAAACCGCAGCCACTGCAGCATGAGTTTGATCCCTGCCTCCAACCAGGGAGGGGACCCACATGGCACAGCAGACCTCTCCTGCCTCACCCGCTGCTCCCCTCAGCAGTGTGTTTCATTCAGTCTGCCTGTTCTGCTCCCCACTCTTTTTGGTGAATCCTCTCACCTCCCGTGACTCTGGCCTGTACCCTAGCTCTTGTATGCATAAATAAGTAAATCTTTAAAAAAAAGTGCTTGGCATAAAAAGTAACTATAACAAAGTAAAAATGGCAACAGAGACATTCTGTAGGGGAGGAGGAGGGAGAAGGATCAGGACAGGGATAGGAAGAGCACAAGGGACTTTGGTGAATTGGTGGTGGGAATTTCACAGGGGAAATCATACAGTATACAAATATGAAGGATGATGTAATAAACATATTTTAAAATAAAAAACAGTGCTTGGCATAAAGTGAACCCTCAATCATTGCTAACTTCTCACTCCATGTCTTAGGATGCATGAGACCTGCTATGCTATCTCATTTATTCCATCAAGATGGTAAGTGAGTCAACACTGAGTCATGCATACTCCTAGAGCAGAAGCAGTGACCTCCGGGCATCAACTGTCACCTTTGTACTCCTCGTAATTGTAGCATAGGATTAAAGCAAGGGAGCTTATGAAGTTCACTGTAAGCATTTCCCTATTAATGAGAGAAGTTTCTGAGCCGCTGCCTCAGACATTTTAATTACAATAGATCTCCTATTAACTAATGGTCCTTAGTTTGAAAATGTGAAGTCTGGACCAAAGATGTCCACAGAATTGGAAATTTAAGCTTTTGTACTGAAAATGTTCCAAAATGGTATCACTTAAATCAATACCTCAGTTATTCCCCCCTCCCGGGATGACTGATATGATTGCACTTTTTAAAAAATTCACAATTTATGATTCAATGCATCTGCTGCAAATTTTTCTGATCCTGAAATTTTCTATCCCCTTAAAATTCCAAATTTTAACTCTGCTTTTGCCCCAGTAATGTCCTTCACTGAAAGCATTCCTTTACACACTATGGATTTTGCCTCCAGTCACAATCTGTTGCCCTTATAGTCACTCCTGAGGCTAAGTCTGTCATAACCTTTCTACACATAATTCTTCCATCATCATTTTAGCTTATAAAGTTCCAGTCAAAAATGCCTTCTTGGAATCTAAATCAGATTATTAATGTGACAGCTCATTCAATATCCTGTAACTCCCTAGATTACTGCCATCAACTCCCATTCATACATTCATATTTTATAGAAACATTTTAAATAAATGTATGTATTAGACAAAAATTAGTTTGATTTAGATATCTGTTGGGATTTACATTCTCCATGGAGGAATCTGACTTAATGCCATACAACAATTAAATGCATGTAGTCTTACTTATAAGTTTGGATTTCCCAAAGATGACAGCCAGGCTTAATACAAGGACAGTGGTCTAGAATTTGAAAGAGGCAGGGATAGATTTCAAGATCCAAACTTACATTTTAACAATTTGACTATGCCACAGCTGTTTTAGTCTAGGAAGAAAATTTCTATGTAGCGACCAGGTTGAGAACCTTGGAATATTGAACTATGGAAGGAGGATAGTACATGGGCAGATAAAAGATTATCTTGAATCAATGAGTTTTGCCACTAAACCACTAAGATGACTGTGTTATCTTGAACAAATTACAAGTCTTATACCACTCATTTTGCTCATCTTTAAAACAAAGCTTAAGGCAAGAGAGCCAGTAAGTCTCATCCCATTATTCCATGTTGAAAGGATCTTCCATATACTGAATGTGGTAAAGCCCAATGGTCAGTCCCAAAGAGCCATACTCTAAATTTAATTCCTCTTTGTAAGAGTATTTTCAAGATGCTATTGCTGTCTTCCTTATCTTAATACCAAGTGGATATAAACTGTTATCATTTTCCCTTTTATGGGAATACTAAGGAATATAAACATGTGCAATTGTTTTTTTCTAGTGACTCCCTAACTATTCACTTATACATTAACAATTTAGGAGTGTATATCTCCCACAGAAAAAGTTAAACAGAATTTTTTTTGAAAACTATATCATGGTTGGTTCCTCCCTTAGGAGGAACATAAGGGAACCAAATGAGGATCAAGGAAAGGAATAAGAACAATATTAATAATAACAATAACAGCAATAAAGACAC
>JAGFMF010011673.1:5326503-5360965 GCA_019455555.1 Galemys pyrenaicus
CTGGTGAGATGGTGATGGGGAATACATGGGGATTACAATTAATGGCAAGTATATGTAAATTTTAAAATATTTTAATAAAAGAAAAGAAAAAAAAATAAAGATAGTTTGCATTACTAAAAAAAAAACTATATCATGGTTTTTGCAGTTACAGCCTTTGAAATTTGCAATAGCTACAAATTAATGTGCTGTCATGTATGACTAAAAGATTCAAGGGAATATGTTGCTGTGTTTGGGGTATTTAGAATAGAATAGAACAGGCATTTAAGAAACGCCCCAAATCAGGGCTGAAGCTGAAGAAATCTCAGCTATTTCAGAACTGATATTTTTTTTTAACAACTTGTTTAAAAAGTAATGTCTCCCAAGGTACTAAAAGCTATTGTGTTATCTAGAGATATGCTAATGTTGTGTGACCTTGGGCAAGGTGCTTAATTTTTTATTTATAAAATCAGGAAATTAAGCCAAATATCTCTTCCACCCCTAAAATTCAAAACCTGTCACTCTAATAATGAATACTTTCTTGAAGATGTAGTTTAATCCAGACCCATACTGGCTTGTATTACCATACAGTGCAGTTCAAATATAACCCAATCAAAATCACATCCCCTACTGCACAAAAACAACATCAAGAGCAAGCTTGATTCACAAGGGAATTAGATCTAGCCTCAGATTTCAGTATTACTATGGGTTCCCACAAGAGTGCCCTGGGTTATCCTCCACCCTGTGCATCTGTGCAGTAAATCTTCAGGATGTGAGATCAGTGCTTGCTCAGATAAATAAATGAATCAATGTTAAGCAAATGCAGTAAATCATCAGCTTCCTTCTTCTCAGTCTCCTTTCCCTGCCAAATTCCTATGGAAACTAACAAACAAAAAAGTCAGGAGAGAAAGGGGAGCAGAAAATATTTTCATCCCACTACATGATTTGTTGGGCCAAGATTGTCCTACATTTTATCAGTGTGTCCTTCACCTGCCCTCCCACCTAGCACAAGGTCCAATGTAGTTTTATTAAGCCACATTTCCTAATAGGAAGATCTTACTAAGGAAGTTATTACTTAAAGTCCATCCAGCTGTTTTCACAAATGTACCTTTAGGAATAAGGGACCAGGAAGTCTGAGAAGATATAGCTAGCTCGGTATTACCCCTCAAACTACAATTTAAGAAAAAGATCTCGAAGAAACTTACCTTGTTAATTAGCAACTCTCCTTGTATGAAGAAAAGCCACCTTGTTTCCTCAGTTGGCCATTGTTAGCCCTGGATAATTACTTTTCTCATTCTAATTTAATTTGCATTAAGTTCAGTGTGTTTAGTTTTTGAGAACTAACACTCAAATCTGGCACTCAAATACTGGCCTGTACTTAGGAATGCAAGACTACTGGGAAAACATCTGTTCTCATTCTAAATAAATGCCTGATTTTATTTTATTCTCATCTAAAATCTCTCTGAATGTCCTTCTTAATGAAGTGTGTGTTACACATGCATTTTATTTAAAATAAAAAATAGGTTTGACAAATGGCAAATGAGAAAGCTATGAATAGAATATTTTATCATGAATTAGTCATTGAAATTATTCCTAAAATTATACTGTTAAAACAAAAACACGCTAAATCAAGGCATTCTAGTTTCACAAATTAATTTTCAATGGATTTTTTTAGAAGCCATTTTTATCTGTCTCTTTTAGTATCACATAATAGTCCTTTAATTTCATTAAGCCACTATCATAAGCCATATCATAGTAGCACGTAATAGTCATTTAATTTCATTAAGCCACTATCATAAGTACACAATGAAATGTGCTGAACAACCCTTCCATATACAATACCTATCATGTAGTTACAAAGTGATATAAAACATGACAAAAATGAGAATATCTTAGCTATAAATCCATGAGTAGTAACTTAGAATTAGTAGACATGGCTGGCTTTTCTGCTAATGTACAAACCTGTACATATGTATACATATACAAATGTATGTGAATGCATATATATGTATGTGCATATATTGGACAATAAACTGGAAGTGATTATTTCAACATTAGAAAAAATCACTTTTCTCTAAAGAAACACTGATTCATGGATGCATGTCTAAGTCATAAGAATACTACACATTAACTTCTTAAAGTTTAGAATTAGATATTTAGAATTTGTGTTTTCTTGAAGGTTCTAACTATTTAGTGCTAGAAAACTGAAAGACTATGTATCCTTAAGTTGATAAAATGTTGAAACATTCAACATAAGAGGGCATGAAGTTCACATAAATTTAATGAAAGCAGGAATGATACAGTCTTTGTACTTTCTTATTTTCTTCTTCACAACACATGATTCCAGAGTGGCATTCTGTATTTGGAGTATGAAAAATGAATGGCTCAGAGCAGAGTATATCATATTCAAGGCTTTAAGACTCTGGGTCAATTCAACAACCCTCAAGAAGTAATTTGACATGAGTAACTAACTTGTATTTTATTATTTTGAAATAAATAGAGTAATTATTATTGTGGGTTTTTTTTCAGTAACTTTCAATAGCATACAATATCAGAATTGAAATTGTCATTCTGCCATGGAATCTGTTATATGTTATTTTCACTTTTATTCAGTCCTCCTGGAAAATATTTAAAATTTTCAAAAAAGTTACATTGAAAAGTCTTACTAACAGACCCTAAATATCAGTCTTTTATTGTTTAGTGTGGAATTCCATAAAAATTAGAGAATTCCTGGATAATATTAGCTCACAAGTCCTCCCACCTTACTATATATGAGGTCTGACTTATCTGATGCTGGTGACACAAGCCTCAATTTCCTCATTTTCCTATTCTCTCCTGAATACCCTGACACTGACCCTCTTCAAAGGAACATCTTATTAGCATACCTCCCTTACCTAAATCTAGAGGCTCCCAAAAATACTCTCTCTGTGGAACATGTAATATTTTTGACCTGGAGATATTTCAATAACAGGGAGTTTTTGACACTGTCATTCATAGCCTATTTTTATACTTAACATTTTGACAAAACCTGAAAAACTAAGGTAACATAATATAAGCTTTTCTACTAGTAACATGTGATACCATCCTGTCCTTAAACATTATCCCTTGCAGACCTCCAACCTATGAGATGAGCATCAGTCAAGGAAGGTGGATAAAAAATGCACAGTCAGATAGCAACTCAAATTCACAGAGACAAATTAAGAGATCTAGAAATAAGGCTAATATAACAAAAATAATGTATACTTGCTCTCTCATCTTCTTTAAAAGACTTAAATCTATGTAATATAATAATTGCAATAATGTAATGTTGGATTTGGGATATTTTGGATGGAATATGTATAACATTAATATCACAAAATAATTTTCAGAGAAATGAATAGAACTATATAGGAATAACATTTCATATTGCAATGGAATTACATTAACAAACGTGAAGCTAATGTTGATAGGTTAAAATATATATGGTAAGCCATAGAATAAGTGCAAAGTACATATTTTTTAACAGTGAAAAATATCAGTAAACAAATTGAAATGCTATATTAGAAAATATTCACGTCAAGAAAAAGTAGAAAAGAGGAATAGAGGAATAAAAAAGAGGCAAGGCAAATTGAAAGTAAATTTGCACATGAAGATCCAACTAGATCAATAATAACATGAAGTTTGAATGTATTAAACAATGTACTCAAAAGGTATAGATTTCCACACTGGATCAAAAAAACAAGATCCAATTTGCATTCTACAGAAGATACACTTTTACATTGAAAATATTAGTAGTTCAGAAGTAAAAGGAGGAGTAAATACATGTGATACAAATAACAACCACAAGAAAGTTGCAGCAGTGAGACAAATTTTATTTCATGAGACGAATCATATTTTGAATTTAGAAAGTTATTAGATATTAAAGGACATTATTTAAAAATTATAGAGGTCAATTCATAAGGAAGATACATTTATAAACTTATACACACGTAAAAACGTGCACCAAAATACATGAAGCAAAAAAAACAAAGGTAGTAATGGAGAAATAAGTAATTCAACAATAATAACTGGATATTTCAATACCTCACTTCCAAAATGGATGGAACAACAGAGTTGAAGTTCAGCAAGAAAACAGACTTGAACAATGCTACACAAATAGAACTGAGAAACACGTCTAGAATATGTGACTCAACAGTAGCAGAACATATTTCTTTTCAAGGATTTGCAGAAGTGATCATTTAGGGCAGACCATAAATTTTAGAAATAGCAAAAAAAATTTTTTTACTATAATAGAGGAAAATTATATATCAATAACATAATTTGGATACTCAAAAATATGTAGAAATTAGCATAATGCTAAGTAAAAGACTTAAGCTAGGTAAGTAGATCTGAGAAGAAATCAAAGTGAATATTAGAAAATACTTTCAGATAAATAAAAATGCAATATACAAAGATATATGGGATGTAGCTCAAAGAGTGCTTGAGAAAAAAATCTAGAGTTGAAATGCCTATACTAAAAATCTCAACCAGTACCCTAACTTTCCAACTTAAGACAGTACCAAGAACAAATTAAACCTAAAGCAAACACGATGACTTAAATAATTAAGATTAGAGTGGAAATTAATGAAACAGAATAGAAAACCAATATCGAGAGCTTGATGAATTCAAAATTTAGTTCTCTGAAAAAGATGACTAGAACTGGCAAAACTTTAACTGAGTTGATGAGAGAGAAAAAAAATTGAGAAGTCAAATTATTGAAACTAATAATGAAAGAGGAGATTTTACTACTACCCTACAGAAATAAAGAGGATTATATAGGAATATTACAAATAATTATGTAACAATACATCGGATGACACAGATGAAATGAAACTTGTAACAAATGTTTGTAATGCAATTATTTTTAACACCCAAAATGTGGAAACAACCCAAATGCCCAGCCACTGATGAATGGAATAAATAAAGTGTAAGATAGTCTAGACCAGCCTATTACTTGACCAAGAAAAGTAGTGAAGGCATGCTATAACATAGGTCAACTATGTAACAGCTGCACAAATATACTTACAAATCACTAAGTTATACATTTTTAAAGAGTGAATAATGGTAACTGAATTTTAACTCAATAGAACTAAAAATCTACAGATAAAATATTTTTAATTTTTATGATTATAAAAGTTACATAATTAATTAGTGGTAATAATGACATATAATTTTAGTTTTCTTTAAAATACATTAGTGAACAAAAAGAAACAAAATAAATACCAATAAAAAAACGACAAAGGTCCCCAGAGTTGTTGGTGTGTGGAGGGAGACTAAGAAGCAGGCATATGACTTTAGAACATGACTTTACTCTTTGATATGGTTATTTTGGTGCAGTATATCAAAATTGATCATTTAAAATGGCCCACATCGCTGGGGAATTGGTCTCTGCTACTATCAATTTAGCTACCAAATTTTAGATCAGCTAATAGCTATTATGGTCACCACTTAAGAATCGATTGCCTATTCTTTCAAGGTATTAAATCAACATTTTTTGAATCTATGGCTCAGCACCATTAACTTTCTACTGATTTTATAGAGGAAAGAGAACACGTTGTCTTATCCTAAAACTTAATCTTTCTTCTTTTTATCCTTTGCCTTGCTGGCCAAACTTTCACTTCCTGTCTGCTTTGAATTTTTTTTCTTCCTGTCAGAACTTCAGGGCACTCGGCCCATATTTTTCCAGTTCTGTTTCTCTCTGTATTTCAAATTTTTCATTTTTTTAAAATATTAAAACGCTACTATCTTTATAAGTATTTATGTAAAATTTATGCAAGATCATTCTATTCAGCAGTAACAAAATGTTAAGAAATGTTATATTAAATAGAATTAAAGGAGTAAAAAAATAACAAAAATTCAAAACTCATATGGCTTATCTTTTCATAAATCAGGAAAAGAGCTCATTTTGATTCAGCCTGCGAGAACTTACATGCAGCACAGTTGTTTGTAAAATGGACTGCTCCTCTATTTGTACATTTACAAGGCTTTTTTCTCCTCCCAACAAACCACAGCTAAGGACGTTCTCAGCTACTGAGAGGGTTGCCTTGGGATTATTCTTGGCTTTATTTGGTTTGCATTTTTTTTCCAATTACAAAAAGTACATTCATTGCTCAATTCTTATGTATAAATGTTACGAAGCTTGTATCTACTCTAGTAGCTTTGCCAGGATTCTAAAAGTGACATGATCAAGTATTACTCTCACTAAAATTGCAATAAGGTCAAAATTGCATATTATTTCACAGGAAACACTACTGAAAGAATAACAATTCAAGAATACAGGATAACAAAAATATTTTCAATGCAGAGAGATATTGCAAATAAAGGTACTTTAGTAAGGGGTTAAATAGAGTTGTGAATAATAAAGAATACTGAGATACCCAAGCAGGATTAATGATAAAATGTGTATACTGGTAGGGTTGAAAGGGTAAGGAGATTTAAAAAAAAAAAAAAAAAAAAGTGCATGGAGAAGCAGAAATACTCAGCAGGCATTATGACCACTAAGAGACACAGACAAGGGAGAGAGTGGGGACAAAATCATCCCAAATATCTTTCCCCTAGCTCCCCATTCCCAAAGCCCCCCTTCCCAACCCAAGCTTTGATTTCCTGCTAGTATCTCCCATTGGTCAAATTTAAGAAAAAGCTCACAATTGGAAAGCCCAGGGAAGTAAGCTTATAGGGTCTAAAGGAGAAGGCAAGGTAGTTAATTTATCTGTGGAAGCAGACTAAACTAGCTTAGACGTCACAAAAAACAAAACAAACAAACAAACAAAAACCCCAAGTAACCTCAAGAGACATTACTTGCATTTTTAAAACTCTTTTGCAAAAAAATAGCTTCTAACAAAATCTTCATTTCCCTTTGTGCATTACTCCATTTCTGGTCAAGAACCCTTCTTTCCCTGCCATCCTCTAGTTACTAAGACTGTGCATTAGAATTTTCCTGGGAAAAGATTCAGACATTGACATAGACAACATGCAGTTAGGATTAAATACTGGAATCCTCAGTCTAAATGGGGGAAGTTGGGTTATTGGTGAAGAGGTCACATTTTCTACATTTTTCTTGAGACTACTTCCTATATACAGAATAATCAACTCTTATATCCTTAACCAATTTATTCTCAAAATGCAGGCCTACCTGGTTATTATCTTATAATTGTCATAATACTATAACTCTATTATTGAGTAAAGCAGAAGTCATCACAGAACAGACTCAAATCTCTGTAGCCCCTACAGCCTTGATCTTAACATAAACACTGGAGAAGTACATAATGCATTTGATCTGTCACACAATATCAGCATCACTGTGCTTGTGTTAGTCGGGGTCACAGCAGGAAATGAATTCCACTCTGATGATTCAATTGAAGAGATTTTAATGAGACAATTTTAAAGGTGTGGGAAGTGTTAAGGGTATCCACAAAAGGTATCGAGGCATCCGGAAATTTTCAACTATGAGACGTTATTACCACCCTTCGGACAGAAGGGGGAAAAGCAAGTGGTGGGTAATATGACCAGGTTCCCTTGAGGAATCCTTGGAGGGAAAACTGGCAATCATGGAGGGACACAGCTACTTCCAAAATATGACTCGAGGGTACCAGGAAAAGATAAATTTCCCTTTTCTGTCCTCCCTCTAGTCTCTGATTGTCTTACTTTACAATTTGCCAGTAGCAAAAACACACAGATACATATGGGTCAGCAAACCTGTTACACAGCAAATAGAAAAATAGGTCTGAGATGGCAGAGGATGCCAAACAGAAGAAAGATAGCTCAGGATCCCTTCCTAATAACACACTAATACTACTCCATCTTGGGCGAAATAATGGGAGAAACTTAGCTTTGACTCCTTTCCAATGTGACCACGTAACTGAAGTGCCAAAAGATCTTGCTAGCTATCTAACAAGTGATTAGTCACCTCTGAAAACCACATTGAAGTTTCCATTTCAGGGTAAATTGAGTGATTCTGGCACAGGAAAATGAAGAATATAGTTGATTCTGTGCATTAAATTCGTACACATTGTCTAGCTTCCATTTGTCTTGTCTGTAATGGCTTTCAATATTCTTTGAGATTAACTCAACTTTATTTCCTAGACCAACAAAAAGTATGAAATACTTTGAAACAGTGACATCATTAATCAGGTACATGACTTCAAACACATTGAGAACTGAGTTGACATCAAAACACAATAACTAGACATTTTCTGTGCCACCATTTTCCCCTGTTTAGTATGCAAAAAAGTATGTTCCCTTTTCCTTTTAGCTTCATTTGCAGCTGTCACATCACAAATAATATGATCAATCACAGAATATCCCCATGGACAATTACACTGTTTTTCCAAATTTGGCATTTTAGCTGTTCCTTTATTTTATGACATGAATAGAAAAATTGGTCATAGATCAAAAAATTAAGGCAGTAATAAATTGTTATAAGAAGAAACATCACAATGCAAATGAAAATTTTAACAAATAAAGTTTCATTGTATGGCGGCCTTTATTAGTACAACATCCCTCCAGTTTAACCTTCAGATACAATTGTTGCCATGATTTTTGCTTTCTTGGTGTTAGATATATGATGTAATCCTTTTAGATGTTGCTCTATCTGTGCGCGCGCGCGTGTGTGTGTGTGTGTGTGTGTGTGTGTGTAAATGAAGACCATGGAGTCTTCACTTAATGCTGTTGTTTCCTTGCTGATTTTCTGCCTGGTAGCCTGTCTACTTGTGGAATGGTGTGTTGATATCCCTTACAACTATTACTTTTGCTACCAATATCTGTTTTTCAGTTTATCTTATGTATTTTGACTCTCCTTTGTTTGGGGCATACATATTGCTGAGTGTATGTGTTATGAAACCCTAATGTGTTATTAAACCCATAATCATCATAGTATCCATCTGTGTCTCTTGTTATCTTTTTTAACTGGACATCTATTTTATCTGATAAAAGTATCACTGCCCTTGCCTTTTTTGAGTCTCATTTGCTTTTAGGATGTTTTCTAATTGTTTACCTTGAATCTGTGTTTTTCCTTACATCTTACATTTGTCTCATGGATTTAGGAGAAAGTTGGGTTTTGTTTCTTGATCCAAACACTCTATGACTTTTAATTAGTAAGTTAAGTCCATTCACATTATATATATGAGCATTTCTGTTGTCATTTTTTTCTTTAGTTTTCTGGTTCTATTTATTTACTTAATAGTGTGTTCTGAGTTGTCTTCTCTAAGTTAAGAGTGCTCCTTTCAACTTTTCTTGTAGGGAAAATCTAGGGTTTGCAAACTCCCTCAACTTCTTTCTAGAAAGATCTTTATTTCTTCCTCATATCTGAAGAAGAGTCTTGCAGAATACAATATTTTTGGTGGGCAGGTTTTTTCTTTAAGTTTACTGAGTATGGCATTCTGTTCTCTCCTTGTTCTTATGGTTGTTTCAGAGATGTCTGATACATGCTTGATTGGAATACCTTTAATATTCTTTATCATGAAGTCTTGCTAGATTTTGACTATGTCTCCTTCTGGGTCCCTAGTGCATTATCTTTTAGGCCATTTACTTGAGCTTTCATTTGATCTATTCTGCTTCTATAGCTTTCCCCAGAATATTTTATCTTATCTGTTCATCTTTTTATATCCTGCATCTCTACCACTTTCTTCTTTAAACTTAAATTTCCTTTTCCCATTCATTATTTCTCAGGTAATTCATTTGTTTTTCAGAGTCCACAATCACCACTGCACATCTCTTAAACCATACTGAATGTTAACACTCACATGCAAATACATTACATCACTGAAAAAACAGATGGAATAAAATCATATTAATGATCCAGAAACTGTATAATTTCTGTAAAGCAAAAACCAAAGGATCACATTGCCAGAGCATCTATTCACAGATAGTGGCTTACTATCCAATTTAAGCCAAAGAAAGGATGTTTAGGTAAGTCAAACAAACACATTTTATTAACTAAACTTCAGCAAATCATCCTGCTTGAGCATGCTATGAAACACACTGTCAGCCATGGGGGATGTGCGCCTGCTATGTTCTTTTCACAAAGGATGCAGCTGTGACATTTGTCACATTTCTACTGGCAAAATTGCTCCACTCAGTGAAATAAGAGATCTATCACAGTGAACTCTTAGTAAAGACATTAAGGCTAGACATACAAGGCAGACCTCCATCTAACTAGGTTTTCTACATCCTTGCTCCCAAATAACAGTAATCTGCCAAAGGAGCAGAGAAATCTTCCAATGTGCTCCTTTTGGGACTTCTTCCCTCCTCACTTAGGGAATCAATGAGTCATCAATACACTCTCCTTCCACACACTCAAAACAGAAACAATCAGTAGGTTCAGGATAAGCCACTGTCAGGTTGAGTACTTCAACTTCTTCAGCCACATATAAGCCTCTATTGTATAGTCCCTTACCCCATGGATTTTAATAGAACACGAATCAAAACAAGTATCTCAAATACAACTCGTACTATCCAGTTAAAAAAAGAAACTAGTACAAATTACATATATTTATATCAATATTATCTTTAAAGTTAATATAGCTAATATTTATATTTTGCATCATAGCTAAAGAAGCAATTTGATCCGAGCAACCATCCTGTCAAATGTATTTGTAATGATTTTTGAGGCAGATGGTGAGGGTTTTAAACCCAGTTTTACCACTTAAAAGTTGCTTGCCCTCTCTGCCTTGGTTTTGATGCTTGTAAAATGGGCCTATTATTGATATTCATTGTAGGATTAAAGATGAAAAGAGTTAGTATATTTTAGACTAAGAGTAGAACATAATAGTATATAATGATAACAGTAATGGTTTATAATAATTTCTTTAGCACCCACATTTTATAGATGACTGGGAAAGAAGACATAGGGTAAGTTGTACCAAATCATTAGTAGGTAATTAAAGCAATTTTTGACATCAAAATATTTTACTAACAACATGCAGTTTTTTTTAGAGAAGTTAAGATAACTCTATATTTTGCATCCATCAACCTTTCCATATCCCTGATCTTTGCTCCAACTCGTTCCCTGAAATACCATGTCGTGGCATCATGGATGTAACCTTATTTCACCTGTTATATTCAGCAGATGCAGGATGTAGAATAGCATCAATTCTCCCTACAAACTCACAACATGCTAGAAGCAATGCAACCAAATTCAATTTCTGCAAGAATGGGATCAAAAAGGAACTAAGTTAATACATAAACAAAAAAAGTGTTTTGTAAAGGTTTAACCCTGAAACTTGACCTTCATATTGAGGAAAGAATGGGAAGCAGAAGACCGACTGCTCCAGCAGAGTCATAATGATTGCCTAGACAGAGAGCAGTACCCAAGAAACTGCAGTGTTTGGGAGCTGAAAGGCTACATAATGATGTGGACGTCAATGCTGAGGTACTGAAAGCAGGAAGTTCAGAGGTATTGGGGAAATAAATGGATATTCAATTAAAAGAAAATTTCCACTTGGATAGCTTTCATAATAAAAGGTCTTCACTATGTTGAAGTTGAAAGATTGTTCTTTGGGCTTCATTCAGAAAAGTTTTATAATATGAGTATTACCCATGGCAGACTAACAGAATCCATCTAAAATGATGATGTGACATTTAAAAAAACATTTCCTAATTCATACTTTATCTCGGCTATAAGGAAAAATGGTATCTTTTTAACTGAGTAACTTAAAGAGATCAAGTATGCATTGACATGGGTGAGTGATAATGTATTAATGTAATGAGAAGAAAGGCAGCATCCTACTGTTTTCACCTTTTTTTAAAAATTGTCTTCTGATTTTATACCAAAAGAATACATGCAGGAATGTTTTGGATAGTTTATCTTAGACAATAGGTCAGTATTCTCCACACCATAATAAAGCATAATACCATAATATCAATAATATTGTACAAAATGTAAGCCTATGTAGGAAGCTGAATCATACGGACTTAGAAAATCATAAAATTTATCTTAATGTGATTCTTCAATCACTATATTATTTTATAGTCTATAATAAAAAGTTATATTTTTCCAAAATAAAAATAGGATGTGTTTTACATGTGAAAGATTTCATTAGTCATGGATTCTGTTTCTAGAGAAAAGTAACTATTGGGGAATACAAAAGTCACAAAAACAACATAAATGGCTGAGTGCCAGCATTAAATTTATATACCCATTAAAAAAGCAAATTTTTACATAAAGTCCCTTGAATACAGAGTTATCTTCTTACTACCACTTTAGGCACTTTTCTTAAAACCAGACCTTAAATACACACATATACGCACACACACAATCAAACTCAAATCCCAAAGTAACAAGGATAATTAATTCAATTATCCAGTTACTATTAGCTCCCTTCCCAAACCTTGCTCCTTTTTTCATCTTAATAAATTAGTTTTTCAGCTCATCATTGACTCTCTCTTCAGGACATATTAGGCAAAACAACGGTTTTCGCTAATTACTCAAAGTAAATAGTCTCATGTCCCATCCTCATAGAGACAAAACCCAGCAAAACGTTTCAGGCTTTATCTTCTTAAGAGAAGCTGAACGCTTTTAAGATTTCATTATTCTTTTTGCTACAGTTCACTAAGATGGCACCACAAGCACCAAGACCAGGAACGCCCAGGAGTGTCCTAATTCTGCGTAATGCTTAGCTTCCATCCCTGGTTATTTGAATTGGCCTAGAAAGTAGACCATAACACCCAAGAGTGGACATCATATGCAGCCTCTGTTAGTCTGTTATGGAACAGACATGGCCCTCTTTCTGCTCAAATCTGGTAATTATTTCCTCTTCTCACACCCTGTAGTCCCTTTTCAACCATCTCAGACTAATAGTCTAAAAAGAAAAAAAGAAAAGCAGAACTCTGCGTGCATAGGACTAATAGGTGTCCTGTGTTTCCCCTCTCCCCTGTCTGTTAGCAACATCAGTGTCTCCTCAACCGTGATGCTGGCAGGAGCTAGTGGATCAGGAGGCCTAAGAACTTTATCTGTAAGCAAAGTCTGTCTTCACAATCCTCACCTACTAGGATCTTTTGACATTTCTTCCACTTTTTGAAAAGAGAGAGAAGGGACCTAATATATCATCATAGTTCAAAGCTTCAGTTGAAGTAAATACGACAGTTTTTTGAAGCCATCAGTTTTCCTTTGTTTGTTGTTTTTTTACACTAATATTTTTATTCTGTTATTTCAAAACAACTAGCATCTCAGCTCCCAGATACTGAATTGTTGCCAGCTATCTGGTTGCCTCCTTCCCACCTGAGCTAACCACATGGGAAATTAATGCTCTGGTGGGGCTTCACTCACCTATAGGACAGTTACAGTCTTCAGTTGTTCTGGACAAAGAAAAGAATAACAACAAAAAATCGAATTCAGATTTATCATAGCTCCAGCATTTGGAGAGGACAACTGACAGACTTTGCCAAAGAGAGCCAGCCCCTACTCAGTTCTTTTCTGTTAGTTATAGGAATACTCGATATATAGACAAAGCACTGTCTGTATAGAAACAAGACACCATTTGCAATTCCATGCTCAAAGAGAATCCCAGACTAGATACAGGAAGATATCCTAGATGGTCTTCTGCCCATTTCCTGCCAAAGGACAGAAAGCTCCCAATACCATCTGCCAGGCCATAAGGAAGTTAGGGTACACTGTTCTAAAAATCTTAGGACTGAGCAAACATTTTTCATTAAGACAAATCACAGTGTTTCTAACCAACTCATTGTTTGATAAGAGAAATGCTTGATATTTCTACATAGACTCAGAGACAAGAAGGCAAAGAAAAGTGTCTCTTTATAGACAATACATTTTAGAAATATCACCAAGTTCCTGTGTAGAGCAGAGATCTACCAGAAGAATAAGACTGCAACTGAAGAGTGTGTGAAAAGTGTTGGATATGATACAGAGATGGAACATGGCTGTTACAGCTGGTGCACAGAACAGTTTCATGGCCTTTTTTATAAAAGGACGGGAAGGCCTTTCAAATACTAGCATCTCTCTCCTTACCTCTGATTGCGCTTTTGCTCATATACACACACAGAAAGGCAGATATATTTATTTAATAGTATTCTATCGATAATAATGAAAACTAGCATTTATATGGTAGATATTATAACAATGTGACCTAGGGAATATTATGATTCTCACTTAACAACTAAGAAAATTATATAAGAAGGCCCATTATCACCCAATATCAAACAAAAGTAATGGGCTACCTTTGGCCTGGAATAGGAACTGCAGGTGATTATTCCTTTCTCGTGGAAAGATTCTCAGAAAATGTCTAATGACTATTAACTCTTAAGGAATACATCCCACCCACCTACCTCTTCAGCAAAATTCTTCTTCCTTTCTGTCTCAACTCATACCACTGCCTACAGACTAAATTTGAATGCTAATCACTTCAATTTTAGATATCTGCATACCACTTAATTAGTGGTAACTTCAACTAGACAAGTCCTGTCCATTTTGTTCACTGTCTTTGTCTTCCAGATGTGGTCTCAGTCACCACGTATCCTTATCAAACCAAAGAAAAAGTATAAATGAACATATATTTTCACGTTATCATTAGAAAACTACTATGGAAGCTCTCCTTATACATTGCATATGTTCACACACCTCCATCAGAATCAGTACAAAGAGAACTAAAAGTAGAAAAACCAGAACCAAAATTCACTGCTCCCTGTGACATGGTTTACACCTTAATTTATTGTTGACAATAACCTTGGTTTATATCACTTGCTACCTTTATTGATAATAAACTTTATTAAAAATGACAAGTTAAATCACCCAAACCAGTATATTTTTTAATTTAAAAATAGTGTTAAAAAAATAGTATAGGAAATCAAGAAAACAAATGACAAACAAAATTAACATCTTACTGTCAAACATGGGTGGAATTTGTGAAACATAGTAATATTACTATCCTAATTATTCAGTGGTTATGTAAATTTCATTGTAATACAGTATATTTTGAGGTGCACAGCTTAAAAATCACTAAATCTAATGAGGACTGTCATATATATGGATATATATGTATACATAGATATATATATACATACTACATATGATAGTCTCACCATCATTGCATAAACCCCTTTGACTCTTTCTCCTTACCGCTCCCCACTTAACCTCAGAAGCATCATTTTGTTAGTGTCTGCTGATTTTTATAAGTATCATAATTTATAACTTGATTTAACTTTGTCAAACTTTCCACTAAGTAAACATCCAATATTTGTATTTATCATTTTGACTTATTTTACTACATGTAACTTTCTCATGCCTTCCACTTTTGCTATAAAGGATAATTTCATCTTTCCTTATGCCTTAATAGTATTTCACCATGTGGATGTACCACATCTTATTCCAGTCCTCTAATATAGGGTACTTCTGTTGTTTCCATGTCTAAACTATCATAAACAATGCTGCAATAAGCATTGAAGAACAATACTATAAAACAGACAAGCTTTATTTACATCTATTGACATTGTCATATGATTTTCTCTTTTATTGTTGTAACTTACTGCATTGGTTGATTTACATATGTAAAGCTCTTCTTGTATCCCTAGGATAAATCTCACTTGATCATGATGTATAATCCTTATAATGTACTATTGAATCCAATTTGGTAAAATCTTGTTGAATGTTGATATATAATATTCTTTCACTGTCTTTTTTTTTTTAAAGATTTATTTATTTATGCATACAAGCACTGGGGTACAGGCCAGAGGTGTGGGGGGGGTGGGTGAGAGGATTCACCACAGAGAGCAGGGAGAAGAACAGGCAGATCAACCGAAACACATTGCTGAGGGGAGCAGCGGGCACAGGAGGAGAGGTCTGCTGAGCCATGTGGGTCCCCTCCCTGGCCGGTAGGGATCAAACTTGTGCTGCAGTGGCTGCGGTTATAGTGCGTTGCTTAACCTACTGCGCCACCAGGGAGGCCCTCTTTCACTGTCTTTATCTGCCTTTGGTATTAGAGTAATGTTGGCATCATAAAAAGTATTAGGGAATACTCCTTCCTGGATTTCTAATAATTTAAGGAAGTTGGGCATAATTTCTTCTTTAAAAGTTATATAGAACTGCAAAGCCATGTTAAGTTTATTTTATATATTAAATTTCTTAATTTTTAAAAATTTATTACTTTCATTATTTATTATGGAGCTAAGACTGGTTTACAACTCTGTATATGATTTAGGGATAAAAGTACATCTCTCTTTAGATGCATGTTATACCCATAACTGTGGCACCTGTGACACTCTACCATACTGTACCCTCTCTACAGTTTTCTCCCCTGACCCATCCTCTCCCACTGGTAGCTTTCCAGTATCTTTCTTATTCTGACTTATTTAACTTAGCATAATACCCTCCCATTATGCCCTTTTCATTACAAGTTTTTATTTTCTGTTATATCTGGGCAGTATTTCATTGTGTATGTATACAACAAATTCTTAATTCACCCATCTAATATTGCAACTATAGCTTGGCTATTGTAAGTAATGTTGCAAATGAGTACATAAATCCCTTTTATTTAATGTTTTTGCTCAGTACTAGTACCAATGAGAAGAACTGGTAGCTCCTATGATAGACCAATTTTTAATATTCTTCAGTATAAACTCAGGGTCTGTATTCTGACCATACCTAACCAGATAATATGCTTTCTTGTAAATTTCCTTTACATTTGTACATACCTCTACTAAATTTCATATAATAACATCCAACCATGCTGTTCAATGTTGAATATACATTAGAGACTATGATTTGCTTAACACTGGGTGCCATGAGATAGACAACCCAGGACATACTAGTCTCTCAATTATGCTGGATAAATAAATATTAATGACTGAAGAAGGTGGGAAATAGTTTAAACCTTGTCTACCTCATCTTGCCTCTTATTCAAAACTAGTAATACAAACTATGAGTGTATTTTATGTTTTTCAGTAACATTTGTGTTTATTCTGGTAATAAAAATACATTCTGTGTAGGCAATTTTGAAATAGAGACAAGTGAAAAAATCGTTAAGAAAGTCATCATTAATATCATTTCCCAAGTAGGATCACAACTAATGTTTTGACGTTTTTTTTAAATGTTTTATACATAATATTTATATACATACACATTTATAAATACAGACATATTTATAAAGTTGGAGGCACAATGATTATGATTTTATAGTGTTGTTTTCTGATTTACTATTTATTTTGAGCATTCTCCATGTTATTCAATGTTCTTTGAGATATCATTTCTACACACTGTATAGGGATAACAAGTAACAACTGTCCTTCAGTTTGAATACCTTGCTTGTTTTTAACTCTTGTCAGTATACATAATGTGGCAACTAGTAAAGTGCATAAAATAATTTCTCACCATCACTGTGTGATATTATGGTTTAGTTTAGACTATCTTTATAAGGAAAAAATAAAATTCATTTGCACGGATTGTTAGGGAATGGGAGTGGGCAAGGGTGTCTGTGGTATACCAGAATCCCAGACTCCCTGACACATTTCACCAAGGTCAGACCTCAGAACAATATGGCCAGAGGTTTATGGACTGGCTTCCTATTATCTGAATGTTTGTTCTCCTTTTAATAATGTCAATTACAAGGTTCTTACAATAACATATGAGATTCATATTACAGAAAAAAAGCATATAGTTCCTACAGGAAAGACACCCAATTTTCCTTTTGGTTATATTCTGGTTATATTCCCAGCTTAGGTCAGGGCCACCATTCCCATGCAGACTCTCTTTCTGGCTCTCTCTTCCCAACTCCACACCTCCCTTGCTTGCTCAGAATCATGTTATAAGCACAATAAACTTGTCTTTCCCTGGACCTTCTTATCAGGCCAGCTATGTGTGGAAGAATTAAAACTTAGGCCAACCTTGCTACCAGCCACAAGACCCACATGACAGGAGTGTGAGCCTGTACCAGTCTCCTTTATCCCCATCCCCCAAAGTCTTCCAGTCCTCCCTCTTCTCCAGTTGTTTGTTTTAAACTGGTATTTCAGGTGAGGGACCCCTGGAATCCCATCTGTCCACACTGTCACTCAAAGTTGGCAGCTGCCCCCAATTCCCACTATCTCCAAAGGACCTCTATTATTCTTCCAAGAGTTCTACACAGACGACTCTTCTTCCCTGGTAAAAAGAAGCAGGTTTATATAACTTTTGCCTTCATCGTGTTATATTAAGAGTTAGGGCAAAGGTTCTACCCTGTTATTCACTAGTTTGAGGCAGTAAAGGATGAGATGTTATCTCTGAGTGATTTCTTGCTCCCAAGTGGTGAGCCATGGGAATGCATGAGATCATCACAGTGGTCACGCTCTGCTAAGCAGCAGCGTTGTTGCAGGTGGGAAGTAGCAGAACTTCCCCCACAGCACACACATTCCCTGTCCACACTTCCCCTGGGGTGGGAAATGCACCTCGGAGGGAAAACAAAGGTGAATACTGACATTTCTCACATCTTTGCTCTCCAACGTACTTCTACATGTGCTGCCGGTTATTATTGTTCCCAAAGGTAAAAATAGCTCCACTTCTGAGCTTACGTCAATAAGTTAGGACAAGAGCTAGAGGCCAACGTTCTAACAGGGGGAACCTTGGCAACAACAATGGGATGGCCTTTCAGCCAAGAGGAGTTTAGTTCGGGGACACAACCTCCACTAATTTGCCTCCACTTACTTAATCTGTCTCTGAAAGTACCACCCACTAAAGATCAGTTACAAGTTTCATGATCTGAATGGTTTTTGAAAAATGAATGTGTTCAACAGAATCTATTTATCTATGGGGAAAATGAATATAATTCTAGTCAGTGTTCAAAAGACACTTTTTTTTTTAGCCTGCAGAGTGGCATATGGTTAAGGTAAAGTAATATGTCAAACCAAAGTCCTTTGTGAATCCAGAGGAAAGCTCTTTTCCAATGACATCAGGTAATTATGAATAGAAGGGTGACTCTCCTTCATGTCCAGGTACTCAATTCCGACTATTCATATTGGTCATAACCACTTCAATGAAAAATTCATTTGATGGACAGTAGAGAGATCCATTATACACAAAGACATCTTAAAAGGAATTCCATAAATTATAGGTTTTCTGAAACTGAAAGTTCCAATGAGCTGGCAGTGAATGCCTGGGGTGAAGAGATGTAATCAGTGTGAATATTGTTCCTGGGTAATTTGTCCCTTGTAGGTGGTTACAATTTATGCCGCAGGATGAACTGCTCTCTGTGCTTTCTTTGCACTTTTATTCTCTTCCCACAGATCACCTAATTTACTGGTTCTTGACCCTACCTGTATTCTAGTTTTACCTTGGAGCTTTTAACAAGATTTCATGTGATTTTTATTATGTGATTTCATGTGACTATGGAAGCTGTAAAGTCCAAAATCCGCAGAGCGGGCTGGAAGGCTGGAAGAGTGCATACTGTAACTCATGTCCACAGTCAGCCTGGAGGTATTATTCCTCCCTCCTTGAGGAACACCAGTCTTTTTTCTTACAACCTTTAACTGATTGGATGAGGCCTGACCTTATTACAGAGTATTCCCTTTTTACCCACTTTCACTTACCATAGTATCAATTACCTAAGCTTAAACTTAGTCTGTACAATATTGTGTACAATAAGGTATTTTGAGGGAGGGAGAAAGTTATTTACCTAACTTTATTGGGTATTCATCATCACAATTGTCCCACTTTACTAGTTATTATTATAAATTTCTTATGGTGCCAAATTTATAAATTAAACTAACATTAAATAAGTGTGCTTAGAAAAAAAATAGTATATACAGGGCTTGGTACTAGCTGTGGTTTAAGGCATCCATTAGAGAAGTCTTGGAACTATTGTTAATTTGTTTTACCTAAAATTTACTGATTTAAATGTTAATCATACCTAAAAAATACTCACAGTAAGATTTAAATTATCATCGGACCAAAGAGTCTATTGCCATAGCCTAGTCAAGTTGACAAAAATTATTAACTGCTATAGCAACATTCAATTGAAGTGAGCTTTGTGGCCATTCAGAAATGTGTTTGACTTCTTTACTCCAATTAGTCTTATTTATAATTATTTATATTTAATTATTTAAATTATTTACTAAAGACTCATCAGTTATAGTCTGTATCTTCAAAGGACAGGAGTTGTTACTACTGAAAGGAAGACACCAGCAGCACTAAGAGTCTTGGGGAGCAGTGAGAGAAGCGTTTGAGAGTGATGTCCTTGAATCATAAATTGAGAGGAAAGAGCTCTCAAGATCTCAGACTGATGAACACACGAAGCCAGGATCTATAAATGAGTTAACAACCTCCATTTAGGTACTGCCAGGTAAGGAATAGAGTTAGGGCGTCCCTAAGGCTCTCCACCTTGGGGCAATCATAAATATGCATTAATCATGGCACTTAAAAAAGGAATAAACAGGGAAGAAAAACTGTTATAAACTCTACAAAGGAGCAGCCAGGGCCAGACTTGTAGGGAAGTTCTACTTATAATGACTGGTCAGTGAAAATCCTGTCACATCTGAAATATGTCCTCAACACAATTGCAAACAAATCAACCTTCCAGGCCTACATTTCACTCTTTCCCCTTCTTTGCATCAGGTAACACCTTTGCTCTCTGACATCCAACAGGAGATGAAGTAGGAAACCTAATGGACAGAGAATCATGAGACCATAGAATACGTTCCCTAGGATTTAGCCATGCACAGGTGGCCACAGACTTTTGCCATCAAAAATTCTGTTATATTCTCTACTCAAAGGAAACCCTCTTTTTCTTTCTAAGGTCAATCTTGTTTACTTACCCTAGATGACTAGAAGTCAGCAAGGAGAGAGAGTGATCTGGAGTAGAGCTGAAAAGCCATGAAAAATACTTAACACAAAAACTTGTAAGAGTTCCCTGTAGGTTGTTGCCTTTGACAGTGTTTCCTCATCCCTCTTAGGACATCAATGGATAAAACTGACAGAATGGATAAAACTGATTTCCTATGAATATGAGATTTGACTGCCTCCCACCAGCTCTGGATTCAGTTAAAAATGGCAATTTTTGGGGTAGGTTCAGAAGTAAGGCAAGTATACCTATGGGTCAACGGTAACCTATAGGCCTCAGTCTCCTCACAGGTAAAGTAGGACTGTAATCTCACAAGTTGTTGTGAAAATGAAATAATTATTCTTTTAAATCCCAGAAAAATGCACGGTACCTGACATGTTTTATAAATCTGAGACCATGGTTCTCAAAGTATGTCCACAGACTCCTAACAGCCCCAAGGGCTCAAGGGATCAAACCATTTTCATAAAAACAGATATATTATTTGTATTACTTGCTTTTTTCCAATCTGTTGACATTTGCACCGATGGTACAAAAGTAACGGTGATTAGAACTGCTGACACCAAATTAATTAAGTCTCCAAATGTAATGGTGATCACTGATTGTAATCTTCATAACTGCACAGTTATAGTAAGGAAAAGTCAGTGTGCACAAGTTATGTCCTTGCTGTGAAGAATTTATTAATTTACTACATCAAACCCTTGAAAGCACTGTTTAAAATGTTTGTTGCAACAAAGTAGGAAGTGTATACAAAACACTTTCATTGCATACCAAAGTAGGTGCAATAACTTTAAATTTTTTAACTGTATAATTTTGTATTGAACTCATTAATTACTGATTGTTTACAACTTTATATATTATTTAGGGGTTGAGATCAAAACATTCACAGTTACGTTAGCACACCACTGACAAACAAATAGTGATCCTTCAGATTTGAGAGATATTGTCTCTAAAATGAATGACAACAGTAAAATCTAGCTTTCAAACAAAGTAAGAATGCTGGGAAACTTGGGCTTGTCACCAGGAGATTGACCACTTCCTATTAGAGATTTCTAATAAAATGGTAGTGTGATAGTAACAAATGTGATCTTTACATATGTTTAATAGAATATGTGAGCATATGGAAGCTCCATACAACTCAATGAACCAATATTTTCCAAGTGTCTAATGCATGATGCTACAAAATCACACAAAGAAAAAAAATCCACAGTGTACAATTACCGACGAATTATGATGAAGCAGAGTATGAAATGGTTGACATCATTTCAGAGTCCACAACTGCAACTAACTTTTAAGAGATGATTCCTTGTCAATTCTAGTGAAATATCAAAGAAGAATATTTACAAATACCTGAAAATGCTTTTAAAACCTATCCCCCTTTCTAACCAATCACTATGTGAGGTCAGACTTTCTTCAGTTCTTTCAATCAGAAAAACATATTGTAATAATTTTAAAGCAAATAAAGGAGCACAGCTGTCTTCTATTAAGATTTGCATAAACAGTGCTACTGTACTCAAAAAAATTTGTTTTAGAAAATATAACTATTTTTCCTCAAAACATTTATTTTAACTTGTAAGATATTTATTTTTTTTCCCATAAAGTGATAAATGTTTCCAAATTTCTCACTTTAGTTTTGAATCCAGTAAGTACTGATAGAAATTACCCACAAAAGCAGTTTCTCAGAATATGAAGTGAGCTCAGGTAGGACCATAAAGATGAGGACTCCTGGTCCACATGCTCATTATTATACCATTCATTACTACACCAGACTGTGAGAACACACCGTCAAAGTACATTCTATTTCTACATCAAATCTTTACTGATATTGGTGCTTCAACTTGGGCTTCTTCTTTTCATTCACCTAAATCTTGCCCATACTTCCAGACACATATGAAGTGTCCCCATGTCCCAGAGACCCTTAACAACACCAATATCACTGTCCCTGACATCCACTGCTCTTATGTCTGTGCCTCTTATGTTCTGTACCTGTCCAATGTCACCTGTCTTATCATACCAACTTGATTATAAGTTTTTTTAAAAAAAAGATTTATTTATTTATTTATTTATGTATACACGAGCTGGGGTACAGGTCAGAGTCGTGGGAGATGAGAGGACTCACCAGAGACAGAGTGGGGAGCAGAAAAGACAGATCAACTGAAGCACGCTGCTGAGGTAAGCAGGGGACGAGCAAGAGAGGTCTGCTGCGCCATGTGGGTCCCCTCCCTGGCTGGGGACCGAACTCACGCTGCTGTGCCATGTATGCTTCACAGTGTAGCACTCAAACCATTGAGCCACCAGGGAGGCCCCTTGATTTTAAGTTTTAAGAGCAGAGACTGCTCAGTAGTTCCTTATCTCTCTGTACCTGGTACACGGATGCATGTCCACATAATTTAAATGTGACTGTCCAATTTGAATGTATGCAACAAATCATGAATGGGCTTTTTTCCTTCCTTAACTATCTAAGTTTCCTCCTTAGAAATCTATCTTCTCCCAGGGCACTTACATTTTTATCTTTGTGTAAATGTAGACCTTCCTACATACAATTTGTTCCTGATATGCTAATAGGACTTTCCTTAAGATAGACTGATGCTTAGCTCAGTAAATTCTAACTGGGGCCTTCCTGTTGGCTTAGGGGTTAAGTCTCAGGCTACCACAGCTATGGCCTCCAGAGTTTGATCCCTGGCCAAGGAGCTAACCCACAAATGGCACAGCAGAACTCTCCTATCTCTCCTGCTGCTTTCCTTAGCACAGTGTTTCAGTAAATCCACCTGCTCTGCTCCCCACTCTATCTCTGGTGAATCTTCTCAACACCCACACCTCTGGCCTACACCCCAGTTCTTCTGTGCATAAATAAATAAATCTTAAATAAATTCTAAATGGGGAGGGAGTAGATCTGATCCCGGTTCTTCGTCATTAAATTTTCCAAATGGACATTCCAAATGGATATTCCAGAATCTAAGATAAACTGCATTCTCTGAATGAACGATGATCACAGTCAGCATCATTTTAAAGCTGAAGAAATATATATCAGTTATAAAACACTATTAAAAGAAATAGAAGACGATACGAAGAAATGGAAAGATATCCCCTGCTCATGGATAGGAAGAATCAACATCATCAAAATGGCCATCCTTCCAAAAGCAATTTACAGATTCAATGCTATTCCAATAAAAATCTCAATGATATTCTTCAAAGAAATTGAACAAATATTGATGAAATTCATATGGAAACACAGAAAACCTCAATTAGCCAAAAACTCTCCTGGCTAAAAAGAAGGGGATTGGAGGTATGACACTCCCAGACTTCAAACTTTACTACAAAGCAATAGTAATTAAAACAGCTTAGTACTGGAACAAAGACAGACACACAGACCAATGGAACTGTATAGAAAGCCCAGAAGTAAAACCACACATATACTGACACTTGATCTTTGACAAAGGAGGAAAGACTATGCAATGGAATAAAGAGAGCTTATTCAATAAATGGTGCTGGCAAAACTGATCTGCTACATGCACGAAAATGAAACTAGACCACTACCTTACACCATGCACAAAAATCAATTCAAAATGCATAAAAGATTTGAATATAAGACATGAAACCATAAAATATATAGAAGAAAACATAGGTAAAACGCTACAAGACGTACATCTCAGTAATGCCTTTGAAGATGCATCCCCCAAAGCAATAAAAATGAGAGAAGATAAACAGATGGGACTCAATCAAGTTAAAAAGCTTCTGTACAGCAAAAGAAACATTAACCAACATGAAAAGATTCCCCACTGATTGGGAAAAAATCTTTGCACCCTATACAACTGACAAGGGACTGATCACAAAGAACTCATAAGAGTAAAGAAAGCAAACGACCCAATCAAAAAATGGGCAGAAGAACTTCACCAAAGAGGACATACAATTGGCCAACAGGCATATGAAAAAATGCTCAACATCTCTCATAATCAGGGAAATGCAAATTAAAACCACAATGGAGTTATCACCTTACACCGATAAGAATGGCACACATCAAAAAAACCAACAATAAAGGTTGGCGAGGATATGGAGAAAAAGGAACTCTACTTCACTGCTGGTGGGAATGCAAGTTAATCCAACCACTGTGGAAGGCCGTATCGAGGTTCCTCAGTGTACTAGAGATGGAACTACCTTATGTTCCAACAATCCCACTCCTAGGGATCTACCCAAAGGACACAAAAACACCGATCCAAAAGAACACCTGTAACCCTATGTTTATTGCAGCACTATTTATAATTGGTAAGACCTGGGAACAATCCAAATGCCCAAAAGTAGATGACTTGATCAAGAAGATGTGGTACATATACACGATGGAATATTATTCAGCAATCAGAAATGAGAAACTAGGGCCATTTATAGAAACATGGGTGGAGCTAGAAGGAATTATACTCAGTGAAACAAGTCAGAAGGCAAGAGAAAAAGATCAGATGGTTACACTTTTAGGAGGACTGTGAAAGAACAACAACTACATCAAAAAATAAAAAAGAAGAAAACAAAAAAACAAGCGAAAGCTCAAGGAAATGGGCAATTACAATCAAAAAACTCAACCTAAAACTCAACCTAAAACTTACAACCTAAAAACTCAACAAGATCAAAATGTAAAAGATAAACCAATGGGATCATGGGAGGGGGGTGGAAGGAGGGGAGGGCAAAGATGGGGGTGAGGGCATAAAGAGCACGAGGAACTAAGGTGGTGATGCACGGTTGAAATGGTGGTAGGAACTCCCTGGGAACTACAAATGATGTCAAATACAATTAAATATATCTAATTAAAAAAAGATGAGGGGCCTCCCTGGTGGCGCAGTGGGTTAAGCAACAACCTATGAAGCAAACTGTAGCCACTGCAGCACGAGTTCGATCCCTGCTGCCTGCCAGGGAGGGGACCCACATGGTGCGGCAGACCTCTCCTGCTGTGCTCGCTGCTCCCCTCAGCAGTGTACTTCTGTTGATCTGCCTGTTCTGCTCCCTGCTCTCTGTGGTGAATCCTCTCACCCCCACACCTCTGGCCTGTACCCCAGTGCTTGTATGCATAAATAAATAAATCTTTAAAAAAATAATAATAAAAATAAAAATAAAAAAAAGATGAGTAATGAAAAGAAATTGTGTGGTTAAAGGATTATTTTAATCATATGCACTTAAATTGTATAAAATTAGAATAAAAGTAATTAAAAATAAAATTTTAAAATTAAAAAAAGAAATATATATAGAATTAAAAAACACAAACCTGATAATAATTAGAAGAGAATGATTATGATGGATGAGTATCTGTTTCAAAATTTTCTGTAATATGATTTGTACTAATTTTTTACAAGTCTACTGTAGATTTAAAATCCAGTTGTACATTTCTTATTGGTCAAAACTAAAAAATAACTGAGCAAGACTGGCAGCCCAGAACCTAGCCACATCTACACAATATAATCTGATGAGTGGCCAATGTTGGTGCTTCACTAAAAAATAACTGAGCAAGACTGGCAGCCCAGAACCTAGCCACATCTACACAATATAATCTGATGAGTGGCCAATGTATGGATGCTCACATGGTCACTACCAATGTCCAAAACTTCCCTCACAGTCTTGGTGAGCATTTGATTGGCCAAGTCAGAGTCACAGCATCCTCAAGAAGCAGGAGAGGAGATAGCTGTCCTTTCCTTTTGCTCCCACTGGACCTTCCCTCCCACCAAGGTCTGCATAATAAAGGAGAATCCCAAAAAAGAAGTGCTCAAGTGCTAGAAATAAAGTGACAGATGTTTTGAAGAAAATATTGAAAAGGCTCAGTTCACCTAGACTATACACTAGCAACTCAAATTGTTATCATCACTCATTTAATTATTCTAAAATATACACTTTCTTCAAGGCCAATTTTCAGTTGCTACTCATCTAGGAAGTAATATAGGACTTTTTATGCTAAAACAATCACCTATCCATCAACTGAAATGCATGCATTTGCAAATGTTCTTGACTGTAAAATGAAAGCAAATGTTAAGATGAAAAGTATAATCCTGCTGCCAACTACATTTATCAATAATATAGTACCCCAGAAGCTAGTATTAAGCAATTAGTAGCCAATAGGAGCATATCCCTACCATGCAGTCTACCTAACCTGTCACACAATTTCTTGCTGTGTTTACCTAAATCAAGCTGACTCCAGTTCAAATCCCATCTTTTTTTATCTCCTAACCTAAAGTAGCCTCAAATGCAATAGGATAATAATAGCACTTATCTTTAGGGTTGTTGCCAGAATCAGTGAGATAATGCACATAAGTTAGAAAAGGTCCTTATTCATAATCATTTGATAATTGTTAGCAATAATTTATACCTGGACCTACTTCAGGTTTCAAGCTTAATTCTTCACCTAAATTAATAATCATTAGTTCAATACATGTGGTTTCAACATCAGTAGCATGACACTGAAATTTACCCCACCCCACATTTAAGTAGCTACTTAATATCAAAGACTGTTTAGCTATTAGGTAATGTCATTTTTAAAAAATGGGTTGAAGGCAGTTCTCATTGTATTGTCCCAACTTTTCAATGACTCACATAACATTCAGTCCTGTTAAATTTTTACATCAAGCATTTATATTACAGAACTAAAACAAAGATTTGACCCGTCCCTTGGAGAATGATACTCAGGGCAGCAGGAAACATGACAACTCTGGCTTAGGAAAAGGAAGAGGAAATGAATTCACATGCTGGGGAGGAAAGTAGAGACCAATCACAAATAATGTAGTTCTGAGCACTTCCAAAGTATTCCAGAATGTTATTCACTGCTGCGAGAGGAAATCTAAGTTGACATGCTATTTTTTGAACTATTTATTAATTCACTGACTAGGGAGGAAACAGGAGCAACTTTTAATCCCATCCCCCGACTCAACGTCAGTGTCTTGTCACCAGCTCTCTTTGCTGGCTGAGAGGAGAAAACTAAGATTCTGAAAAAGCTGTTAAGAACAGTTAAGATGAAACCTGATCTTTTCTTTCCTTGTATGAGTATAACAAAGCTTATGCTTTCAGTGGGAGCAACTGAAGTGGAATTTCCATTAATCTTGGGCCAGAAGAAATGCCTTCTATTCAGCTACCAATCAATCAGTCCAAATGAAGAAGGCAGTTAACATTTTTTACCAAACTGAAGCTCTCTGCCTCTGGAGTAGTATCAGGACTAAAGAAATTAATCAGGCAAGTACTGACAACCAAGTTTCAAAATGTAATCTGCGTGGATGGCTCCTTACTCTGCAGTTCACCAGTTAATGGGAAAAACAGACCAATAACTGATTTAGTCTGAGTCTTACCAAGGCCAAGAGGTAATCTTGCTACCATGGAAAAGAGAATAAATGGTATTTATACATAATATAGTTCAAAATCTATTTCTCCCAGGAGAAAGGGGGAGAATAAAGGGTATTGAAAAGTATCTTGTGGGACTGGTGTTAGAAGAATTTACTGATACCAAGAAGTGTTCAGAATTAATCAGTTGCCTCAGAGCTGATTGATTTCAGCTCTGTAGAGTCCTCTTCAACTGGGTGGGACAGGCAGGGATGTTGGTGTGGTAGCACTTAAAAATCAGGCTTTTGGGGTACTACTCTCCAGCTATAGTTCCAGAAATACATTCAAATAATTGTGTGAAGCACAAATAAAAGTCACTGTATTTAAAGAAGAGTCAGTTTAGAAATCTCTCAGACCAGTGATGTAGTCAGTAGAACCCATGGGAGTCTGGGGGATAGGGGCAGAAGCTGGGCGGGGGTGGGAGGTAGAGGAGAGAGAGGAACAATCAAGAAAATGAGTGTGGGCTGCTCTAGAATGAGTTACACCCACTGGAGATTAGTGACTAGCTTTAAGAGGAAAGACTGTATGTTTATTCAATAAAAGACATGACCTTAGGTGAGGTTTCTCTGCACCTTAGGTGGCTTTTCCCTGGATCCCGGGAACAGCCCTTTTCTTTTCTGATGGTCTTTTCCCTGGTGTCACATCACTAACTGCAAGAGGCATGAGCATTGCAACAACTCAGGGTCATGTCAGGGGCACCAAGTTCTTGCTGTGATTGCCAACACAGGACTCACTTCATATCTTCTTGAACACCATACTTATAGACAATTGTTTAAACTAGAATGCATGGAATAAATGGATATGGCATCAGATATTTGAAAATTCATTTCCATCAGCATTTTAAAATAATATACTACAAAATATTGTGTTAAATTCTCCTGGATTAACTGTGAATATACGTCTACTTATGCCTACAAACAACTTAAACTTTATAAAAGAAACAACTATGCAGACAACTACAATAAAGAGCACAATTACCTAAGGAGTGGGATTGGAAAAACAATCAAATGCTATGCAACATAAATGGGACGACTCCCGTTTCCATCTAGTGCAGTCCTGTCACATGCTACTATGGTTGCCAAAGTAAATGACCGAATGGTTGAATCACTGCGATGTCCCTGTTATAATTCTGCACATGTTACTTTCCTGCAGAGCCCTTAATCAACACTTTTCAATTCAGTCACCATGATCATAAAGATCTAACTACATAACAATTGCAGAAAGTTGGTTTCTTACCATGACCAGTATGCTTTGGAAAGTTACTATCTTCAGATGACAGTAGAGGCTTATAAAACAGGGCAATTTTCCTCTTCAAGGTCTTTGGAAAAACACATTATATTCAATATTTTATAAATCAAAATATATAAAAAATTCTAATTAGCATCTCATAGAATCATACACCTCATCTTTTTCCCTACTCTGACCTCTTTGTAGTCATAATTAAACCAGCTGTGGCTATTGATGCTTTTTCATGTTCCAAGAATAACCATTCTTTCTATCAGAACTATCAGAAAAGAAAATCTTAACATAGCCTTGGATAAATCACACCAGGATCTTATTCAAAACCATAATTAAAATCCAGCTTAATCCACAGCAAACAATCTGATCTAGAGGAATTTAGTGAGAGGCTGTCACAGTAAAGGTTCTTTATGGAAGTGACAAAAATGACTAAGAGAAACTATCCTACCAACCACTTTCCTCTGTTTTAAAACACCTATAAAATCTAACCATAAAAGACCACTAGAATAAAGAAGTCTTCATTTTATAATGAAGAAATAGAAAGTTGGCACTAAGCTGAAAAGTGTATCTCATTTAAACCATCAGTACCAAATAAGATATGCCATCATTGCTTCTCTCATACAAATAGAAAAAGAGATGCAGAAACGGGAAGCCAGGACTTAAGCCCAGGTCTATTGAATGAGATCTCTTTAGCTGATACTCTTATTCTAACTGATGTGGCCAGATGTTGTAGATCCAGGCTATCCTAGTCCGCTGGCTTTTACTCCAGAGCCCTGTTGGTTCCTCAGGCTACGTCAGAAGACAGTGTACCTGCTGGAAAGCAGTAAGGCTCTGAGCCTGACGCTGTTGAAAACTGATTCTTAGAGTACAGTCTCCCTTATCTTTATTCCTATTTCTTAGTCTTTATTCTAACACTATGTTCCTGATTTCAAATAATGCCTAGCATTGAGAGCGAATTCCATTTTAATTCTCCTTACCGAAAGTAACCACTTTTTGATCTGCATTGATATGTAAAATTTTAGACATTCTCTGGGCATTTATATTCTATAAAGACATCTTTTTGCATTAATGCAATTGATATTTAATTCTGTGATTTTCTTTTTCACTTAACATGTCTTCAATCTCTTTTTATATCCTATTTCTGTAACAGTTCATATATTTCACATTCTATGCATATAACTATGCTTATTCCTTTAAAGTCATGCTGAGTACCCTATAATATGAATGCATCAATGAGTTTATTCCTATTAATTGCTATTACAAACACCAATATAGCAAAATAAAATTAGAAAAAAATACAGAATTTTAAAATTGCTAGTTATTAAAAGTCTATCTTTAACAAGATATATACTCTGCAAATAAAAGACTAACAGTCATGTACAATAATATCGTAGATCCTATATTATTCAAAATACAGGACATTGTTAAATAAAATGCTTACAATATAAATATGGAGTGTCAACATCCAGAATATATCAAGAACTCCTATAAATCAATATGAAAGAAAGTACCGTATTAAGAAATATATTACATGATTGTGATGCCTTATTTTTTCTCTTTATTATAATTATAATAACAGATTTCCTAATACTGAACCATCCTTATATTCTTGAGTTTAATGCATCATAATCAAGTAATATTTTTCTAGTAAGATTCAGTTTTTCATACATATTTAAGAGTTATATATTAAGATTTATTAAAAAGATTTGAATATAATTTGAGGGAAATATTTTTATTATTTTCAAGCTTTTCTGTTAATGAGGTTTGTGGGTTTTGATGCCCTTGTTTATTATTTGAAAGTACCCATTTTCAATAGCAAATTTAATTAATTCACATTTATTGGGATTAATGTTAAAGTCTGCCATCTTGTTTTCTGTTTAACACTGATTATTATTGCTTTCTTTAATGTTCTTGACTTTGATTACATCAATTTTTCATTATTCCATTTTTCCTTCTAGTAGTTCAGTAGTGTTAAATGCTAATAGTGTGCTTGTGATATAGCTGTCCTTAAAATTTTTACAAAAAACTGCATGTCGTTTTGTCTATACACACAAAAGACAGAACATGTTTAGTTATGAGTTCTTGCCCAGAAACAAAAAGATAGAATCATTGATTATTTTTTCTGCCTGAAAAACTAGCTCACCTAGGTTATTGACTACAGTGATATTCATGTGTTTTGTCTATAGGTATATTTTACTGTTATTCCAGATACGTCCCTCAGAATGAGAGCTCATAATCCTTTCTTCCTACCTGTTTTCTACTTGCATGTTGTAGGTTTTTCTTGCCTCACTTTCTAACTTCCAGAAATTCTTCATAAACTCTGATTCAATGTTAACTTACTCTCAACCTTCCAGATTTCTTATGTGTACTCTGCCCTCAAGATGCAAGCACTTAATGGTGCTATCTCATGCATCATTGGGATAAAAACCAAGTCCATTGTGCAATACAATTTACTATAGGTAAGCAATGGAAACAACCCAAATGCCCCAAACCAGATGATTGGATCAAGAAGATGTGACATAGTTACACAACAGAACATTATTCAGCAATCAAAAAGAATACACTCATGCCATTTGCAGCAACATGGATGGAGCTGGGATTATGCTCAGTGAAATAAGCCAGAAAGAAAAAGAAAAATATCAAATGCTTTCACTTATAGGAAGAATGTAGAGGAGCCAAATAAGGGGTGAGAGGGAAAAAAATCACCAGGCAACATCAGAGACATTCTGTGGGGGAGGAGGAGAGAGAAAGATCAGGACAGGGGTGTGAGGAGCACAAGGGACTATGGTGGTGTTATACAGGTGAATTGGTGGTGGGAATTTCATGGGAAGTCATACATTGTACAAATATTAAGACTGATGTAATAAATGCACATTAAAAAAAGAAGACATACAAATAGTTAAAAACAAACAAACAAAAAACAACCCAAGTCCATTTCATGACTTCTAAAACTTCCCTGTATTCCAAGGTTTGCATATCTATCCTGATTCGCCTTATCACCCTCCTCTCATACTCTGATTTCACAATATTGGATTTATTTTATTTCTTAAATACGATATGCTACATTCCACTTCTTGGTCTTCACATTTATTCCTTTTATCTAATACTGCTTTCTTTGGGTCTCCGACCCTGTTTTTTAACCAGTGAAAGGATGTCTTGGATAAATTGTCTTTTGGCATCCTGCTAGTTCTAAAAATTTATACTTGCATGCAAAATCAACTCATTGATATCTGAATACTTTCTTCGGTACACTTGTCATATATTCTGAAGAAATGTGTGGAATGTGATGCTTAATTGTTGTCTTAGTTCTGTAACACCTTGGACTTGCAACCAAAGTATTTCTCAAATGTTGAGTAAGAAATGAATATTGTCAGCACAGCAGGTTGGGGTGCTACTCAGTTAACAAGTCTTTTGCTTTGGAACCCTGAAAAAGAAATGGTTTCTGACATAGCCCAGAAACTTTCATCAGTTCATAGAAGAAAATCAAATTCTGACCTTGAGTCACAATGCTTTTAATAGACACTTTTAAAGTTTCCACTAGATACCAAGGACAATGTATGTGTGCATGTGTGATTTTGCTAATAATTTTCCCTCTTGTACAAATAGTTTGCCTTGGATTCCAGTCACATGGTCATTTCTACCCATGTTGCAGGGCTGGAGTATTTTTCTATATCCTGCTATAAATATCACTTCTCCAGGACAATTCATAATGTCTTCTTAGGCTTTACTTCTATCCCTACTCCTCAGTTCATTTCTTATGTTTTCTTTCCTTGAGGAATGCCTTGCTCTCTGGAGACTTAATGCCGTAATGATCCCTATTTCATAAAAGACAAAGCCTGTCAATAAATGCTGCAGCTGTGGTTATGGAAAGGGAGGAAATTCACTTTAAATCACCATCTCTGAAATGAAAAAAATGTCTGGTCTAGAAGGACATTATATGCAGTCTAGAAAGGTCTTCACCAAAGTTACACGGGAAGTGGTTTCACATTGCTGCAAACACTGTCGTTATTGTTCACAATGATGAATGGTTTCAGTTCTCACTAATATAAAATTCCACCAAATGAATATCCTGAAAAACAATCTCAAACTCCAAGAATAACACAAGTATGAGTTGATTGTCGAACCATTTAAGGAGATTCTATCTATTGACCTCTTCATCCCCAGAAGCTGCGGAGACTGTGTAATTTATCACCCACACTGACACAGGTCTGAGAGTAAAAGGAGCTCTATTAACAACTACTCCAGGCCAACCAGCACAAACAAGGCTGTCTTGGACAAAAGGAACTTATCCTACCAGAGATAAATACAACAAAGGCAAATCTAAGTCTCTACATAAACTGCTTGTCCTACTGCATATTGTGGTTCCCATAATTAATCCATTCTACTAGATGTTAGAGAGGATCATTATTCCCCTCCCTATATGTCTCCTCAGGAAGGCACTTAAGTGAGACTTGCCTTTATAGGCCCTCTTCCTGGTTCTCTGTCTCATTCAACATCAGGCAACTTTCTAACACATGAATCTGTAAAGGAAGCTGATCTCAGCACATTCTCACTGCCCTCAAGGCAGCTACAAAAGACTGTGCCTTTTCTCTTCCTGCCTAGCAGTCAGAGATGTCCTGTAGTGGCAGCCTGGAGGTGCCTGGGGCCACCAGTGACCAGAGATGTAAATTGATCTAATCTAGGTAGGACCTTTGAACAAGTCCTTTTGCCCACAGGTCAAACACTCATTCTCAAACTGGTTTTATCAGTAATGACATTAACATTAGATTTCATTTATCTTTCTTCTAGTTCTTAATTCTCAACTGGTTCTGAACCTGAAAGGGAAAGAAAAGGGTGTTACACTTTGGTTGCTAAGATTCTCATCCTTGTTTGTACTGCTGACTGAAAACAGAAGTTAGTGACAATCTAAGGGGTGCATAGGAAAAAATGTCAACAAGGAATTAGGAAGACAAAGATCTCTCATCCTTGGTGATTAAAAAAAAAAACCTATATTTTACCTCAAAATTAATTTGAATGAGAATTTTTAAAGGATTCAGCATCTAACCAAAACAAAGCGACAACCCACCAACTGGGAGAAAATCTTTGCACACAACATTACTGACAAGGGACTTATCACACAGATCCACAAAGAACTAACC
>JAGFMF010011673.1:5361464-5454548 GCA_019455555.1 Galemys pyrenaicus
CTGGTGAGATGGTGATGGGGAATACATGGGGATTACAATTAATGGCAAGTATATGTAAATTTTAAAATATTTTAATAAAAAAAATAAATAAAAAAAGAACAATAATAATAACAACAATAAAGACACAAAAACCAAAAAATGAAAAGACAAGGACAAATTGGGGACACTTGGTGGGGAGAGGGGAAGGGGAGGGTTGAGGGCAGATGGGAGCACGGGGGATTGACGTGATGGTGCACTGGTGATATGGTGATGGGGAATACATGGGGATTACAATTGATGTCAAATATATATAAAGGAAAAATTTTTTAAAAATAAAGCATTCAGCATATTTATTTTCACCTATGTGAATATCCTATCTGTTTACACATACAAAAATAGTCCTAAAAAGACTCGTCACAGGAACTTTTCCTTTTAAGCATATTCTTCTTTAAGGATACAAAGTTAAGATTAGTAGAGACTCATATTCTGAAGTTCTAAAATATGAGCAATTTAAGAAATAACCTATTCCTCATACACAATGACAGAAATGATACCTGTCTTGCAAGCACACATGTGCATGCGCGCGCACACACACACAAACACACAGTTCCAAACACCCCTGTGATCATCTGAAATAGCAAAACCAATGATCAAGTCTATCATCTACTTTATTTCTAATGAGAACAATAGCTGAAGTTAGTGTTAGAGTTGGAAACGCGTCCTAATACGCAGTCATCATAAAAGAAGCTAAGTTTTTAAAGTATGCATTACCTATTTTTTCATGTTGTCACAGGTGAAAAACCTTCAAATATTCATTACTCCTAACTAAATGTTTGCTCTCTGGTTGATGGACTTGAAAAAAAAAATTAGTCTAAATTTCTGTAGCCACACAAGTCACCTTTTAAATTACTATTGCTAAGCAAAGACTTAGATTTCTAATACAAACTATTTTCAGTGTAACATTACTTCGAAAGATTCAAATGAAATATAAACAATTTGTTCAAGATTATTCTAATTTTTTTGCTTTATTATTTCTTAGAGTTTGGAAATGTAAATTAATTAAGTTATTCAAATGAAGAAGGCTTCTAATTTATCAAGATAAGTTATGACAGTTCAATAATATCGTAATCTACCTGCTGTTCTACCAATTGGGATAACAAATGGATTTTAAATAGGATCAGTTTGGCATTAGACAGTACCACATGCTTTTACACAAGTGCTCAAATAAACTTGTTTTCAGAGAGCTGTAGGTGGTAATTTATAGATACCTAACAAATTTTCATACACTTAAAATGTAGCAAGGTTAGAAAATGAATTGCACTAAGAATTGCAGGCTTGGATTCATGCAATTCTTGGTTTCATAGCTTCTTGAGACCTTGTTTTCACTAAAATATTCACCCCCGTTGGTCTAATTATAAGCCCACAGGAAAATAGAGCACATGCAGAATGTTGGACTGCAATGCTCAAAAATCACCCACATGGAAAGAAAAGGGCAAATTTGGTATCTTGCTAGCTTTATCCCTAAGCAAGAACACGTACTTTTCACTGAGTGAAAATTTGCAAAATTTGCCATAAGCAAAACACATTTTTATTGCCTCTTAAGTAATTTCCTGATACAAAATATTTCCATTTCAATTTAGAATGTATGTATCATGAAATACTAAAATTTTGTCAAAGGTAAACTATCTAATCCCAAATTAATTTCAGTACCAAGGAAACTACAGGATGAGGGGTATTTCCACACTCTTCCATGTAATTCTTCTGGAAATATGAAAGGACATTTGGAAACTCCCAAAAGGAACCTGGTATTAATGTCTCTAGGAGTCTTGGAGACTTTCCATCACCACAACAAAGGTCAGCATCTGAATCAGGAGGGAGGAAACCAAGTAACAAGATCTCCTGACTCTCAACCCAAAACAAGCCACATCTACAATCTTGACTCTCAGCCCATCAGCTCTGGCCATCCACTTCACACAAGGGGGAAAAGACTCAACTCTCACACACATCTCTCTTTATCTCTATACTATAAAGTTTGCAAAGACACAGGCAGATCTTCTTTATACTCATATACCCAGAAATACTGGATAGACCTTGACACATAACACGTAGTGAGTTCTAATATATGACTTCTGTTCTGTTTTCCTATGTATGTGCTCAGTTTTGTTTTGCTTTTAGTTAATGAGAGGATCACATGATTCCCGAACCTTAGAGAACTGATTCCATGTATTCTAGAGATTTTTCTCCTCATAGATTGTTCCACACAACAATTCAAGTTTGTCTTCACAATTGAATTTTCAAACTATAGTTAATATCTCTCCTTTGATGATTTGAACTGGCCCGAGGATGTTATGAATACTTACTGACAGTAAGTCAGATAATACCAGCGTCTGATTTTAAGCTAATGAGCTCCTTTTTAACTAGAAGGGGTATCCCTGAGTAGTCTAAGTACTACACAGATCTGTGAGGCAAAACAGGAATATCTTGTCCCAAGAGAACTAATCAGAAAAGCAAGCAGAGTCACTGAACATACTAGAGAAGTTTCCAGCATACTTGTGGTACCCATTCTGTACTTGCACAACTTAGAGGACCTGAGAAGTCTTCTCAGTGTTACTGCAGAAGTGTCACTAGTAACAACTAGAATGTTTTCTGGCTCATTCCATAGGGAAACCATGATTTCCCTAGAGCGGTCAGAGGACAAGAAGGAAAAAGCAATCAGACTCCACATTTTCTGCACAGTTATTTGGTGCAGTTATTAATATAGTAAAGATATAAAAGCAAATGAAGCATAGACAAACAGACAAAAATGAAACTCTCCAAGGGT
Organism: Galemys pyrenaicus; assembly: GCA_019455555.1. Lineage (NCBI taxonomy): Eukaryota > Metazoa > Chordata > Mammalia > Eulipotyphla > Talpidae > Galemys > Galemys pyrenaicus. Next base: position 5,364,265 of record JAGFMF010011673.1, read on the forward strand.
TCCTCATCCTAAGAAATGTAACACTCTGTAATGTAAGTCTGTAAATGTAAAGGGATTCCTCTTCTACTCTTTCCTAAAGAAAATGATAAAATTCTGTCAACATGAAATTAGCAATAGTGGTATCTTTAACACTCAAAATTACTTACAAGTAATTTTGGAAGAAACAATGGGTATAGATTATTAGATCCTCACCACTTCCTTCAATATGGAAGATATTAATTTTTTAATTTAAATAAAATGAAATAAATCCAGTTTCTAAATATTATCAATAATCTAAAACTAACCCAATGTTGGTGTCAGATAATTCTTAAAAAAATACTTCATTTGTCCATTTGAATAATTTTTAATCCTCTAAACTAGTCCAAATAAATAATACCATGGAGATTATTTTTGATCCCAGCAAATTTAAATCTATAACTAAATTTTTATTTAATTATAAAACATGTGATGGATAGTTCTACTATCTGGCCTTAATAAAGAAAAAGGGGGAGCAATGTGGAAACCCACAGATGCTTAAGTCTCTCAAATCTATCCTGTCTTGATATCATGTTTCATATATATCCAAATCAATACACTACACATTAATTTCTACCAGGAAGTGTGGGAGTTGTATTTCTAGTGATATACAATAAGTTTGGTGAGAGAAGGGAATGAATTTGGTATCAAAGACATGAAAATGAATATCCAATATATCTAGCACAAAAAAAATACAAATGATTTCAGAAAAAAAATCTGTCTTCAGAGTAACAACTTAAAATCACACAGAGCAAAAATGCACACTTAATTTATGAGCTTAGCAACCAGGATGAAAATAAAAAGAATTGACCAAGATGTTTAATGCTCATAATTTAAAGTCACGTCACCTTTCTATAAAGGAAAAAGTTTATACTTTTTGAAGTATAGTTTGAAGGATGAGTTTAGGTTGATGTTTGCTCCAAACTGCCTCTAAAAGTGTCAGTGACAAATACATATTGAAGCTGTATTATGTTCTAGAAACAACTCTCATGATTTTTATATGTGGAAAGTTTTCAACACTCTAAATAGTCCTATGAAGAGGTTATTTTTATTAACCTCTTTGATTTGTTTTATAAATCAAGAAACTAAAGCACAAAGTGGCCAAACTGTATTTGAATCAAGTAAGATTCAAAGTATAAGATCCACTCTCAAATTTTTATACTGCCTCTTAATTTAAGTTTATTGACTGTTAACCTCTTCAATTGCAATATGTAAAAATCACCACTTCATTGTTCTGGTTCTGAATTTGAAAGTGCCTTGATAGAGCTAAGATTCATAAATATATGAGGACACTATTACTATCTTTATAATTGGGATAACAATATTCATTGTATTACTTAGTGGAAATTCCCGATGAAATCTATTTCTTTTTTATGTAGCAAGGACAGGGATCATGAGAGAGGAATGATGAAGGGGGTGAGAGAAAAGGGAAATGAGCAGAACATAAAGTACAAGCCTCCTACATATTTCAGAGAACCCAAAAAGGCACAGTTGGAAAAGAGATAATCCCAAGAGGAAAAGAACATGTAAAATTCTTCATAATACATGTTAAGTCAGAGGAGAGAGACTGAAAGTTCTGTATAGTATTATGCTAATCGGAATGTGTTCTTACACTGGAACACTGGAAGAAATGCATTAAGATGCTGAGAGATGGATCTATGCTTTAGGTCATGATGGAATAAAAGTATCAGGCTTACTCTCCTTACAACCAACTAGAAGACTACACCCAAATGTACAAAACAACAGTTCTCAAACATTAGACAACAGACAGTGCAGGAGGGTGATCCCTGGAAGAAGGAAAACAAGTGAGATGAGTCCTGGAAATGTCCCCAATTGACTGGCTAGAGAATACCTGGGTGTCAGTGCAAAAAGGTGGTGGGGCATAGGATAGCATTCTCAATCACTGGAGGAGACAGAGATTAATATATGGGGAGGCTAGGTAGAATTTAGAGGGCAGAGTATCAAAGAAGTGAAAGCTACATAGAATGAAACTCCTGAGTTTCAAATAGGGTGTCCACCACAAATAGGGTGTCACTGGTCTAATACTGTCTGTATTCATGTAGGAAAATTATTAATGCCAAAGAAAGAGCCAGCCACCAAAAAGGAGATAGAACAATTCCTAGAGTACCCATGGGGTCAAGGAATAGTTCATATTTACACCAGTTATAGTGGAAAGTCATGTCATAACCTGGATCACTGAGTAGATCTTGCAAAAACAGTATTAATGGAGACAAATGAGCTCCAAATGAAAGGGTGTTCTGGAATCATTTTTAAAATGCTTACAAACAGTCCTTAAGAGCCTGCCAAAAATCACAACAGAATAAAGATGCCAGGCTCTCCTCCTTCAGACAGACACAACAAAACTGATGCAAAAATAAAGTCCAAAACCCCCAAGAGGGGTAGAAATGATTTATCAATCTACAAAAGGGGAGTAACATTCAGACTAAAAGGGTTAAAAAAAAAACTGTCAGTGAATGTTGTTTAAAGTGGTATTGGGGAAGTCTGACATACAAGAGAGAAGGATGCTGTCATGAAGAGGTCCCTACAGCTGCTGACTTGGGCATCTGCTAGTATGAGGGCTCCTGTGACCCAGGATGGAGGGTCCGTTGGGGGAGACCTGCAGAGGTGAGGACACAGAGCAAGCACCACTGGCTTGAATCTAAAGCTCACAATACAGAACAGCACTAGCCAGAACTGGGCCAAAGAACCTTACAGAAGAGAAAGCTACTAAAGATTGGATGAAATATCTAAAACACCTACCACCCCCAATCCAGACTGAGACATTCAAATCACATGCCATCCTCTATCCCAAGCTAAGATACTTAAAACACTTGTCATTCTGCACAAGGAAATGCTTTACAACAGGAATTTAAAATTCTTAAATCTACTGGAAGTGATCATTTAATTCTTTTGCCCTGGTCTTTTTAAAACTTCCCTTTGCTGGAACCAGGCCCCCTGATGACAACAACCACCAAAAAAATCCAGCAAAATATTTTTATTTATTAAACCACAAACAGTATCAAAAGAGAGACTGGACACAGAACAATGATAGAATGAAAAATCCCTATAAGGAGTGTGATTCAGCATAGTTGATGAGCATGACCAGAGGGATATTCAGGGTAACAGTCCTGACAATGCTGATGGAAGTGAAAAAAAAAAAATGAAGATTATCAGTAGGGGAGAGAGTCACAGTAGCCAGCGTACTCACAGCCTTCCAAGGGACCCGGCAAACCCCCATTCAGACCACAGAGGTCTTGTTACTTCTACGAGACCCTGTCAAGGCCCATGCAGACCAGAGAGAAACTGGATCCATGTTAGAGAGGGCGTCAGAGGCCTCTAGAGACCATGCCAGCTCTCACCCAGACCAGTAGGTTGAGACCTCCCACAGGACCCAGCCAGTACCTGCCCAGACCAGCAGAAGCCCCAGAACATTTTATAGGACCCTGTCAACACCTGCCAGAACTACAAAGGCTGTGTGACTTCCAAGATCCCTGACAGATTGGTGAGAGCCAAGACCCACATCAGGGAGTGAGCCAGAATGGCCAGAGGACTCCAACCTCTGTTTGACCCTGCCAGCAGTTGCCCAGATAGGTGTGTAAGCTGATCCCTGAGCAGGGAGAACACATGCCCAGAGGAAACCCTACATATAGCAGCTGGGTTCCAAAGCTAATGCTGGATAGAAGAACCCCAGAAATGGCAATATAACTCCCCAAGTGAATAATACATTGCAGAGAACAAATCCCCCAGAACCACAAGTCATAGACATGGAAGCTATGTGATCCCTATCAGATAGAGTTTAGAATTAGAATGATAAAAATATGGGAATATTGCTTCTTTTTCAATTTTTTAAATAGTTTTAGTGGGGTAGATTATTAGTTTATCTTTGAAGGTTTACTAAGATTTATTTGTGGAGTTATCTGATCCTCAACATTTGTTTTTTGGGAGACTTTTGATTACTGTTTCAATTTCCTTGCTTGTGATTGGTCTGTTCAGGATTTCTATTTCTTTCCTATTCAGTCTTAATGGTCATATAATCTCGGGATTTGTCCACCTAGGCTGTTCAATTTGTTAACATACATATTTTCCTTGTGAGCTCTAATTACCCTCTGAATTTCTACAGTATTGGTTGTGATTTCTCCTCTTACATTTTTGATCTTATTTGATTTTAAATAATTTCATAGTAAGGTAGGAAAATGGGAAACAATGAATAGATACATACTGGCATGAAGTGTAGGACATCTTTCAGGTAAGCACTTAACAGTTAATTACAAAAGTTTAAGTTAAATTTTAAAACTTTTAAAAATGAGCCGTGAGGAAATATGGAGAAGTAAAATATAAAATGCGATTATTTCATACCATTAATTGATGTTCTATATGAAAGCTCATATTCTTTGTTGGGGATACTGTTAATGTAATGTTGGGTTTTTTTATACAACTTCTCTTATTTTCTCATAGTTATGGGATGAGCATGATATCTTTAATAAACTTGGTGGTGATGTAATTTTCACATCCCCTGAGAAAAAATTGGAGTCATTGGGGAATCATCCTTCATGTCTTTGGTCACAGTTGCTTTTAGAGCCACTAGGTATGAGCAAAGCCATAGTAATCCCAGGACAAGGAATAGGTGACAATCAACTTAAGCCATTGCCAATGAAGATGTAAAAAGCTTTACTATTATAATAGAAACCACAAGATAATCCAATTCACTTGGTTATAGGAATTTTCAGACAAAGGGTATATGCGTAACATGAGGGATGAGTTGATGTGAGTTAGTTTTACCTTTCATATCAGGCCAACAAACAGCTCTGCTTACTGGAAATGAAATAATATACATTTACTTTATCCTTGGAAGATGGTTTGTCTTCTTTAGTTTATTAACTTTTGGATCTGCGTCAGTCCAAGATCTGGTCCAGTCTTGTAGCTACCTCTTCCATGAACTTTGTGTCCAGTTTTGGATATAGCCACAGCCTCTGAGAAGTTATATTAAGTTTTCAAAGTAAGATGAAATTCAGGGTAGAGAACAGGGAAGATACTCCCTTTCCAGTTATTCTAATCATTGGGATACTCATTAGGGATCATTCCAATAGACTTTCCTAAGTACAGTTATCCCTGAACTTCACTTCCTACAGAAAATCTGAGAGATAAATACTCTAGCTTTCCAATGCCCTTATTACAAATGAAACTTATGGAAATAGGTTCACTCATAGATGTATTCCACAAATCAATAGTCTATGAAAAGAATTATATACCACAGTAAAATGAGATTTATCACAGGTAGGCAAAGACTGCTTTAACATTATAAAATCAATTAATATAATTAATCACATCAACAGGTTAACAAGAGAAATCATATGGCCAATAAAGAAAAACAGAAAAATCATTTTACAAAACCCCAAAGATTTCCTTTGTACAGCTATATACCTATCCATCCTACCCTACTATAGAGTTTTCTAAAATTAAACACTCTAAAATCAAAATTAACCCACCCATATGCCCACAATCACCAAACCTGTCCTTTGGCTATAGATTCCTTTCAGTCCCTTCTACTCACAAGAAGCATTCCCAACAATTTCCATGAAGTATTCCCTTGCACAAATCAATTCACCATCCAGAAGAATAGGAAAATTTGATTCCTGGGCACCCTGTGTATTTCATTCATCAAGTGTTAATAGGAATGACTTTACTTCTTGAAAGAAAAACTGAGTAATTCTCCTCGTGATGGAGCGCCACTATTTGATATTACTGCTCTATAAATTCAGTGTTCATTGTCTGATTTTTATGATTTAGCAGTTGTAATGTGAACACACAAAACTATATCCCAGAGTTACTAAGCATAGTACAGTTAGATGATGTAGTTGAGTTTTAATTGCTGTGAATTTGAAATCGGGCACTAAATTTGTCAGATATAAAATTTCATTTACAGGCAAATTGCTTTTGTAATAAGGTCCTGCTTTCATTCAGAATATGCGTTCTTTCTCCTCCAGCCTTCACTGACCCTCTGTTGCAAAGGATCCCAATTAGTCTGGGAAATCTACTAAAATGAGCAAAAGGGTCAGGGAAAATGAGGGAAAGGTGAGACAAAAAGGGAACGAGAATAAAAGGGAAAGAGGGGAGAGGAGAGCACACTTCCCACACTTCACCCAGAGGGCAGCTTTTGTCAGACGTTGAATTTCACTCCAAGTAGTTTTAGCAAATAGGTACTTTTCACAAGGTACCTCAAGGGATTTCATTTGAACTTTGAAATATTTTGCTAGTGCAGAATTGCACAGCTTTATTACAAACAGGAATCCAATATTTATGATTAACGCTTTTACAGAGACTCCAAGACAGACTGTCAATGATCACAAGCACAGAGAAAAGAGCCAGCAGAACTCTAAGGGTCCACATATTGCCCTTAAATCATTTGTACTGCCTGGACCACTCATATTATCCCAACTGCCTTGGTGCCCTTACCTTTTTGTATGTGTGCATCTCTTCCCTAATTTAGAAGTTTCTTGAGGGCAGGGACTGTATTTTATTCACATACCAGCCTGGTAAATATTACAGTAAGTACATAGTAAATATGTTATCAGTTAGGAATACTGGTGTACAGTATGTAATAGTACACAGAAAGTTCAAGATGTTGAAATCATTTGGATGCAGCAGCAAAGGCTATGTCTCTCTCTGTCCCACTAGATAAATGCTCCCACTTCCTTTATTTTCCCTCTAGGCTTAATAAACCCTGCTTTTTTACATTCCAAGAGGAAAAAGCTTTGCTCCCAAGATAACGTCAGTGTAGGTGGCCACCCAATGCTGGCAAAAGGATTCTTGTGTTGCAAGAGTGGACATGCTGACCCTTGCCCACTCCCCACTTCTGCTCCTTTGTAACTCTAGATAAATATCCCTGCCCCCTTCCCAAAAGCAGGGTGGTGGTCCATCAGACACTAGTCTGCTACCCTCCTCAATTTGTTGACAAATTTAACTGCTTTCCTTCTCCTCAAACACTGTTTTCTTTTATTGACCAGGGAACCAAGACCAGCTGGCTCTCTAGTATCTATCTCAGCTAAGGTACCTCACAGACAATTTTTTTATATGTGCCTGCTGACATCATTTTAAAATATGTTCAGTTAAATACTAATCAGTAAAATAAGTTTCCTCCACTTACTCCCAAAAGAGATGATTTAAGGAAGAAATGAGGTAGCCAGCAGCTAATAATAACAAGGTTTTGAAAAACCCTACTACCTCCCACTTGGCCATCTGATCTACCACTTACCAATAAGATGGATATTTGAGTAGAAATAAGGTGGGTAATAGGAAAACAAATCTTCTATCCCATCTCCTTTGGTCATAGTTCACAGGAATTCTCCTTAACAGGCTCACCTGTTTGGATGTCCCTTGTTGACAAATGTCAAAAAATGAAACATACAGTTATGAAATATTTGGCCTTCTCCAGTTCACTCATGAAAGACTTGGAAAAGTAACTCACCCAAATGGACTACCATTTAGCTGAAAGACGGTGTCTTTCCCTCAACAGCTATCTTTTGTCACTTCTAGTTGTTTCCAGCCTGGAATACCTAGAAGACATGACTCTACGTCGCAAACTTATGAATGCTGATTTAAGACTTAAAAAGCAGGTAAGAACCTCAACATTTCTGTGACTGCAAATCTACCTGAGACCCTCTTCACTCAAGGTTTCAGGAAGGTTTAAACTCGTGCTGGAGTAGACTAGCAAAGAAATATGTAAGAACTGTAAACAACTGTTAAAATGATTGTATGTTTCCCTGTATCTTTAACAGCATGGGTATTTAATAGCCCCTCTTCACAAGCTAAGAGGCAAGGGGAAGAGGTGATTTTCGCTCTTTAAATATGCCACATATATATGTATATATATATTTTAATAAATACACAGGGAAATGGTTTGTCTTTCCTTTGCAAAGAAGGATTAAAAACAAAACAAAGGAAAAGTCCTGGCGCTCAGTATTTTATCACTGATCTCAGGTCAGGGTGATCACATGGACATCCCCAGGGTCCTGAAAAGCAGAGCTGTTCAGCCTGAAGCCTCCAGGGAAGGGAAGCCTTGCACCAGTGAGACCAGGATCTCATAAAATGCCAGACACCTGGGTTACAGAACCTTAGAGATACAAATTACTGCTATTCTATTCTGACTGGTTCTTGAAGATTGAAATTGAGGAGACAGGAGATTTGTGAGATCTACCCTTAGAGATAAGAGTAGGGAGTAAGAATTCAATAGGGTTTCCAGTTTCCATTTTAGCAAAGCAAAGGACATGAAAAGAAAAGTAATTGAACACCTGGGGCCTGAGGAAAGTTTTACATTTCTTTTAGGAATATGTGAACAGCTAGTCTAGTCTCCCCTCAAATGGTCCCAGGGCTTAATTTTAGAAAAATCTTTATGGGGATCTGACCAGAGAAATATTTAGAGGCACAATGTGCCTTAGAGCATTTCAGATTATGCAAGGTAAGCAGTTGCCCATCTGTGCTTGCAAAGGACCACCTCAGGCACATATATTTATGCTCCTGCAGTTACCAAGCACCTACTCTGTGTGAACACTGAGAGGCCAGCAGAAAACAAAGCTCTCAGAGCCCTGCCCACATGAACTGCACAAATCAGCAGTAAAAGAGAGCAAGCCAAATTATCACACCAAAAATTACAATTTCTAAAATAGAAAAAGGGTAAGATGTTATGAGAACCTATGAGGGAGTCCCTGGAAAACTGTCATTTGTAGAGAAATTAAATGCACCTAGAGTTGAAAAAGAACATGTTTTAAAATGAGATAGTCCACTTCTAGAAACTGATTAAAAAAAAGGTATTGATATTATTGATAGTTTGTGGTTTTGTTTTGTTTTTTTTTTTGTAGCATACTACTTTAACCCTTGCCAAATGCTTCAACAGTAGCCTTCACGACACACTAAACCTACTGTAACCATCTACTCATTCCAATAATAAATCTAATCAAGGCCAATAACTACCATTTAACAAACAATTGCTAAAGGAATATTCCCAGATCACATATCCAGTATATCTTGAACTAATTAACAATTTGACTTGAATAGAGAAAAAGTTCACTGCAGGCACTTTTATGGTGAGACAAAATACAAAGTTATTTTGCATGTCTTACTGCATTTTTTAAAAATGTCCTGAAAGAATAGGAACACCAGGAATGATTTTATAGAACAGAATTTCATTTTAACCTTCCTATTTTATATCATCAAAATGCTTAATGAATTCTGATTGAGATCTGTAAAATATAAATGTGCAGGCAAGGGTCACAGAAAATAAAGAACAAGTATTTCTTGTCCAGTTGCTTTGAGTTATTTATAGTGATTAAGTGAGTTTTGATTAGATAGTGAAACCATGGCAGTCATAATGGCCATTTGCTATTTCTGCTTATCTTGCAAAACAGTAGGCAGCACTTGCAATAATGGGACAAAAATACCCCTACCCATTTAAAACAAGGGGGGGTGTGGGGGGACGAGTTTTTTCATAAGATGACAAGTTGTGTTTCAGAATGCAGGCCCAGAAGAATGTTTGCTATCTTCAAGATGACATCTTTCCACCTGGAACAAAAGTAGGCATGGAAACTGAACTTAAATGCCTGACTCATGGTTAGATTAACAACTTTAAGAAGTAAGGGATGCTCAGTATGTTAAAATTCTAGCTTCAAATTAAATCACACCATGATTTAGCAGAAAGCAACCAATCAGATTCTATCAACTTGCACTTAATATATTTGCTCTTTAACCTTAATGTCCGGCTCAAATCCCCATCCTCAGGGAGACTGATTCGAGAATCTGCCTCCAGTTTCCTGCTAAGTGACCTCATGTTAAAGTGGATCTTATTGCAAAAGCTAGTGTTAGTTGTTTGACTTCTGTGCTATTGGGCAGTGGGTCCACATTCAGCAACAAAAATAACAGTAAAAATCAGTATTTTAAAGAAAAAAGATTTGAATGACTTTCCCACATAGTTTGCCTATATGTACAAAGTATTTCTTTACTATAAGTATGATTTCAAAGGACACTGGTAATCTACTGGCTGCTACTGTCGCAGATTGCAAAAATTTCCTTTACCTGCTCTATTTCCACATATTTTTGCCTTGTAATTTTGTTTTGCCCTTATGCTTTAGGTCACTACAGCTTAGGACATCTAGGGTCAATTGACAGCCAGCAAACGCCAGACATGTGAAGGAGTCCATATAAGACTAGCAGAGTTACCTTCTCAAATACCAAACATGAACCATAAAAGCTTACTGATCATATAGTTGAGGATCAAGGCTGATTGTTATATAATATTATTGAGGTAGAACTAAAGTAGCAACATCTTCAAATAACCATCCTCTTTCCAGCACACTCAATTTTCGTGTGTCCTTAATCTACATTACCTCCTGAAAAATGCCTCCTATTGATTAATCTATTGTAATGCCCTGCTTCCTCCACCCCTACACCTGCATAGCTAAGTAATCCTTGAGAGAATAACAAAATCATTCCTAGAGGGGCTACTTGAAACCATTGCTATCCCGTCTCATCCATTATCTCAGTAGTCCTATTCTGTTTTTCTGAGAAATCCATTCCCTTCTCAACAGCCACTTCAGACATTGCTGGCATCCATCAAATTCCCAACTCCTTCACAATAACCTTCACTCCAATATAATTCTGCCTCCTTTATCATTATAAATCTCAGAAACCCTGTAGTCTAGTTTTAGAGAGATCTTATCCAGTATAACAGTCTTTTTGCCTTCCAAGAAAAACTAACATAATCATTCATTTGTATTTCTCTTAAGATGTAAAAAGGAAATCAAAACCTGTAACACTGATGCATTTATAATTCTCTTCCCTCACTTTAGTTCCTCTCCAAAAAAATTTCAGAAATTTTCACAACTCCTCCAAATATCCTTCACTTATACTAGAATCTTCCTCTAGTCCCTTCTATTTATTCAAAATATACAATTTTAGGACAAAAACATAGACTTAATGAAAATTTCTTTGCAATAAGCCAAGAAATTTGTGTAATTAATGAGGGTCACTGGTATTTTTTATACTCAAATGAGTTTGGAAAGCATTACTATCTTGACCTCTGGTACCTAGACTTGGATTCATTATCAGGATCTCTTGGGAAGTTTAGAAAACTCATATTCCAATGCTTCCCCTTCCCCACCTCCACCCCCAGGTTCTGATTTGATGGAAATGGAGCAGGTCCTGGACAGGTATACTTCAAAGAGTTCACCAGGCGATTCTAATGTGTAGCACAGTTTGATAACCAGAGGTCCTGTGTAATACTATACAAATATTGTCCTAGGTATAGAAGGAAAGACTGTTTTACAGACATAGCAGGGTAAATTGGAAGAAACAAAAAAGCACGCATAAAAATCTTTCTTTTTATACCACACTTACATATAAACTGAAGTTAATTTTGCTTTAAAAGTAAGGATTAAATGAAAATTACAGGTTTCCTACTTAGATCCAGAATACTCAGAATTAGGGTTATGGGAGGAGGCAAGAGGGGAAAGAGAGAAAATGGGAGATGGAAAGACATGATAAGGTTTAAAAGTTCTTTTCAACACAGAGTAGAAACTGGAATTCATTATTTTATCACTACCTAAACAAATATCTGAGTTGCATATTTTCTCACAAAGCATACAAAGGGAATGTAGCCTACTCTTTTTCTTTCTTCCTTTCTTTTCTCTTAACTAGGACAAATCTAATTTTCCATTTGATACACCTTGTTAGGCACCAGATGGACAAGGGAGCAAGTAGGATCTATATAGATAATCTGACAAATTCAAAATGATCCGCTATGTAAAGAACTACTTGTGGTAACCAGTCTTCTTTGCTAAGGTCACTTTGACAAGGACCTATTTTTGGTTAAAATGATTCTAAAGTTCATGCGGTAGATGATGATGTGGATTGTATGTTGTTCAATGGACCTGAAATGCTCATAATTGACATATTGATTAATTCAAAGATGTCAAAAAGATCTCCAAATAATTTAACTGTCTTATCCATCAGCCATATTCTAGGTTAAATGGGCTCTGACCCCAAGGCTGAGGCTTCTTATTCCCCAGGACATGTCCATGTAAACAGGCAACTCACTGGTATTCCAGAGCCCTTATATGACTATGTGGATACTCTTATGCTCCCCACAATTCACCACTGAAGAAATTTTTTCCTAATATCTCTGTATCCTAATCCCTGTTTCATAGCTCATTCATTCATTCATTCATTTTTACAATGTTTGCTTTCTTTTCTAGGTGTAGTCCCCACAGAGTTTCCACTGCCAACTCACCCATGTACCATCACCATAGTCTCTTGTGCTTTTCCCTTTCTGGTCTTGATCCTACTTCCTCCCTCTTCCCTGAAGATGACTCTGATTTGTAGTTGTCTGCTTATTTTTGCTTTGTTTTGCTGTGGTTTTATTATTGTTTTGCTATTTTTTTCCCCTTGATCCCTTATAACCCTATTTCTTAATGGCAGAAAAAGGCACACAGGGAGAAAATGACTTAAACAAATCATGAACTATCCCAAACTAACATTTTTGTTATGTAAGTATTTATCCCAGTTATCTTAGAAAGAAAAAGTTTGCAATAAATAGAACTGATGTTATCTAATAGCTTATAGCAACCTAATATGGCTACAGATTTTGTGGGACCCAATACTAAATGAATGTACATTAAGAATTTTAAGACTGTGATGTAAAACGTATTCAATGACGTATGAGGCCCTTCTGACACAGGTTGCTATAAACTGTCCAGGTTGTGATAATCCTAAAAGATAAACTTTATCCCCTTATAACTACTTATGGTTAAACTTAACAGGTAAAACTAAACAAAGAATTCAACCTGTAAAATTTCACATATAATTGACAGATGCTAGAGAAATAGATCTCCAAATAATTTATCACTTATTTTAATTAAGTTTCTAATATTTAGATAATTATAGATTCACATGCAGTCACAAGAAATAATACAGAGACCTCTTATAAATCCTTTACTTAGTTAACCATGATGAAATCACCTTGAAAAACCTTAATACAGTAATACTGCCAAGATATTGAAAACAATAAACTCAAGATAGAGAGCATTTCCAGGATTCTTCACTTTGCCTTTTTTTAGTAACACTTATTTCCCCACCCCTTTCCCACAATGTCATATAACCACTAAATCTACTTTCCATTTCCATAGTTTGATTTCAAGAGTACTATATAAATGGAGCTGTACAATTTTTTTTTTTTTACCTGTTGTGATTCTTGGGCTTTTTTTACTAAGCTCAATAATTTTACATAGCTCAATAATACCTATGTTTTACTGGTGTAAAATTGGTTTACAATACAGTAAATAATGTATAGGCTCACACCTCTTTGGATGTATGTTGCAACACCATGCCTACACCAAGGCATACATAATAGTCTATCATAGACAAGTGAATCTATACCGTGAGCACACCACCCATACCCAAATACACCATGCACCTACCCCTGGGGTAGTCAACATTCTGCAATTGTATTTCTATTCTTAGTTTTGTCTGTTCTGATTCTTTATAGTCCACATATGAGTAAAATTAGATCTTTTTCTGTCTCCTTTTGACTGACTTCTTTAGCATAATCCCCTCCAGTTATATCTATTTTTTTGATAAATTGAAAGATCTCATGTTAATTTTATAACTGAGCAGTATTCTACTATGTATATATACCATATCTTCTTTATCTACTCTTCTATCCTTAGGCACTTCGGTTGTTTCCATACCTTGGATAGAAACAGTGCTACCATGAACATAGGAGTGCACAAATTCATTTGAATTTTTCTGATACCTATCTTCCAGTTTTTGATTTGTATCACTCAACATAATCACCTCAATCCATCCATTTTATCCCAAATGCCACAATTTCATCTTTCCTTACTCCACTGAGAGTATGTTCTACAATTTCTCTACCACTCATCTGCCCAAAGTTGCATGAAAAAAATTAACAGATCTAAAACAAAATGCCAACAAATGTAATCATTGTTGGAGAATAAGTCAAACAGGAAACAAAAAGATAGTTCAAAGTGTCAGTGAAAATAAGAGTTGGTTCTCTGCAAAAATACACAGAACTACAAGCCACTAGCTACACTTATGAAGAGAGAAAACTCAAATTAATAGAATCAGAAAGAGCACAAGGGACTGAAGTGATGGTGCACTGGTGAAATGGTCGTGGTAAATCCAGGGGGATCACAATTGATATCAAACATATATAAAGAAAAAGAGGGGGAAAAAAGAAATGAAATAGACAGTACAGAAATCTATAGGATCATAAGAATCTATTCTTTATGCAAACAAACTGGACAACCTAGAAGAAACAGACAAATTTTTAAACTCATACAACCTCCCAAGATTGAAGAAGGATGAAACAGAAAACTTAAATATTCCAATAACAAGTACTGAAATTGAAAGAGAAATAAAAACTTTCCCCAAGAACAGAAACCTAAGATTAGATGGCTTCTCCAGTGAATTCTATGAAACCTTCAACAAAGATCTAATACCTTTTCTACTCAAACTTTTCCAAAAAGTCAAAGAGAAGGGAAAATCCCCAACATATTCTATGAGGCCAACATTACCCTCATCCCAAAAATCAAACAAAGACAATACAAAAAAGAAAATCAGACACCAATATCTCTAATGAATATCACTGCAAAAATACTCAAGAAAATCCTAGCAAACTGAATATAGCAATATATCAAGAGAATTGTCAACCAAAATTAAGTTGGCTTCATCCAAGGGATAAAAGACTGGTTTAACATACTCAAATCAATCAACATAATCTACCAGAGCAACATAAAACAAACTAAAAACCACATGGTCATATCAGCAGAAGCCCCAAGAGCATAAGATCCAACATCCATTTATGATAAAAACTCTCCAAAAATGGGACTAAAAGTACCTATACAAACATTATAAAAGTTGCCTGTTTGTCCCATAGCCAACATCATACTTAATGGTGAAAATCACGAAGATTAGCAACAAGACGAGTTCTGTTCTATCACCACTGTTTTCAACATAGTCGAAATAGTTTTGGAAGTCCTAGGTAAAACAATTAGGCAAGATAAAGACACAAAAGCAATTCAAACTGGAAAAGAAGAGAAACTGTCACTATTTGCAGACAACATGTTAATATACTTAGAGAAACCAAAATACAAGCACACCAGAAAGAATGAAATATCTGGGAATAATCTTAATGAAAGTAGTGAAAACTATAAAACTATAAAACTCTGTTAATGGTATCCCATTGTCATGGTCTGGAAGAATTACCATCACTAAAATGGCTATATTGTCTAAAGCTATTTATAGATTCAATGCAAAATCTATCACAATACCACTGATATATTTTTTAAAAGATTTAAATTATTTATGCATACGAGAGCTGGGGTACAAGCCAGAGTCAAGGGAGGTGAGAGGAATCACCAGAGACAGAGTGGGGAGCAGAACAGGCAGACGGACTGAAACACAGTGCCGAGAGGAGCAGCGGGCGAGGCAGGAGAGGTCTGCCTCACCATGTGGGTCCCCTCCCTGGCCGGCAGCAGGGATCGAACTCATGCTGCAGTGGCTGTGGTTTGCTTCATTGTGTGTTGCTTAACTCACTGAGCCACCAGGGAGGCCCACCACTGATATTTTTAAGGAAATAGAACAATTATTACATTTATATTAACAAGGCACAAAATAGCTATAACACTCCTAAGAGAAAAGAAAAGTGGAGGGATCACATTTCTTGACTTCAAACTATATTACACAATAACAATAATCAAGGAGAATAGATCTATATAAATATGGTCAGCTAAACTTCAACAAAGGTGGTTGGCCATGCAGTGGAGAAAACATTACCTGTCTAATAAATGTTGCTGGCAAAAATGGATATCCATTACAAAAAAAATGAAGCAAGACCAACATTTAAGTTCATATACAAAATTTAATTCAAAGAGGATTAAAGATTTGGACATAAGAACCCAAACCATAAAGTACTTGAAAAAGAAATCTACACCTATATATGAAGCACCACTGTTCACAGTTGCCAAGTCATGGAAGTCCCCTTCAACAGAGAACAGGTTTTTGTTTTTTTAATTAACAACATGTATCAGCTTCTCAAGAGTCACCTGTTCCTCCTATTCATATCCAGAACAGGGCAAATAAAAGGTTGGGTGATGCTACAACAACTCATTAAATTGCACTATCTTGAAAAACTGCTTGCCTCCTTCAAGGTATATTTGAGTGTTTTTTGAACTTGTTATAATTACTATTTGTTAAGGTTGAATAAAAAATTCATTTTATACTACAAGGGAAAGTCAATTGAAGTAGCACATTTTTTGCTTAATGATTCAGTAGGGATATATGCAGGATCTAGCAGTATAAGATGTGTATTCATGATATAAATTAAATTTGATAAATAATTATCAGAACAAACTGCTCATTTCACCTTTGGTCAGCAAATTTTAAGTCCAGACAACTATATAATGATAGTCACAAATAAAGACATATCTAGATGTCTCTAACATATAAATGGCAATAAAGTGAAGAACCAAAGCAAAGATCACTTACTCTAATAGCTAACGTAAGGAGTTTTATACGTACTCACCCATTTATTCTTTCTGAAAACCCTTTAATGTAAGGTGTACTGTTATTACATCTGCTTTGCAATGAAGAAATGAGGTGGAAAGAGTTTGAATGACCTGATCAAGGTCATACAGCCATGTAACACAGCCAGAATTCAAAACTAGTCCTACTGAGATGTCTGTACTCAGTATTTACATGCCATGAAATACCTCATATTAAAGCACAAGACAAATTTAAGCATTATACTAATATAGCATACACTTAACTAAAATTCTCCTAATTTAATATCTTTATTCTATTACTCAGAACCAGAGGCATGGCCTTAATATATTAGTCAGCTATACAAGAATTCATAGCCAACAGGAACTGACCTTCAAATTTGAATACGATAGCACTATTAATGTATTTGTTCTATTCAGAAACAGTGTAAATAACATACCTCAATTTTTCTTAAGATTTATTTTTATTTATTTATGCATATAAGAGCTGGGGTTTAGGCCAGATGTGCCAGGAGGTGGGCTAGGAGGATTCACCACTAGTGATAGAGCAGGTAATCTACCAAAATACACTGCTGAGGGGAGCAGTGGGCAAGACAGAAGAGATGTGCTGTGCTAGCTCCTTGGTCGGGGATCGAACCTGTGCTGCTGTGGCTGCTGATAGCTTTGTTGTGCTGAAATTTAATCCTTTGAGTCACCAGGGAAGCCCCAACATACTTCAATTTTTAAACATATCTCCTTCAAAATAATTTGAGCAGTTTATTACAATTTAATTTTTTAAATTATGTTTCAACTGTTTTCACATGCAATCACCAATGATTTGTTTTGTACAGCAACTCTCTAGCTTGCAAACTTTTAGCCATACGCTAAAATGTGTAAGCAAACTCTCACCCCACTCTCATTTTTCAAGTTAGAGGTGAATCAAATCACCCTGAGAATTGGGGTCAGCAGCTTTGCCAGGGATTTGAGTCATGACAGAGAACTACGCAGTGTAAGCAATTAAATCTGACCAGCCATGATGGCCATTTAATGAGCTTCCTTGTGGCAGAAGGGAGTCCACTCTACCTGTCTCAAATCGGTTGTGATACACCATAAAGCTAACAAAATAAATAATTTAAGTGATGAAATATTCCAGAACAAGGCTTTCTAGCTGACTGTGTAATACCTGGCTCTATTGTCATAAATGAAGACAGTGATTAGGAACCCACCCACTGATTGGTTCACTAAGGAACAGAAAATACAGCACCTCTTTTTTATGGAAAAAGAGTTAAAACATTACGAATTGAGAATTTGTGTTTGTACTTACATCCTTTTAACCCACACAATGGACAGGCCCTGTCTACTGTGTCAGACATGGGCCTGACTGAATTAATGGTGAGGAGAATGTCCTATAATTACACAAGAAATCACATACTGTGCTATTTAGCCAGCAAAGTTGAGTGGCTTCTATAGATGGTAAATTAATCCAGTGAGAATTGGGGGAATATTCCCATGTAAAAGATTTCTTTATTCATGAGAATAATTGAATATTGAAAAACCATCATGCATTGTATCTTATTTGAAACTCTCAACTGATATATGAAACCTTCTCCTTTTCTGCCCACCCTCCACTCCACACCCCCGCTCTTTGGCCCTGTGTGTCTTTGCTCAGTCAATTATGGAATTGCCTAGCTGAGTGATGTCCAGGACTCTGGATCCACGATGACTCCTAAATCACAGAGGTTGGGGTACAAACCCTTTGGCTTGAGAAATCTTTCCTGATCTGAATTGTACATTCAAGCCTTTGAAGTGACCCAAGGAGAAAGAGAAATAACAATATATTTTTTATAAAGAAGATAAAATAACAGTCCACCTTTAAGGCAGAAATGTATCAGCTTTGAGATAGCATCCTCTAGGAATTAAAGAGTGCTTATTTTTACAGTAACTGATTTTTTTCAAGCAATTGCTTTCCACATCCACATTCCAGATATATCATTTGAAAGAAAACACCAGACAAATGCATTGGTAGTTCACAAGTTATGAGGTAATTGCATTAGCACATAGAGAAAAGGGAAAGTATGCACAAAATCCTGATTGGCATTTCTCTGTTTAAAAGGCATTATTTTCCAATACCTGAACATGCCCAGAGGAGCTGTCTCTGAGCAGCTGTGAAACAGAACCTTTTTACTTCAGGGTTAGTGCAGGGAGCTCATTAGCACCAGCTCTACCCTCAACTAAACAGCCTTGTTTGCATATTGAAGCAATAGAATGTGAAGGTGTTAAAAAGGAGGAATTGCTGCCACTACTCCTGACTGACATGTCTATCTGGGCTCTTGTGTTTACAAGAGAATAACGAAGCTGCCCCAAAGCCCCTACTGGGCCTGATTATTATGCAGAGGCTTCTTAGATTATGTATAATTGATATCCTTTTTCCCTCCAGCTAACCAATGGCAGTTCTCAAGAGTAATGCTAATTCTCCTGCATCTTACCATCCAAGCAAATACTAAAAATTGCTATCTTTCTTTCTGCTTAATAATTTTTAAAGACCAAAAAAAATGACATTTACATTTTTAGAAGCGTGAGGACTGCATTGTTGGTGTGGGTTTACTGCTTAATAACAATCACTGAATCAAACAGTTGAGAAACAGTATTCAGAACTTGCTTAGCTTCTGTGAATAAGTGTGTGTGTGTGCGTGCCCGTGTGTGTGAGATTGTGTGTGTGTACTGTGTAGTTGATAAAGATACACTGAACATAGAGAAAAGGGAAAGTATGTCACTCTGTAAGGAAGTCACTCTGTAAGGAAAACCATTACTTCTAATAATCCCCTTTCATTTTGGGTAGGGGAAGGAAGCAGGTTACTAAAGTTATTATTAAGTCCTGTGCACTGGAATTCCAATATACATTTGCTACATTTCCAATGAGTCACTTTATGTGCAATTTCTAAACATATCCATACTTTATCATCATCTTCCAATGGCATGGTTGTCTTGTGCTTTAAGTCCTGGAAGTAAATCTCTCAGGTCGAAAGTCATAGATGTTTGACATAATTAAGCAAACACACTGATCTTGGTGTGTTGGCTGCTCATAAGGGAATAGTGGGGAAAAGCACATTAATGGTGAGAAGCCCCATGATTAACTTCATGCAGATCACTCATTCTATAATGCAGTCAAACATCCCAACCTTTTGTAAACATAGGTATCAGTGTGCTAGTTGGAGACTGGATTGTATCAGTTTAAAGATGCCCACTTAGTGATAAAACAGAAAATCATTGTAGGGAGGATGCCAAGAAGGCAGGTAGACTCTATCTTTGATTTATTATTTCAGTCAGGGACATGGAGGATTGGCACCTGGAGAGAGCAGCCACAACTAGAACAGAGTATGTGTGTCTTCCAAGAAAGAAAGACAGACAGCATCAAAGAGGATAGGAGAGACAGTACATCAGGAACTGTACTAGTTTACCAGGAAATAGAGCTACCGTTCCCCCAGTCGGTCTCCCATGCTTTCTTGCAGCCTGCCCTCTGCCATAGAATATACACTTCACAATGAGAGCATATCCAGCTCAATGAAGGGCATCCTGACAGCTTATGACTGGTTTCAGCAGGAGGAGAAACATTTGCTTATCGCCTATGCAATCTCTTACATCCTAGGGTTACCTGTGCCTGATCTGGGGGGCAACAAAGGTGCCTGCCTAGCCCTAGAATGATCTCAGTATTTCCCTTTTCTACCAGACAGAACAGCCATCCCTTCCTCCACCCCCCAACATATATCATAGGTAGCTTTCTCTGCAGGGGGCTTCTGGAATAGCTTTGGAAGAGCACCTATCTCTTCCTTACCATGTAACCTCTGGGTCTGCTACCAATATGTATAGTCAGAACTTGGTGTAATCAAAGTGAAAAGAGCGTACAGAGAATGTCATTTTTTTTTTTTGGCCCACGTTGGAGCGCCACCAAGACACCCACCTGGCCTAGTACAATCTCTGCTGTTTTCCTGTTCCAGCAAGTGAATGCAGGCCCCTGGGAAGATCTACTTTAGCTGTATCTGCAGGGGGCTCCCAACTGCCTTCAGAATGCCAGGAGAGAGACTGACCCTTCCTGTGTCCATGCAATCTCCTGACAGGACCGAGAATATAGAATGAGAAACTGCTAGTTTTGACAATAAGCAGAGTCTGCAAAACAAAGAGCATCCAAGTTTCTGGTGGTGGTGTCTGTGTGGGGAGAATGGAGTGGCATCACATCCCCCAACCCTAGGCATACTTTCTCAGGTTTATCATGAAACCCAAACTTTGCATTGATGGATAATGCAGGACTCCCGGGAAGTAGAGCTAAAACAGTATAAGGGACAAAAAAGAATTAAAAAAAAAAAAAAAATGAGACCTCAGGGAATATGTCACCACAAAGAGAGAGAAACTCTCCAGAATCCAAACAGAGAAACACAGACGACCTTATTAAATACAGATGGCCTTTTTTTCCTTATCAGAAACAGCATACAAGGTGGCCAATGAAAGAAAAGCTTGGCCAATGAAAGAAAACCTCAAAGAAATGGAAGAAAATGCAGAAGTCAAAATGATACACGAGAACTCTGCAAAATAATTGGAACTACAAAAAAAAGTTAGAAAAAAAATGAATGTCTTAAGAAATGAAATTAATGAACAGGAAATTGAAATTGAAGGTTTAAACAAGAAAATAAGGGAGTTGTAGAATTAGAAAGAATAGAGGAGATAAAATTTTCTAAAGAAAGCTATGGAAGCAGATTTGTGCCCCTGAAAATCAAAGCACAAAGGATGTATGTGGTAGAAGACAGACAAAAATGAAAGAAAAAAATGAAGAGGTAACTTGGAGATCTATCCAATTCCATTAGGGAAGGCAATACAAGGATAATAAGTATCCCCAAAGTGATATCCAAACAGGAAAACAGAAAGCATGAAGGGAATAGAAAGTATACTCAAAGAAACACTGGAGGAAAAATCCCCAAACCCAGGGAAAGAACTAAATATACAAGTATGGGGAGCTACAAGAACCTTATTATCTAAATGTAAGGAGAGCTACATTAAGACACATAGTTGTGAAACTACCAAGAAATGAAGACAGAAGTTTTGAAAAAAATTGAGTGACTAGATTATGAAAAGCAGTAACTGCCACAGCAACTCCCATCAGGCTGATGTCAGACTTCTGAGAGGAAACTCTATGAGAAAGGAGAGAATGGAACAACACATTCAAAACACTTAAAGATAAAAATTACCAGTCAAGAGTACTATTCCTGAAACACTTTCCTTCAGATATGAGGTAGAAATAAAGGCTTTCACAGGCAAGCAGAAGCTAAAGGAGTTTGCCAAAACCAGACCTGCCCTAGAAGAAATGTTGAAAATTTCAGAAGGTAAATCAGAGAAAACTCACAAAAACTGAACAATAGAACCAGAAAACTAATGACAATAACAAATGCTCACGTATCAATAATTCTCTAATGTAAATGAATAAAACTAATCAATCAAAGGCATAGAGTGACCAGTAGGACTATAAAACAAGGAACAATTTTCTTCAGTCTCTTAGACACCCATCCTAGCTTCAAAGTAAATAGAGTCAAAGATAGGAACACAATCCTATTGACAAATGGTACCCAAAAATCAGAGAAAGACACACATATTTTCACATAAAACAGACTGTCAGCTAAAATGGTAACTAGAGACAGTGACAGAATTGATGTTAGGGTTAAGGATCAATATATATGCCCCAAGCAAAGGTGCATGAAAATAACATGACTATTAAAAACCTGAAATTAGACACGGGTAGCAGCACAGGTGTATTATGAATTTAACACCCCATTTTCATCACTGGACAGATCCACAAGTCAGGAATTTAACAAGGCAACAGTAACATTACTTGAGGAATTAGACCACATAGGTTTAAAAGACATTTGTAGGACACAGCACTCAAAAATTAGTAAGCTAAGTACACATTCTTCTAAAATGCACAAAAATGGAGTAAATAAACTCATGAAGACTAAAATCACATCAAATATCTTATCTGATCACAATGGTAATGAAATAGAAATCAGTCACTAAAAGAAAGGAATAAAACCCTAACATGTGGAGACTGAACAACACACTACTGAATGACTATGAGATTAATGAGGAAATAAAGCAGAAATTTTAAAAAATACCTGAAGACAAGTTAAAATGAAGACATGAACAATAGAACACATGGGCCACAGCAAAAGCAGTACTAAGAGGGAAGTGAATAACAAAACAGGTCCACATCAAGGAATAAAAGAGTTCAAATAGCTCATGTAACTACTCACCTTAAGGAATTATAGAAAAGAATAAAAACCAAAAGTCAATAGGCAGAAGGAAAAAAATTAGAGCAGAAATATTAACGTAACAAAAAGTTGATTCTTCGGGGAAAAAAATAGAAAACCTCTCACTAGAGTCACTAAAAGAGGGGGATATCTCTAATCAATTCAGGAGTAAAAGAGGAGCTATACCTACAGGCTCCTCAGAAACAAAAGCATCACAAGAGAACTATAAAATATCTACATAACAAAAAATTGAATAAAATAGAAGAAATGGACTCTTAGAGGTATACAACCTTCCAAGACTATATAGGAAGAAACTGAAAACCTGAACAGACCAATTATAGAAAAAGAACTGAAACAGTAATCAAGTCTCCCAAAAAGGGAAAATACAGGATCAGATGGTTTTTCAAATGAGATTGGCCGAATCTTCAAAAGTTAGTATTGATCCTTCTCAAACTTCTAAAAAATTGAGAAGGGGCAGTTTTATGAGGCCATTACTATTCTGACCAAAAGCAGATAAGGACATCACCAAAAAAATAAAATCATAGAGCAATACCCCTAATGAATGATGCAAAATTCCTCAACAAAAATTTAACAAACCAAATTCAACATTGCATTAAAAGTATCATGTGTCATGAGCAAGTAGGATTTATTCCAGGTATACAAGAATGGTTCGATTTCCAAAAATCAGTCAATGTAATTCACCACATAAAGGAGAGATAAAATTCATGTAATTAGCTACCTGGGTAACATTTAACATACATTTGTTATAAAACCCTCAAATTTGGGACAGATGGATCATATTTCAACATAGTAAAAGCCATATGTGACATATCCACAGCTAAAATTATATGCAATGGTGAAAGCCTGAAAGTTTTTTCTGTACAAGTAAAAGGGTGTTCACTTTTACCACTACCTTTCGAAATTTTAGAGATCAATTAAGAAATAAATAAATGGAAATTAAAATAAAAAATAGCAAAAATTTCACTATTTGCAGGTGACATGATAATCCTGAAGATTTTCTACTAAGAAATAATTGAAATAATAAATCAGTAAAGTGGCAGGTTACAAAAATAATTTGCATTTCCATATGCAGACAATAAGCTAGAAGAAAAAAAATTGAGGGAAAAAAATCCATTATCAAAGAGAAATAAATACCTAGAGGTAAAGTTAACAAAGGAAATGAAGTACATTAAAACTATAAAACATTATTAAAAGGAATATAAGACATAAAAACCAGAGGATATTCCTTTTTTTTTTTTGTTTACAGGCTAGAAGAATTAACATTGTCAAATGGTCTTTTTACCCAAGGCAACATACAAATTCAATGCAATCCCTAGCAAGCCTTCAATGGCATTCTTCAAAGAAACAGAATAAATAGTACGAAAAGTCATATGTAAGCACAAAAGACCCAAATAGCCAAAACAATCACAACAAAAAAGATTGTTTTCACACTTCCAGAAATCAAACTATATTACAAAGGTAAAAATAGCATGATACTTGAATAAAAAAAAAAAGACACACAGCAATGGAATAGAATTGAAAGTAGAGAAATAAATTCACATATATAGACAGTCAGTCTATGACAAAGGAGCAAAGAGTATACATTGGAGAAAGGAAATTCTCTTCAACAAGTTGGGCAGGGAAAACTTGAGAGTCACAAGAACATGCTGAGATCACCATCTCACACCTTACAAAAAAATTATTCAGAATTAATGAAAGACTTGGATATGGGACCTGGAATCATAAAAATACATTGAAGAAAACCGTCAAAACACTCCATGACATTTGCTTCAGTGATATCTTTGGGAATTCATCGCCAAAGGCAAGAGAGACAAAAGAGAATATAGACAGATGAGATTATACCCAACTAAAAAGCGTACGCACAGTGAAAGAAACTATCCGTAAAACAAACACCCCAGTGAATGGGAGAAAACATTTGCACATTATACATCTCACAAGGGGTAGATGTCCAATACATATAAAGAACTCATACAACTCAACAAAAAGAAAGCAAAATCCAAATAGAAATTGGGCAGAATTGCTAAATTAGCACTTCCTCAAAAATGACATTCAGATGACCAACAAGAATACATCATCACAAATCATCAGGGAAAGGCAAATCAAAACCACAATGAGGGCCTCCCTGGTGGCATGAGGGGTTGAGTGCTGCACTGTGGGGCTGCTGCAGCATTAGTTCGATCCCCAGCCAGGGAGGGGACTCACATGGCACAGCAGACCTCTCCTGCCCCCTCCGCAGTGTATTCAGTCGCTCTACCTGTTCTGCTCCCCACTCTGTCTCTGGTGAATTCTCTTACCACCCCTCCCCTCCCACCCCACCCCTGCCATGCCTCTGGCCTGTAACCCAGCTCTTGTATGCACAAATAAATAAAATCTTTAAAACAAAACAAAACCACAATGAGATACCATCTCATACATATGAGAATGGCCCTTAACAAAATGACTAGAAATAAGTGTTGGCAAGAATGTGGAGAAAAGGGAACAATGGTACACTGTTGTTGGGAATGCATCCCTTATGCAGAAGAGTATGGGTTTTTTTCAAATATTATAAAGATCTAATACAACTTAACAATTCCACACCTTGGTATCTACCTGAAGAGTAAAAAAACATTTACTCCTCTATTACAGAAACAACTTAGTTGTCCAAGGACAAATAAGTAAAGTACAGTGTAGAACACTACTCAGCAATTAAATATTATGAGTACTTAGCATTTGCAACCACATAGAATGAACTGGGGCTAAAGCTAAGAAAAACAAGTCAGAAGGAAAAAGACAAATATTTTATCATTTCACTCATATATGAAATATAGAGAAATATAAAGGTCAGTCAAAACCAGAGAAATAACAAACCATAGAAGTCTGTCTGTAGAACTAAGGTGGGCAGTGGGGGTGGGAGAAGAAAGAGCAGAATGTAGGCAATCAGCTATGGTAGGGCACTATGGCTGTCTTGGTGATGGTATGACGTGGTGACATATATCTGAAGATGTGTGATTTTATATTTTTTATTCACAATCATTATTATAAATCAATATTAGATAAATGAAAATTTTAAAAGCGAGAACATGACCATGAGTACAGTTGCAGGGCAGATCCTAGCGTGACTGTGGTCCCTGGGAAAGGCCCTGAAAGCAGAATACCCTGAACCATATGCCAAATTTAGACACAGCCACAGCAGCAGTTTCCAAGGCAACAAGTATGTTGGATGAAACTGGGAAGACTCTTTCATTTCACAAATTTTGTTAAGCAACTAAATGCCAAAACAATCCTGAAGCAAGTTTGGATTCCTGCCTGCCTGAACTCACTGTCTAGTGAAGGAAAGAAACAATCCAGCAGGCAAAATGTACCTGTGAATCCAAAGTAAAGAGACACAGGATGCTCTGAGAGCACTAGGGAATAATATCCTCATTCCAGTCAACTTGCATGCTCAAATTTTACAACAAGCCAAGATATTAAGACCCTGTTGCCAAAACAACTAGATTGCAAGACACAGTTTTTAGGACATGACATAATACCTGGGGGAAATGAAGCTATTCCAAACTCAGAGTGGGTCAGCCTGCCAGCCTGCTTCTGCCATGCAAGAAGTTATGGAAAGGTGTCATTTTCTTCTGGGGTATTAAATACTTTCCAAAGGGCTTCCCTACCCCCTTAATTACGCTTTGTAGACTCTCCAGATATTTTACCTAATTGTTTCAAACTTATTTGTATTTCAATTGCTTCCATGTGGGAGAATTGGATTCCCCCAAATTACACTGTTGTATAAAGTAGGGCTGCCCACATAAGGAGAATGGAAGTGGGGTACAGTAGAGTGATTCCAGTTTCTTTTTGTCCCCACCACATCACAGTCTACCTTTGAAGGAGAATTGAATGTAAGGTGAAAGATCACAGATGACTCAGCTCAGCTGGATGATGTGGTAGAAAACAAGATTAAATACAAGGGGGAGAAACCAAGATAATTGTATTTTCATTCAAAATGATATGCCCCACAATTTTTATAGTGTGCCATTAATTAAACAGCAAGAATTTGATGTTTAATCAATCTCTAAAATCTAAGAATGTGTTGGACCATTAACCTTAATCATTACATTTACCAATATTCATGCACCTTGAGGAAGTAAAAGCACTTTGTGCTTTGGGTTGGAATATTAAGAAAACAGTCATTCTTAGGGTTACAACAGCTCCATTTCTAGTGCAAACTTACAACTAGGTCTACTTCGGGTGAGGCCAGAGTGGAAGCAGAGTTATTTGAAATTCAAGGAGAAGCAGGTCAGACCTGGCCAAGGTCTCCCCTGTCAAAATACATTCTTTTTCCAGGACTCCCTTCAGGGAGGAAAGAAAAAAGTAAAAGCCTCAAGTCTGCAAGTTGCTTAGTTGTCAATTTTTGTCCAACTCTTAACATCCACAAAGTTTCTTCCTCTCCTATAACCCTGCAGCCAAAGCTATACAGGATGTGAAATCTCAGCGAAGGTAGAATGTTAAATTAAAAAATAAAAATGCTCAGGTATGTATTTCAGTATTTGTCACTCTGTCTCCTTTAGACTGTCGGTCAGTGGTTATCACTCTGTATTCCATACACAGAGAAGTATGCATTGCATCCCTGCATTTAAAAAATTCACCTCATTGGATGAACATGTTTAGGTTTAAGGACAGTGGATATTCCACTGGGCAGCTTTTATATTTAAGTTATTTTATTATTTTTTTAAAGATTTATTTATTTATGCATACAAGCACTGGGGTACAGGCCAGAGGTGGGGGGGGGGTGAGAGGATTCACCACAGAAAGCAGGGGACAGAACAGGCAGATAAACGAAACACACTGCTGAGGGGAGCACCGGGCACAGCAGGAGAGGTCCGCCGCGCCATGCCGGTCCCCTCCCTGGCCGGCAGCAGGGATCGAACTCGTGCTGCAGTGGCTGCAGTCTACTTCATAGTGCGTTGCTTAACAAACTGCGCCACCAGGGAGGGCCCTATTTTATTATTTTGCCTAGTTTTTTTCCAAGTATGTTTCTGCAGTTGTCATCAAACAAAATGAATTTTACCTGCTAAACTACAGAAAGTGTTAAATAATCTGTGTGCAAACTTCTGTCTGGTCCCTGTCTTTATTGTTACATCAAGAACATCAAATTCCTTGTCTTTCCATTACTACAACTAAGAGATTGTGTCAGCCTGGCTACACTAAACTGTACTAGCAGTGCTGATGGTAGCTATGCCATTTCCCCATAGCATCTGTTCTCCAGAGAAATGCTCTTTAGGAAAGAGAGAAAGGAAAAGGTTGGGATTACTACCTATTTTAACAATGCGCAAATTGCCCAACATGGAGAGTTTCTCTCAGGAACACAGAAAGGAATTAGTGTAAGGACCCAGCTCTGCCCTGCACAGCAAAGGCAAGGAAAACTGGAGAGGGATTTAAAACAGTTGTGTGTACACCATCAGGACAGTCCCACACTGGGAATACCTATTGTATGAGAGCTGTGAAAACTGATAAAGACAAAAGTCCCTTTCTTGAGCAACACCCAGGTAGTAAAGAAAATAATTCTGCAAAGAAATAAAAAAAAAATAGTAAATGATCTGTGGCTGTAAATGATTAGCAGTGATGGGAAAAGGAGATTTTCATTCGTTGGAGACATGAAGGACGTTTTCACAAAGAAGGTGAAAATAAGGCTTTGAAATATGAGTAGGATTTTGTTGTATGAAGAAAAAAGAGGGTAGCCCAAAGCAGAGACCAGCCTATGGAAAAGTAAGACTTTACAGAAGGTGAAGTCTAGAGGAAACCCAGGAACCAGAGCCTATGAGGAGTTGGAGTAACGACATTATAACATCATGGAAACACCTTCATAAAAATGAGTAAATAGCCCAACAACAAAATGTTATTAGAGAATATCTTAAAGAGAAACTCCTAAAATTCAGAGTACCAGTCAAAAATTTGCATGCTCTTCATTTACTCAAAGATTCAACTATAGATTCATTCTCAGGAAGGAACTCAAGATATTCTAGTGCATAGTGTGAAACAGGATTTCTGCTTCTATGAATTTACACTGGATTATTTAAACTCATTTCCAATGAGCTTATTAAAGATGCTATTAAATAACATCTATAAAAAAAAAACCCTCGATTTCAAAGTAGCCTCAAGAAAGAAGAATTCTGTTCTGAGAATTATCTCAATTAAAATATTTCATGATTTGTGTTGACCTTAAGATCATCAATAAAGTGAAAAAAAATAAAAGCAAACACGTGCCATTGGTTGACTGTACTCCAGAGAATTATGCATTAGTCCACAACAGTCATCACCAATCAAATCTAAGGACAAAATGATACAAATGTTTATACCAAATGTATTAATATTGCAATTACTTTACTCAATGAAGACCCAAAAATGAAAAAGGAAGCAAACGTTTTCCTGGGATATAGCCAGCATTGCACTGGAAAAATGACTCTAAAATAAAGGGGTGTTTTATGAGCTCTTCTAAAGAATAGTATCTTGTTAATTCAGAAGAAGTCTGTGCTATTTCAGCTTGCTATCAGAGTGCAGGAAAATTTATCAGTCTCATGGCCAAGTCTCTAAGGGATATTTACTAAGTGATATCACAATCACCCTGGTTGGTTGACTGTATTCAGTGGTCATCAGATCCCAGCACTATTGGATATGTGGTAAATAAGAGACTAAACAGCACTGGAGGATACCACTTTATCCATATACTAGCAACCGTGATTTCTACGGATTCTGTTCATCTTGAACCTACTACCATACAACGCATGAGGTCAGAAAGTTTATATATCACAAATCACTATTAACTTCAACTTCTATAAAGAGTAAGGCTATAGTCTAATTTCTCTGATAATTAGAATAAAGATCTACCTTCAAGGTCTTTCCTGAAGTGATGTAAAATATATCATATAGTATCTCAACTTGTGATAGAATTAAGTCCCCTCCTTTGGTCAAAACCCCCAATAATATACAAATGTATAAGTCACTGGGTAAATTAATTGAATTTATCTAAATTTTTATGACTGTTCAAGAATTCTTGAAAAAACTAGGTATTTATATTTGTAACATGTCCGGTTCTGAGATAACACAATGATTAATTGCTATTAATTTATGTTTCCTTGAGTCTTTCTTATTCCAAATCAAAAACCCTTGATAAGATGTAGTCATGATGGAAACTGTGGAAATAGAGATGAGCAAAACCAAATTTCAATGTATCACAGAGCTCTCCTTTCTTTTTCTTTTCCTTGTTATTTCTGGCATTTGAACTTAGCCCCTGGGGTGAGTTCTCCCTGATATAAAAGTCAGAGGTACAAAATGCTGATAGGCTTCTTAGTGATTATTCAATATATTTTCTTGTCTTCCCTCATCATAAATAGGAGCTGGTGTTTGGAGACGGTAAATGCAAGAGTTCTTGCTAACCAGTAACACAATGGTGACTCACAGCTCACAGGCTCAGGACCATGTCCTACCTTCCAACTTTTGGATTATTCTCCTATAGGCCCAGTGATTTCCCAGAGAGGTGGGGAAAAAAAATAAACACTTCCCCATATCCTTAAGACTCCTAGGATGGCAGGAAACTAGGGGACAAGACTGTTAAAGAGTTTTCTTGATGAGTATAGCTGCTGACTGGGGAAGGCATCAGGGAGGGGAACCAAGTTTTCTGTATAACTGGATTGTGACAGATCCATGCTTTCACAGAATGCTGTCTGATGCAGCTGTAATGAGTGACAGCTGTGACAGGTGTAAATAACCCTGTGTTGTAAATTTCATGAAAGCAATACACCTGGACCATCTGGCTCAACACAGCAGCCTGCTGTGCACTCAACACCACAACTGCTGGGGAAGCACAATGCATAGATTTGACAGCGGAGGAAAACCAGCAAATACCCATAAGCACTAGGGTTGGAGTATTGCTTGCCCTGCAGTTACAGCCTATGTGTGTTTTACATACATTTATTTAATTTCCTGAATGACTATGTAACTTAGACAATATCTTCATATTACTGATAAAAACACAGACTCAGAGGTCACATACTTCCAATGCTTCGAGCTAATCAACAGCTGACCCATGATTTAAACACAGGTCTACTGACTCCCATGAGCAAGATTTTTATTATTATGCTAAAACATTTTTATCCTTTACTAATTCCTTATGTTCCTCTGCTACACTGCTCCAAGAGGTGGTAATAAGATTTATTAATTTATGAAAAATTAGGTGATCTGTAAACTCTCAACCCTAGAGAGTCTAAGCAGAATGGTTTTTTTAGTCTTTCTACTATCGGGCCAGACATAATAGTTGAACAGCTGGAAGAATCACTTAATGATTCACCACTGCTGTATTTTCTTTCTTTTTTTGGCATTGGCGATTTGGATTAAATCATGGAAAATGCATGATGACAGACAAAAACCATCACAGGGGTTAAGTGCAGTGGGTGTCAAACAGAATCTGTTAGAGAGAGGATCCTGAAAATCATACAACACACTATGGCAAACAATGCCAAGCAACAAGGGTCTTGAAGTGTCCACCACTTAGTTCTCGGTTCATGGATGTCAATGCAGTCATGGGCTAAAGTTTCAGAACACTGTTTCAAGGAGATTAGACTATGACTATCCCCATATACACTCAGGGTTTGCATGCCAGTAAGAAACAATTTAAAGCAGTAATATATAAAGAACGAAGAATAAAAAACAGTTTTGAAATGCATATTTTAAAGGAGTTCTTAAGAAAAGATCACATGTCAATAGGCTTCTGTATTTCCAGATACAGTTTTGCACCTCTGATCGGGACAGCATTCCTTCCCATATAGCACACACAGCAAACGCCCAGACCTAGGCAACCACAGAAAACATGGCTGTGGTGCTTCATGTTCATCCTTCTTTTCCATCAGTTTTAGTTTCCCCCACGTCTCCAGGTTTGACTCCATCCAGTCTCTAAGTCAATCCTGCCCCAAGCCCTATAGAACATCAGAATCTGTCCAATCTAATGGAACTTTTGAAAATGAACATGGAGAAAGTGGCATTAGGGAAGGAAATTAAGAAAAGAATTCAAAGGAAGAGCAGTCAGTCACAGTGGCAAATGGCAATGAAGAAAAAGACTAAGATTCTTCTACGTGGCTTGGCAAAGAAGCGACAGTAGATACATTGGCAAGAGTGGCAACTAAGGGACTAGTACCTATGCAGTGCTTTTTATTCTAGACTATTTCTCATACCTCACTAAACATAAAACAACTCCACGTAAACAATGCTTTCGCAAAGTAGTTCACTTCCCAAAGACACAATTATTTGAATCAGAATATAGGGTACAATACTGTCCCCCCAAAATGATATTATAAAAATATTCAAAATGGATTTTGAAACCATTTCAAAAAATATTTTCAAAACCATTTAGAAAACTCGGTTTCTGCTATTACCACATTTCTGCTCTCTCTGCTTTACCACAAGACAAAAGTAAATTGAACTAGAATGAGAGAGTGCACCCAGAAAACTAATGAGCTTCTTCTCACTCAGTTGGATTGACTAGGTCTCTCCTTTTGGGCATACGTGATCAAGGTCAGGTGGAAAGTCCTGGGGGCAAAAGAAGGCATGTTTCCAGGTATACTTCAATAGATATCTTTTTTTTTTTAATGGTGGTGAGAACATGTAACATGAAATCTATCCTGTTGACTAATTTTTGAATATATAGTTCAGTACACTTATCTGTGAGGAATATGTTCCAAGATTCCCAGATGATATTTGAAATGATATCCATCTAGCTTGGAACCCTTTGTAAACATTTTTTCTATACATACCTATGATAAAGTTTAAGTATAACTGTGGCAATAAGAGATTAACAACAATAATAAATAGAACAATTAAAATAACATACTGAAATCAGGGGCCTCCCTGATGGCACAGCAGGTTGAGCGCCTCACTGTGAAACACGCGCTGCACAGTAGCATGAGTTCGATCCCTGACCAGGGAGAGGACCCACATGGTACAGCAGACCTCTCCTGCCTCGCCCACTGCTCCCCTCAGCAGTGTGTTTTAGTAGATCTGCCTGTTCTGCTCCCCACTCTGTCTCCGGTGAATCCTCTCACCTCCTGCGATTCTGGCCAGTACCCCAGCTCTTGTGTGCATAAGTAAATAAATCTTAAAAATACTGAAATTAAAGCTATATAAATATGCTCCTCTCACACATGTACTATTTTGGACTGCCATTGACTACGACCACAAAATGCAAAACCGCAGATGGGGGTGGGACAGAGAACTACTGTGCTGTTAACTAAAGGCACTATATCACACAATGGCTCTCTAGAACTTTTTCATCTTATACAGCTGAAAACAGATCTCTTACTAACCAAAAAAAATATTTGACATGTCCATTGTGGTCTGTGTTATCCTGGTTTTCCCTGGTCTTGATGAGACTAAGACCTGCTGAACATTTCTCATCTTGCAGGAGCATGCCCAATGGTGAAACATGCCTTCTTTTGCCCCCAGGACTTTCCACCTGACCTTGATCACATATGCCCAAAAGGAGAGACCTAGTCAATCCAACTGAGTGAGAAGAAGCTCATTAGTTTTCTGGGTGCACTCTCTCATTCTAGTTCAATTTACTTTTGTCTTGTGGTAAAGCAGAGAGAGCAGAAATGTGGTAATAGCAGAAACCGAGTTTTCTAAGACATTTGATTATATCCTTCCAAGCAGGCACTTTCTATCCTTTAGTTCCTAAGTCTGTTCCAGTTCCTGACATCAGAAACCTTACAATCACTATCATGTTTTCTAATGTTAACTGTACCACATCTTGTCTGACATTTTAAGCAAAAGGATGCTTTTAACAGAACAGCACAAAATCTTGCTTTATCTCAATAACAAAATATTTAGACTATTTGTTTCAGTAATGTGAGCAAATAAATTGGTCTGACCCTGCATAAAGTACGGCCATGTACTAGACTGTTAACAAGACTGAGTTTCTCTTCCATTGTCCTTTCAACAACAAATACTCTACTGGCTTTCTTTGTCTCCTGTAACCACTCACCCCATGAATAAGAGCTTTCCTCTCACTTAGTCACTACTTAAATTGTTGTCCCAATGGAGAGTCCTTCAAGTTTTATACAAATATTCAAGATCCAAGCATTGAAATCCTAATGACAGAATTTCAGACCCTGTGACAACGAAGTACACCTTGAAGGGAAGAGGTGTTGCATATTATTTAGCAACCTATAAATGTACACTGATGTATCAGAATACAAGGTTTAATGATCTGTACAGAGTCTGACAGTGCCTGCAATAGTCAAAATTAGGACCACCCAAGCACAGCCAGGAGATGTTGGTGTTTTTCCCTATCAGGGTGGCCACACTGTCCTTGCCAAGCAAAAGGCATCCAACTCCTCAGACTGACCCCATTTGTAGCTAGCCAATCTACTTCTTGGCAATCAGAAAGCAAGCTGTTGAGTCTGCCAGCCTCACCCACCTGTCATGTGTCTCAATCTCCAAACAGCTGGTGAAAACCAATATCACACTCAGCACCAGTCCCTGCTGTGGAGATGGACATGGTGGAAAAATTAAACACACACAAGTTCATTCAAGCTCTCTGCAAACACATTGTGAAAAGTCACACATTATTCTGAACAGGACCACAAAGCCTTTGGTTTTGATTACACAGAATGCCATGATCAGAAAAAAAAGAAACTATTTTCCAGCAACATGTGGTATCTAACTCCAGATTTTGGGTGGAGCCACATGAACTCTGCCTATAGTCTGTCCCACATTCGCATACCCTGAGCTAAACTCTAGCCTGGGTTGGGGCAACCCTCCTAACAGCAGGGGGCCCAAAAAGGAATCTTTTCCCAGACATAACTAAGCAGGGTTAAAAAATTCCCAGGCATAGGAAGAAAGATGGCTTTCCTTTGTCTCTAGCTCCATTTATCTGGAAGGCAAGTACTTGACATGTCGCAATTCTGTTATAAATGCGAAAGAATGCAGCTAGACCACTGTCTCACATCATACCAAAAATCAACTCAAAATGGATAAAAAGCTTGGATGCAAGATGAGGAACCACAAACTACATAGAGGAAAACACAAGCAAAACATATACTTCAGAGATATCTTTACAGATTCATCCCTAACAGCAAGGAAAACAAAAGAGATAGAAACAATTTTTACCACATCAAACAAAAATTCTTTTGCACAGCAAAAGAAACTTTAACTACAACATAAAGATACCTTACTGAATGGGAGAAAATATTTATATACAATACATATGATAAGGGATTGATATCAAAGATCTACAAATAACTCATACAAGTCAACAAAAAAGGAAACATTAACCTAATCAAAAAAGGGCAGAGGTGCTAAAGAGGCACTTCTCTAAAGATGGCCAAAAGGTACATGAAAATATAGTCAAATCACTCATCATAAGGGAACTGCAAGTCAAAACCACAAAGAGAAACCACCTCACACCAGTGATAATGGCTTATATAAAAAATACCAAAACAATTGTTGGCGAAGTTGCAGAGAAAAAGGAACTGTCTTACATTGTTGGTGGGAATGTAGACTGGTCCAGGCCCTAGGGAAAACTGTGTGGAGATTCCTTAAAAGAATAAAGTGGATTTGTCACAGAAATAATCAATCCTGCTCCTTTATTTCCCCAAAAACATAAAAACAAGTTCAAAAGGAAACTTAGATTCCTATGTTTATAGCAGCACTATTTACAACAACCAAGATATGGAAACAACCAAAGACTCAAACAGATGGGTGGATCAAGAAGATGTGGTAAATATACACAATGGAATACCACTAACCAATCAAAAAAACAAACTCATGCCATTTTCAGCAATATGGATGGAGCTTTTACAAAGTGAAATAAAGCAGAGGGAGAAAGATAATTACCTAAATACCACATGGTATCACTTAGATGTAGAATATAGGAAGATGATACAAAAAGTCAGGTGAAACAAACGTGAAAACCAACACTTGAAAACTGACTGTTGATCTTCAGCTTTCAGATGGGGAGGGAGAGGGCTGAAGTCAGAGGAGTAGGGGAGAACACAATGGACTATGATAGAGAACTGTGGATGCTTCAGCAGGTGGAGAGCTTTGGTGACTGCACCTGCAATGGGTGTGCCCTATACTGTCAAACACTAGCAAGGATGTAAAATAATGGCAATTTCAAGAGCAATAAAAATAGCATACTAATCAAGAAAAAATAAATGAATAAATCTGACGACGTGATCCTTTCAGTTCTAGCTTTACTATGCAGTACCTTGATACTGTACATTTAAGACTCAGGACTTAGTTGGGGCTACCATCCCAGATGAACTGCCTGGCAGGACTGGTGCTATGGCTTTAAAGAGAAATGGATTTATAGTTGCCTGTTGATTTTGGTTTTATTGTTTTTTTTTTCTGATCCCTTATTTGGTTCCCCTATATTCCTCCTATAAGTGAAACCATATGATATGTTTCCTTTTTCCTTCTGGCTTTTTTCACTGATCATAATCCCTTCCA
The DNA here is from genome assembly GCA_019455555.1 of Galemys pyrenaicus. NCBI lineage: Eukaryota > Metazoa > Chordata > Mammalia > Eulipotyphla > Talpidae > Galemys > Galemys pyrenaicus. The sequence goes on from JAGFMF010011673.1 coordinate 5,400,599, forward strand.
GCGCCATCCATGTTGCTGTGAATGGCATGAGTTTATCTTTTTTGATTGCTGAATAGTATTCCATTGTGCATATTTACCATAGCTTCTTGATCTAGTCACCTATTTTTTTGCAGAGGAGAGGGAGGGAGAGGGATCAAAACAGGGGAGGGAAGAGCACAAGTGACTATAGTGATGGCACACAGGTGAACTGGTGGTAGGAATTTTACAGGAACTACACCTGAGAGGAGAAACAAACATTGTACAAAAATAAACAATGAAGTATAAATAAATATATATATATATATAAACTCATCATTCTTTCAGGCTTAACTCAAATGTAAATTCCTCATGAAAACTTCTAATTTAACAAAAACAAGGAATGTAACAATAACAGTTTTTGCTTATTTATCATGATTTTTTTAGGTATCTTGCAAAGAGATAAGGAAATAGCAAAGGGTCAGTTTACAAAAGTTGTTTTTTTCACTTACTATGCCTAAGTATTTCAACATTATCTGATGAGACCTACCTATGTAAGTATGTTTGATATATTCCCAACCTACCCTTTCTGTACCAATTATCACTTCTCCCACTAACTAGATTTATTTTGTGATATCTTTAGCCTAATCCTAGCAAAATATACACATAGGAAAGAATCGAGTTATTTATACATAACTGTGCAGTTAAGTCAGTGTTATCCCTAATTTCCACTGGGTTTTAAACCTGATCTCCAGGGGGGGAGGGGGGGTGGAAAGAAACCTTTGGTGCTGTTTCTTTACATATGATTACTCTCCTTTACCCATGAATCAAGTTCAAATATTTTAACACTCAATCAACAAGTATTTGAGTCCCTAAAAATTTTATAAAATAACTCTAATGGAGGGAAAAATTCATCTATCAACAAAGGATGCACTAGACAACCCATATACATTTGTTGAAAGAATGAAAGACCCAAACAATAGGTAAAGTGTATATTATCCCTATTTGTGTTTGTGGTCTCATTGTGGATGTAAAATGTATTTATTTCATGAGTACAGTAACCATTTTCTGAATCAATGAGAAAGTAGGCAATGAGCAGGAAGATGAAGCTCAAAATAATACCCTCGTTACTGAGAAAGGCTGGGTTGGAAAATCTACCCTTGGTGTGGCAATTATGGGTTTCCTAATATGCAACTTCAAAACTAGACAAAGCCATCAGCCATAGACACTGTAGACACTCACATGCTGTTACACTGAAGTTGTCCTCAGAAAAGTTTTCAAGCTGAGAAAAAAAATTATTGGTCATCCTGCTCCCAAGAGAGAACGAGGAAGGGGATAACCCAGTTTCTTATCCCAGGCTCACCAATCAGGGCAAGAAGCTAGTGGGTTAGAAAAAATTCTCCCTCCTAGAAACAAAAGACTTGGGAATAAATATCATTCCCTCCATACAGTTCACCATTGTCCAACACAATATATCATCAAATTACAAAGAATTTTAGGGGAGGTTGACATTATCCAAAACATTGGAATAAGGAAACAATCTGGGCCTGAGTGGCAGGAGGAGGAATGAGTAGAGGAAAAGGAGTTCTTGGGACAGGAGAGAAATTTGGGGGAAGAAATATATCATCAATAACAAAGATAGAAACATACATAAAACTCCCTACCATTATTTTCCCTCTTCACTCCTCACTGTTCTCACAATGTTCTAATCAGTCCCCAGCCAGACCCATCCACTGAAAACTCCTCCCTTTTGCTCACATTGACCTGGCCAACTGATTGCTCTCCCAAGCTCTCTCTATCTGTAGGTATTCTAAAGACCTGACATCCACCTCAAATGCCCCTTCTTCAAAGTCTTTCCAAACCTACATCCCTCCCTCCCAATAGAATTTTGTTCTCCATTCCTCAATCTCACAAAGCTTTTTTTTTTTTCTAGCATATGTCATATTCTGCATTATTCCCTAGTCATTAAAACATACCTGCTTCCATGACAAGACAATAACATCCACTGGGACTAGGAACCTGTCATTTTGTCTCTCAGAAATCCAAGATAGCCAGTGCTCAAAGATTGCATTTTTAATTGTAGGAATGTTGAGCATTGGTGAGTAGCTTTTCTTTGTATAAAATCAGTCTTCTTAGGTTTAGGGAAAAGCTTTCAGAGCCATGTATCTTATAAAAGAAAAGTTAGATTCATCAATCCAGTCCAATTGTTTTATAATTGACCAAAAACAACTTAGGACTTAAAAAACAAAACAAAATAACTTCTGATTGGGCTCTTTGACTCTTAACTGTTAACTCTACTTCTGGTTCAAATATCACAATCTAGGTGTTCTTGAGATCAATTTCAGGCACAGATTATATTAATTTGACTTTAATATAAGATTATCAGTATCACTAATTCAGAAACTTATAGAAAGTTTAATTTGTAATTTTATAAATATGTTAAATGATTCATTAATTTATATATCTTAACTATAACATTATATTATTTACATCTTGATAAATTTATCACTTTTAAGGGATAGTCTGTAAGGGAAAGTTAATGCCCTTAATAGCTTTAAACTGCATATATGAACTTAGTATACTACTTTTTTCTGTTATGTGTCAATTGCTCCTAAGACCTATAAACTTTCTAAAATATGTTAGCAAATGCATAATTTTGACAATTTTTAAGCTTTTTTAACATTGTAATATTGTTTATATACTTAATAAACTCATTTTTTTACTTCAAATCAAAACAACATCAACTATGCCTTGAATTTGGATCTTAAATTCTTAGATATCCTGATTTGGCTGCTATTTAAATTGCCCAAACATACACATATATATATATATATATATATATTTATAGGTGAATTCTAAATGGAGCATTATGGCCAGCTTTACCTTATCATTTTTATGATTTTTCTTGTTATTTACAGAGTTCAAAGACACTGACGCCCTAAGGAACTGCTGTGATTTGAATGTAATACACGCCCCAGCCCCCCCCCCCCCCAAAAAAAATCATATGTTGAAACCTCATGCCAATGTTATGGTATCAGGAAGGGGGACCTTTGGGAGGTGATTAAGTCAAGAGGGTGGAGCCCTTCTGAATGGGGTACGAGGAACAATAAAAGAGGCCCTGAGAGGGTTCCCTGCCCCTTCCACCATGTGCAAACACAGCAAGAAGTTGACAACTTGGACTTGGAAGAAGACTTCACCAGAATCTGACCCTGCTGACATTCCAATCTTGGACTTCCAGTCACTACAACCATAAAAAAAAATTTTTGTTATTGATAAACTATCCAAGCTGTAGTATTTTATTATAGCAGCCCAAATGACCTAAGGTGAGGCATTCAGGTTAACCCAAGTAAGTGCGGATTTCCAATTTAGTGGGTCAAGATTAAAAAGTAGCCAGAGAAATTTGGGACTGTGGTACAGGACAGTTCTTGCCAAAGTAACTGATGGGACAGGTTGAAACATTTTCAGTTGTTGTAGCGCAAAAATTACACTGCAAAAATCTTCATAAAATTATACTGTAAAAGTCATTACAACAATCAGTAGTACACAGAGGGGTGGATGATCAGCCTACAACCTTGAAGTAGTCCCACATTGCTTAATTCTTTCCTCAGATTTGAAACTATTTTCCAACAATTTTCTCCCTTTTCAAGTAGTTACTTTCTTTTCCTGTTTGTTTGGATTGGGGATTTTGTTTGTGTCATTGCCCTCTCATTACTTACTAGTATCTTTCTGACTCTAAAGATCCTTTTAATAGGTTTTCTTTCGATCTTTTGAACTTTAACATTTTGTATGAGTGTTTCTTCACTTAATTTATGTAGATAAGATTGAGTAATCATTTTTTTCCCTACTCTAGAAATATTACAATTCTTAAGGACATTAGCATAGGACCCAGTTGGGGTCTGCATGTCCCTCATGGCTTTATGAGACTATTTAGATACAGTAACAAAGTGTTGCTGATGATAGCAAACACACAGATTAGCCATTTTATAAACCAGCTCCTGACCACACTAAAAATTCCAACTTTTCTGAATATTCCTGGTCTACCTTATCTTGCTTTAGTTTTCTTTAGTAACTATGATCTTCAAACATGATAAATTAAAATTTGTTTTGTTTAGGTCTTATACATACAAGTGGAATGTAAGCTCCATGGGGCAAGGCATGAAATGCTGTCTTATTCAGTTAAATATCGCTGTACTTACAACAGGGATTGGTAGTTAGTAGGCTCTCAAAATAACAGGAGCAATTAATGTACGAATATAAGCTGGGCTGGCTACATACTTTATGGGGCCAGTGTAAAAAATAAACACATGGTACATTGTCAAAAACTGCTATTTTCAAGATGGTAAAACCCGATTTTTAAACCATGCATGAATTCACCTAAGAACAGACTCTCTGTGACAAGCTGTCCCTGAATATAAATGTGTTAAGTATACACAGTGACACATGGAACACGGAACTGTAATCCTGTGGGTACATCTTTCTTACCCACTTGTTTATAAGTTTCTTGTGGACAATATGTGTATGCTCATGTTTGTGCATCAAACTTGTGTATCACTGGTTGTATCACTAAGACAACACCATACAGGGTAAGTGTTTTAGTTCTTAGTGCAATGCCTGACTAAGAGATTTTTGCTGAGTGCACAAAGGAGTGCCCTGAGAAAGAACAGAGCATTTCAAATTCACACTATCCTTTTGCTCTCTGGGATCTCATGGATAGACTGCAGACATCCCTAACACATCAGCATTCAAGCCTGGGAATTCTTGAGTTTGGAACTGTTCCCCAAAGTATCTGTTAAAGGATCATTAGCTCATACTTAGAGCATCTTTATTTTCACAGTGGGAACTCTCACCAAGCAAGGGTGAGGGACAAAGCCAGTTATAGAATTATATCCTCAGATCACATCATGGGAAACTAGTACACCCAAAATATCAACAAAGTTTCAGAAATAGGTCAACTGCAGAAGAATATATTGGGGATTATATGCTGCACTAATTCTCAGTGCATAAATTTCATATAAAATTTAAGAACAAGTTTTTATCAAATAGCTATTTGCAATGGAAAATTTAAGTTTACACCACATCCACTATTTGATTGGAACATACTTCATGAACAATCAAAGAGAAGAAGCAACTATTAATGCCATTTTGCTTTGCTTTTAAGCACAGAAATTAGTAAGATTTCTATTAAAATTTCTCAATCTTTAAAATAATCTAAATCATTTACTTGTAGAATCATTCAATAAGGAATACTACACTATACAATAAAGACAATGAGATGGACCGAGTGCAGGGATGGTATTCCCCAGAGTGAGGCAGAGGAAAGGTTTGGCATCGCCAAGAGTGAGTGTAGGTAACTGAGAGGTCAACACTTTAGGAGTGAAGACAGAGTTAAGACAAAAAAAATAGTCAGAAAAGTCAGGGCTGCTTGGGAAACAAACACACAAAACATAACTCACAGTTCTGGAAACTATTCAACATTTTCAGTTTCACTCAGGATATAAATCTGATTTGCATTTAGCCATTTGACTGTTTACCTGAGACCAGTATTTTCAGAGGAAGGTATGTCCACATATGTATTCTCAGAGGGTTCTAGAATCTTCCCTTCTCTAGTTTTCCCAAATATGTATTATTCAATGTCTGAGAAGGGGCTTGTAGAGCAAGCAATTAGTATAGTTAAGCCCAGGAATGGAATTTTATGGGTCATTAGTTGTATTACTAAGACAGTAGTACATCAGAAGAAATCTTCATAGTCCTCCATTTATAATCATGGCTCTTTGAGGTACTGCTATCTCTACCGTAGCCAGCAGAGCCAACAGATCCACAGTGTCAGAGTAGGAAAGCAGGATGAAATTTACAGAAGTTACGTTAAGGGGAAGATAGTAGCCTCTGAAGGAGGCTGCGCGATGGACATACTGGGAGAGAGATGAGACCAAATCAGCTTGGTTAGCTCCACTATCAAGAGCAAGTCACACACGATCCCCACACATGTCCATTTCTTTGGTCATAGGACGGACTGTATGCTCTCACATGATCTTCATTTACTCAATGAACATGCTGATTTGACAGGATTTTGCTAGTAGATACAATGGGGGTTTTAAATTTAGTTTTCATTTTGATAAATTATTTCCATACAGCACAAAAAAATAAATTGTACTCTGCTTGATTGGAGGACATTGCCTTAAATAACTTGCAAAGCCTAAATAAGTGACAAAATTTCTGAAATGTCTTTCAGTGCTAAAAAGAAAACATACAAAATGAATTCAGCTCACAAATAAAGTTAAGCTAGACTTGAAAAAAAGATCTCAAAGACTCAAAGTAATATGACACAGAAAAATTTTTGGCAAGCAGAAGGAAATGTGGAAGTACTTTGTCTCTCTTGCAACCCAGCCTTAGGCTAGACATGAAAATCCAGTAATGATAAATTAGACTAACCCAATAAGTGGGTGAATTTATACCTGACACTTGTATCAATAGAATATATACTAGACACAAATTATACAGCCTGTATTTCTGCAAAAACTAGTTAGAAAAAAGAAAGTCCATTTGAAATGTAACACTTGTAAGTGCAAAATTAAGGAAAAGGACAACAGATTAAATCAAATAATTCCTGTTACCCATTATGAGAAACTCTTCAAAGTTTTCATGAGTGTTTCTTCTAAATTTAGTAACCAGGACTACAAAAGTGAGAGTAGTGGGCCCTCACACCCCCACCTTGTCCGTACCTTTATTAGAAGGGAACTCTAGTGGGTGTTTAGAAGAAAACTGGTTCTGAATTTTCTGACCCTACATTTCACCCATAATTTAGATAACCTTCCCAGAATAAGGGCTTTTCATACCTAGTTTGTCAACTCACCCACAAAATAGTGTTTCTACATTTTACATGCTCAAAAGTGTGATTCACAAAAAACAAGTAAACGTCTTTCAGTTGTTCCACAGATCCTACATCTCTTGGCAGTTTTATTATAACAGTCCCAATAGATACTACAGCAGTACATCCCCATAGGTAAGGAAGAGTATTTGATGAATACATATACTAAAGAGAAATTCATTGATGATCATGGGTTAAAAGAATATTTACATCATCCTCTGGCTTGTCCTCATTTCTTTCAATTCCCAATCTTTAACCTTCTCCTACCCTACCCTCCACTATGATTTTTAGGTTCTTTTGTCTTCTTGTCAGGAGAGATTACCAAAAGAATGATGCTTAAAGCCAATATCGATTTTGTTATGCTTAAATATACAGCAAGTAAGTGAAAAATTTTGTGAATCTGAAAATAAATCAGGAATTGAAGCGTTCTCTATTCTTTCAGTCTTTTTTTAAAAAATTCTATTTTTTTAAATTAAAGTAGCTTTGATTTGCAACACTATATATGCTTTAGGGGTATATGTTCATACCTCTTCCAATATATGTGAGTACATCACACCCACCACCAAATCACCCATAATCCTTTACTTCTTCCTAAGTTTCACATTACTAACAATTAGTTGTGTCACTATTAAAGACATTTGACCCTTCCATCTTGCCTGTAGTCCTCAAATTGTCTATTCACAGCAAAACATATGGAATCATATGTCACTACAATTTGTAATTATCCTACTTTTTCTATTCTATTGTTTCCTCACAGAGCCTCTCCTTTAGTCTTACCCTGTGATGATGCTAAAATGTCTTTCTCATGATCTCCTCTCATCCTTTCCCTCCAGAACACTCTGTTCAGATGCTGTGATTTATTGACTTATACTCTGTCTTTCTGTATTTTCAAGTAATACAGTTCAACTTGCTGCTGTGCATTTTCCTTTCATGATGTAGTAAGTCTGAACTTTGTGCTTAAGTGTGGAGCACATGTCTTTTATTTGCTTCCAATTTTGTGTATAGTATTATTAGCAATATTTGCTTATTTGTTAATCTATTCAAGCCATAAATATGTCTGTTTTCTATTAGGATTATTTCAGTGTTGTTACTTGTCCCATATCATGTTGATTTTCTCTAAGAAAAATAACATGTAAGGTTACAGATTTCCAAGTTTCTACATCTCTACAACCCTGTTATACAGTAGTTTCATATTAAAGGATTGGTTATCTCTCTTACAAAATTAGGATCTTCTAACAAAAACTACATGACATTCTTGTATAAGGTACCTTGTCATTTTTTTATTTGCTTCATTACTTTTCAGTCACTATGTATGTATTCAACAAACAGTAAAACCTATGTGAATAGCATTTTTGAAGTCTTTTTTTTTTTCTGAGAATAACTGAAAATTATGTTGTCTGATACACATGAAGTTGCATAAACACATAGATGTAAATTCAGAAGACCAGCAGCAAACAGTGAGACCATCTCTATGATCCAAGGTATCTTCTCACAGATTGTTCAGATTCTGTTTATAGCCACATTGAGTCCTAGCTGATCTCAGCAGAAGGTCTAAAAGAGCATGTTTACAAAACATGCTCATTTGGGTAGGGTAAATTCATTTAGCACTTCTCCCCCATAACCCCACTTTTTGTATGGCTTTTGTTTGGAAAAGTGCCACATGCTAACTACATTACCCCATTTGAAAGAAACTCCCTCTGATTTGGAATCTTGCGTGGCCAGACCTGCCTTCTCTCCTTTAACTCCATTGAAGTCAGGCCTGGCCTCTGACTTCAAGGCTACAAACTTCAAAGGTGTTGACAGAAGAAATGAAAAAAGTGGGCAAGTCTGAGAAGGCACTATGTTTGCTCTTTAATACCACTTAAATAATTTCTTCGTCCATTAGTGTGTTTGTTTTCTATTTTAAATTCTCTCTTTCTCCCCATCAACCAGTTCATGAATTATTTGAAAGTGGAGCTGTACTTTTGGGAATAATCCACTTGATTGCTTAGATTTAGCCCACGAATAAGGTGATCAGGTAACCTGGGTTCCAGACCTGCCTCAGTCATGGATTAGCAACAAAATAGTTAGGGCAATTATCATTAACTATCATCTAGTCCAGCAATTTGGTTTTCTCCTTATCAGAACCAAATCAAAGAAACAAAAACAAGGAATTGAGGTGATTTAGAAGATACACAAAACAGTTTAAAAATAACATGAATAAGGAGAATTTAGGATGAACAAAATAAACAATTTAAAAAACACAGATAGTGTAGATAAGACTCAAAACTACAAGTCCTAGTGGCCAAAGAAAACATCACTTAGGTTTTAGTTTTTCAATTTTCTTATATATAAAAGACAAAAATAAATCTAAAGTGGGCCTCCATGGTGGCGCAATGGGTTAAGCAACACCCAATGAAGCAAACCACAGCCACTACAGCACGAGTTTGATCCCTGCTGCCGGCTAGGGAGGGGACCCACATGGTGCGGCAGACCTCTCCTGCCTCACCTGCTGCTCCTCTCAGCAGTGTGTTTCAGTCAGTCTGCCTGTTATGCTCCCCACTCTGTCTCTGGTGGATCCTCTCACTGTCCACATCTCTGGACTGTACTCCAGCTCTTGTATGCATAAATAAATAAATCTTTAAAAAAATACACCTCAATTAGACAATCATGGAGTCTAGCATTTTCACCTCATGTCCAACACTGACTAAACAGACAAAAATTAATTAAAATTGAACCAAAATATTTCTTGAGGATCTAATACAGAGCTAAGTAACTTTTAAAATTTAAAACTATCTGTTAAAACATCGTATTAACCTATGTTTCAAAGCTATAATATGCTTAAAAAAGATGTTTATTGCCTTTAGTTGTCTCATAATCAACAGTGACTAGAAAGCATATCTCGGTATGATTTTTTATTTTCCTGTGAATAATTTAAGATTTTTTAAAAAATACTTTATTTCTAACAATACAGGAAAAATTTCTAATAAGGGACATTATACAGCAAAATGCCTTTACCACATGGTCTTAAATGTGCCCACATATTTCTATTTCAAGAGCTAGCTTTTTATACTATATTTTGCTTATTGTCTGTTTTTCTTTATTTAACAAATGGTTAGTAATCTATTATTTACCTACTCAATACTTTCAATTATTTTTGAACTTTAAAATCACATAAACGATGTTTAGTGCATTTTTAGGGTATGATTACAGATCTCAGTTTTAGCAAAAGATGTTAACGGTCATTTTTAAAAACCTGCAGTTTCATAAAGTTATAATTTAACTGAATTGTTTAGAGATCTTGAGAACCAGCAGGAACCTATCCAGCAGCCACTGTTGAGCTCACTCGCTGCTCAACTGAATTCACAACTGCCTATCGCTGTCTCACTACCACACACAGCAGTGTTCCATGAAATACTTAGATCAGGAGGGACCTTTGGTCTCCATTCATTCCTTGTGTCTTATGACTGAACAAACAGGAACTTTAGTCAGACAGACATGATGAGCTAGTGAGAGAAACAGTGCTCCACTCAGGTCTTCAAACTCCAAGTCCAGTACTACATCTACTTATGTGTGGAAATTTCAACAATAATGGGGAAACAGCAGGTTTACAGTCTTTATGTAATGGGTTTCCTACTTCAAGAGGAAACAAGATCATCTTTAGGGAACTGGCTTGAAAAGATTACTTAGAATATTTTTATAAGCATTCAGACACAAAAACATGCCGTGCACACACACAGGCACACATTCCTATCCACATACACAAATGAATGTAATACAAACATACACATGCATGTATACATATAAAATACAACTCCATTTTACATATTCATACCTACATACATATATATTCACATGTATAAGGAAATACACAGTAATTATATGATCAAAATGTTCAAGGATAAAAAAATCAAAAGATGAGATTATAGCAATGAACCCATATAAACAAAACGAGGTGGCTTCACTCATCTCATGCTAGCAGTATTATAACTATATTGTTTGCATCCTTATCAACACATTACAAACATTTTACCTTATTATTTTCCAAATTTTCACATATGCTGAAATTGCAGCTAGCCATTACCCTCAAATACCCTATAATACTTGGCAAAGAAACTAAGAAAAAGATGACACAAGGAAATGGAATAATATTCCCTGCTCACAGGTTGAAAGAATCAACTGTCAAAACAGCCATCCTTACCAAAGAAATGTACAGATTCAGTGCAATTACAATAAAAGTATCAATAGCGTTAATCAAAGAACTGAAGCAAACGTGACTAAAATCATAAGGAACCACAAAAGGCCCCATGAACAAAAGCAATTCTGACAATAAAAAGAATGGAGGAATCACATTTCCAGACCACAGATTAATTTATAAAGCCATAATAATTAAAACAGCCTGGCACTGGAACAAAAACAGACACACAGACCAATAGGATGGTATTGGGAGTCCAGAAATAAACCCACACACAAATGGACAATTAATCTACGACAAAGGAGACAAGAAATAGACACTGGAACAAGGATAAATGGTGTAAGGAAAAGTGGACAGCTGCATGCAAAAGAATGAAATTAGACCACTATTTCACACCATACACAAAAATCAATTCAAAATGGATAAAAGACTTGGATGTAAAGCCTAAAATCATAAAATACAAAGAAAACATAGGCAAAACATTTCATGACATAAGCTTCAGTGATGTCTTTAGGGATTCATCCCCAACAGAAGGAAAACAGAGAGCATAAACAGCTGCGACTACATCAAACTAAACCGCATCTGCACAGTGAAAGAACCGCTACTATAAAATGAAAAGACAATCTACTGAATGGGAGAAAATATTTGCATACCACGTATTTGACAAAGGACTGATATCAAAGATATACAGAGAACTCTTAAAACTATACAAAAACAAAATAACACAATCAAAATATGGGTAAAAAGACTACACAGTCACTTCTCCAAAGAAGACATTCATGCTGCAAACGGGCATGTGAAAAAATGTTCACCATCACTTCTTGTTTAGGAAAATGCAAATCAAGACCACAATAAAGCACTATCTCACACCTTTAAGAATGGCTCATACCAAAAAGGCCAGAAATTTAAGTGCTGGCGAGGATATGAAGAAAAGGGAACCCTCATACTGCTGGTGGAAATACAAACTGGTCCAGTTCTTATGGAAAACATGGAGGTGTCTCAAGGCATTAAAAACTGATCTGCCATTCATTGAAGTAATTCTACTCCTATGTATCTATTCCAAAAATTAAAAAATACTAGTTTAAAAGGAAACTTGGACTCCCATGTTTATTTGCCTCTTAAAAAGTGCTATTTACTATTTATAAAGTGCTATTTACTATAGCTAAATTATGGAAACAACCTACGTGCCCCAGAGTAGAGGAATGGCTCATGAAGATGTGGTATATATGCACAATAGAATATCCTCAGCCATCAAAATAAACTCACACTATTTGTGGCAACATGGATAGATTTGGAAGGGATAATACTACATGAAATAAGTCAGAAGGAGAAAGATAAAGACCAGATTGTGTCACTAATATGTGTAATATAACTAAAAGTCAGTTAAAGACAAGCTGAAAAAGCAACCCTTGACAGCAACTACAGAACTGAAGCACCAAGGTGGGGAGGGAGTAGGAGAGGGGTAACAAAGAGGGATGAAAGCACAATGGATTACAGGGGTGGACTACAGATGATTTGGTGGTGGGTACACTACAGTGGTAGTAACTTTTAGGGGTAATCCAAATATTACCTCAATTAAAAATAATTTTAGGGCATCCCCAGCCAGGGAGATGACCCACATGGCACAGCAGACCTCTCCTCTCTTTCCTGCCACTCCCCTCAGTAGTCTATTTCAGACAATCTGTCTGTTCTGTTCCCTACTCTGTCTCTGGTGAATTCTCTCACCCTCTGCACCTCTGACCTGTACCCCCGTTCTTGTATGCATAAACAAATCTTTTTTAAAATTTAAAAAAATGGTTAAATATCAGTTCAGCCTAACAGATACATAAATAGAAATTTGATGTAGACTTATGAAATACACTTCATGTGCTGACAAAGTGCTCCATGCTGTCTGGACCTATCAGTGGAGGTTTCCCAGGGAAGATGACACTCGAGCTGCGTTTCAAAAAATGATTGTTTCCTGTGAATACATAATAAACACTCAAAGAGAATAAAGGACATTCCTGAAATAGGAAATAACTAATGCAGACCACAAAGCATGGGACCTACAGAGCCTACCACATGGGGGAAACTGCAAATATTCTAACTGGCTGGAATGCTGAATATGTTGGGAATGACAGAATACCAGGCAGGCAAAGTAAACAGAGTAGATCATGGGCAGTAACATGTCAAGCCAAAGAATTTGATTTTATACTTGAGACTGGTGAGATGAATATAGTCCAGGGAGTGTAAAGGCAATTCATTAGGGTTCAGAAAGAAAATATTGCTACCTTATGGATATTTACATTTGTGTTATTTTTTTAAATTTCTAATTGTGTAGGGGTTAGAATGTATATATTCTTATTGTAGTACTGGATGTAAATTACTTACAAATGCACACATTTTATAAAAAGAAATTCACAATTTACATTTGTAATTTGTAGTTTTTCATACTTTAAAAGAAAGCATAGTTTCAGAAAAGTCTGAAAGGAGTAATTGTTAGACCTAGAAATTGTAACTTTATTGTTGGAAAGTAGAGGATACTGTATAATCTTCCTTTCACTATGTCTCTGAGGTCTTTGAGAATGTCCCCGGGCTCCACATTGTTCCTCCTTTGACTCACTGAAGACTGTGTTACTCTGTTTAATAAGCATGAGGTAGTAGCAGTCACACCAGATTGCTGATCTGTAATTTGAGATTCCTGGAAGAAAAGCAGTGCACAGTAGCTTATGTTTGACTTAAGTAGTTGAATTTCTTTCAGAATGTTGAGGTGGTAGAGGAAATATTTCTCATGTTTTGTCTGAATGGCATGTCAGAGTTAGGCTTTAGAGTCAGGCAAGTGTGGATTTAAACTCCGTGGTGACACTTGTTAGTAGAGAGGATTTGAGCAAACAATTTACTCTCACCAAACTTTACCTTTTAATTTTTTAAATAAGGATAATACTATGTACCCCACAGGATGCATTTGAAAATGACTGACTCATAATGGAATCTAAAAATTTTTGGTTTTTTTTTTTTTTTTTTTTTTTTCAGTTTATTGTTAGTAACATCAAAACAACCAGTATCTCAGGAAAAATGATTAGTCTTGTGTAGACAAAGTAACCTTTTATTGATTTTCACTTCAACTATCTGCTTCACCGACCTATAAACAGACCTAAAAAGGATTGGGTTTTCAAATTAAATTCATACTTTTATTAGTAATACTATACTATTAACAATAAAATCTTGATCAGTTCTCCAATTTTTGCCCTCTAGAAAATTCATGAACACGGTATGAAAAAGGAAATGGATCTCCTTGTCGATTTTTGAGCATTTTCCAAGTAGTTTAGAATGACTTACAGAATTATTAACCTTGTCCCCTAGCGACACATAACAAAAATATAGGTATTTTAGTAAAACATAAAGGCAATTGTTTATGAATTGCATTCAATTCAGGGTTGTGTGTTGGGGTTGCTACATATTTATATCTGTTTTATGTGAAAGATAAAGTTCATCTGAGTATCTATGACAGTCCATCTGAAATCTAGCAGGGGGAAAAGAACTGGTAGCTGCAGAAATATTCATACAGACAGTCAGATATTTCTCCCCACAGCATAGAAGCAACATCTTATTTACCTGGAATTTAGTGGTTCCAAATGGTTAATTCCCCCACCCCAAATTTGAGCCATACTCTAGTGAGTAAAATAATCACAGTGCCACATGTTCATAAAAACCTTGAGAAGGCTCCCCTTCCTTTAAAACTATTATGTATTCATTTGATAAAAGGTATTTGTAGAATACATTTATGCTAAAAAGCAACCTATTATATTTTATATAAATCTACATATTGTCATACAATCAGACAAAGTTTAACACTCTGGGCATGTAACTAGATGTTTGTTCTATATCCCACTAAATGCCCAAATATTTAGTAAATAGATTTCTTTTTCAAATAATCATTTTAAAAGAAACCTTCATTATAGACGTTGTTTTAAAGAAACTTCATAGACACTAGTAAATCTACAGATACAACATAAGAGCACACATTTACTTAGAGTTGAAAAAATTAAGTGGTTTTATTATTTTTAGGAAATAAAGTGTCCGGTTTAAGATGTTTCACCCAGATGTGTGCTTCATGGAAAGATGCAAAACTGTAACAGGAAATACCTGAGACTGCCCAAGATAATCATTGTTAAGCAATATGTCTGGGAATGTGTGCCAGAAACTTAAAAAAAAATTAAAAAACAACTTGTTACATATTTCCTTTAATGGAAATGGTTTTTTCCCCAACTTGTTTACTTTATATTTTTGTTATTTATATTTTTTCCTGAAAGGAAATAAATGAGAAATTTGATCTATTTCTATCTTCATTTCACTTAATTTAGAATTCAATCCTTTGTGTATCCGAAAACTAAAACCCAATTTCATGAACCCTTATTTTGCAGTTTTCAGTGATCTCGCTAATCACACAAATGCACATTTTCCAGAGTAACTAAATCTTTATAGTCTATTACCCTAAGGGAGCGCAATATTTTTTCTTTCACAGCTCTTTGCAGACTGAAACTAAGTACAATATGATCTCCCTTCCAGGTCATGCACCTCACATCAAACTCACTGAGGAAGGTCAAGTTGCAAAGTGGAAGGAGCCTAGAAGGATGAACCAAAAAACGTGGGGATGACAAATCTAGTTTCATGACATATAGCAATACATCTAGATGAAATATAGCATACATCTAGGTAAAAAACATTTCCCTACAACACATTCCATCCAGTCATCTCTCTCAGAGTTCTTTATCAATTAGGTCACCTAAGAAGGAAAGCCCTTTGTTAAGGAAAAAGAGACATCTGCATGGACACAGATGGACCTTTCTTAAAGGGCATAGTTGTCTTAGAAATGGGCAGGTTCATTAAGAAAAAAGAGATGCCTACATAGAGACAGGCAGGCTAAGAGCTATGTTTTGCCAGAATAAGGAATATCCTCATACAGTGTTCTTTGGGGGATTCATTCCTTTGTGAGATTGTATCTATTTTATCCTTTGTGGAGTTTATCATTTCTGAGGTCTTGCTGGGTTCATCTGCAAGGACTGGTGATTTAGTAATGACCAAAGATTTTTAGTCTTTGCCTCCAGATATGCCATAGACTGTTTAACGACTCATTTATGTTTCTGTCCCCATCTCTGATTTCTGACCCTATGACGCTTCCATCCAAATTTTTCTACTCTAAGCTTCCATCATTTAATATCAACTTTCCCTCTGCATTCTCTTCAGTCCTTTCTAGCTTCTCCTACCTGCCCAGCTCCACCCTTCCTTAGGCTGGAACAGGGAACCTGAAGCCTCCCCTTTTCCTAAGGATAGCCAGTTACAGATCTATTCCTGCCAGCCAACTGTGTTCATGTACTTGTTTCCGTTTGCCCCATGCACACCATGAAGAATTTCTCTCTAGGGATCTCAAAACAGTCCAACTCATCTTATAAAATTGGAAGACTTATACTCAGATGGCAATTCCCTCCAACATCTCCTTAGTAGAAGAATTGCAAAAATTGATAAGCTGATCCCAAAAGATATATGGAAATGCAAAAGACTAGAACAGCATAAATAATTTGGAAAAATAAAACTCAGAAATCCTAATTTTAAAAGGTAGTATATAACTATGCTAATAAGAACACTGATGTTTTTCTGTTTTTGTTTTTTATTTGGCATTAGAATAGATCCATAGGTCAATGAAGCAAGTCTAGGAAATAAAGCTTACAGTTATTACCAATTGATTTTGAAAAAAGATACTAAAAAAAAAAAGAAGGAAAGCCCATGATAAGTCTACAAAAGAGGTCAGAGGTCATGTATCACACAAAACAACATCTAGAGAGACTTGAGACTGAGCCATGTGACCAGATCTTGTTCTGTCCAGAGTGCTTCATTTAAAGCAAAACGGAAGTTCTTAGCAGTGATGCAATCATCCAGAAAGGTTGACTAGGTTGTGAAATCCTCAATACTGTCAGAACTGGAAGTACATGAAAGACAGTTCTTGATTGCCTTCCAAACACTTATTCCTCCACCTACACCTTGCTCCAATAACCCAATCCAACTGTGTATTTAGTTACCATGTGCTCAAGGAAGATGGCCAATTTACCTGATCACCGTGCCAATGAGTGGGTCAGGAAGGGAATAAGTTGCAATTCTGGCCCATGATACATACAACTTCTGATAGCTCTTCTGGGGACATGTTCCTCCCTTTTAAAATGGGACAGGAAAAGAATGAACCTCTTTTTCCCTCTGGCCTTAAACAATATTTCATGAGGTCAGAACACTTTAACTGCCATCTTGCATTCATGAAGGAGCTTGTCTGAGAACAAAAGGTTAAATGTTGAGGATGGCAGAGAGAAAAGATGAGGGAAAATCTTGGTCCTCAAAAATCCTATTGAGACACTGAATTAACTCCCACAGAGATGTTCTCCAAGCTCATAATAAGAAATCATAACTTTTCCCTATTTTTAAGTTCTTTGAGCTCTGTTTTCTATTGATCATATCTGCATACTTTCCTTTACCAGGTATTTACAATATTCTATTCTTTTATTAGGCCATCTATTGAACCACGTGCCCGATTTTGGTCAAAGAGTACAAAGTTTCAGTTATGCAAAAAAAAAAAAAAAATTCTGGAGCGCTAATGTACACCATAGTAACCACAGTTGAAAATATTGTATTGTATATTTAAAATTTTCCAGGGAAAGAAATCTTAAGTGCTCCCATCACAAAAACAGAAAGGAAAATGGTAACATATGAAATGGTAACATAATTATGATGGCTATCCTGATTAGACTGATTATTTCATAATGAATATGTATATCAAAACATCAAACTGTATTTTAAACACACACATGCAATGGGGAAATATGTGATCACTACAACTGTGACATAAAATGAAGTATTCTGGAGTTGCTAAGAAAACAGCGTGAATGATGCCATGACTAAGCAGCTCTGGCTATCACCATCGGACACTAGAATTATCATGGACGCTACAAGATCCCACAGATTTTATGTGAGATCTACAATAACAGACATATATGAAGAGGTATGAACCTATACCTCTGAATTATACAGTGTTTATTACTGTTAACTCGAAAACTACAGTTTTTAAATACCTAATCATTACCTTATGCCTAAAAAAAACAAGCATATGGACCAAATAGTTTCATTTTTCCTTTGTAAAATGCAAACATATTTTATAGTATGTTGTGGTACCAAGCCAACATGAATGCCCTGAAACCAAAGTGCTAAGTTGCAGTTTTAACGGGCCAATGCTAGAGAGCAGATGAAGTTTTTATTTTGACGTCCCATTGACCACATAGCAGTCCATTACCAAACAGCCAGTTTATTTTATCATGCTACATTTAATAACACACAATGTTTCTTTTTCTGCTAAAGGCATGAGGTATTTTATTTGTCTATTATTTCTATTATGTCTAATATTTAAATATCCTATTTGTATATTATGATGTATATATCAGTATATTGAATCTATTTAAAAAGCTTACTGTTTTATGCACAGAACCATCCTGGCCATTAAGAAAATAATTGGAGCCTGAGACCCTGCTAGTCTCCCTTAGTTCACCATAGCAGACAACTCTCTGCTTAGCCTACAGTGTAACTGACTGCTGAGAATGTGTTTATCTTGGTCTTGCTTGACCTTGACCCTTGCTTAAGGAGTATTTGGATAACCACGTATTTCAAATGCAAACTTATGCATGTGCTCTACCAGGTCTCCTCCTTTGGCTGTGGTAAAGCAGAAGCATAATGAAATGAGTCATTGTCTGGGTGATTTTTAAGAGCTCAGTTAAGTGAATAGATTAAATTGGATCAATCCTAAAACAAATACTGGATTTCACTCATGTGTGAAATAGAAACAAAAAAAGGAACAGACAAATGAAAACAAACCAAACCATAGAAATCTAACTGTAGAATCAAAGCTACCAGAAAGGGGCAGGCAGAGAAAGGAGCCCATGGACTGTGGTGGAGAGAATGGGTGGGTGCTCTGGTGGTGAGTGTGGTGCGGTAACACACCTCTGAAAATATGTGACCCTACATCCTAGATCATATAAAGTGTTTAAAAAGAAGTTACTTCAGTAAAATATAATACAATTAAAAACATTATTTAAAATAATCAGCTCAAACATGTCATAACCTGATCCTATGCCTTTAATATGTGCTACTAAAATAAAAAAGTTTAATGTTTTTTTTTTTATTTTCATCAACTATGAAATACTTCAACTACTGAGGAAGTAAGGAGTTTCACTGAATCACCTAGAAATTGCTTCCCATCTCTGCATCCTCCGACTCTGCTACCTTATAGTTAGAAAATATGTATTTTTAGCATATGTGATATACTATAGGCAAAAGTGTTTAAAAGTTCTGGAATGTAGATGTACTTCCACAACACTAGCAAAACAGAATTTTCTGGGTGTCACCCTGTGGCTAAAAAACTATTTGCAGAATCCCATGTTGCAGAATCCCATGGCTCTGAAATAAGAGAAAAGATAGTGGTTTCTGGTTAAAGTCTCCTGGCCATGAACAGGGCTAGTGAATTGCCATGACAGGATTCTCATCAACTTCCAGATTCCACAGGGAGGCTAAGGCTGTCCTGTAAAAATGAGGAAGAAAATGATTTTTCTTCTTTACAGGATACTCCCAAACCTGAACTCAATCTACCTAGTGCTTAAATTTCAAATTTTATTCAGCAACAAGAACACAGAGAATAAGAGGCAAGTGGTGCAGTGCAAGGGAGGAAGCAGTTCTACCTCCTGTCAGTAATTTGTTGGAGGCCCTTCAAGAAGTCATACTAGTTCTTTTGTCCTCAATTTCTTCAACTCTGAAGTGAACAGGATGTTTCCCTGCCTGTTTCTCACATCTCTGATACTGGAACTGTACTCCATGACTCTAAATATAAAGACTTTGTGTTTAAATTCTATAAATACTTCAAAACATAATAAAGTCAAACTCCCATATTTTAAGAGGTATCTAAGTCATTTTTCAAGGAAATCCTATTATTTCATCATCATCTTCATCTCCTATAACCTCCTCATTTTGATCCATTCCCTGGTTTTTAGGCCTGATCATCCTCTTGTATTCTCTACCTGGGGGAAGACACAACATCAAAATTCATCCATCAGCTCAAGCCAAAAATGAGGAGGAATTCTGGCTTCCTTCTTTCCTAATTGGTCATCTTTAATCTATCCCTAGGCTTCTTGAACATTTCTAACTTTGATGTCTCCACTTAAATGTCTGTATCAGTCAGCAACCCTGAAGTAATCTACTCTAGTTTTCCCCTGACACTATGGAAAGGATTCCTTGGAAGAGTCTCTTTGAAAAGTCTCTCTCTCATGTGTGTGCACGTGAACACATAACCCCACCCCACTTTGGTGATCATCATGACTCTCAGCACAAACAAAGACACCAACATGACCTCTCACTAGTCAATGCCTTCAAAGCGATCCCTCTTTCTTAGAGAAACTTTCTCTGTCCTGCCTTACCAGTCAGATCATTTAATCATAAATCCTCATAAATGGTTCCTCTCCATTACAGTATTTGTCATATTTGTAATTATACCTGTATTTTGTGGTTCTTTTGTCATTTCAATGAGACTGCTAGCTCCATGAAGACTGAGTGAGACCAAATACACTTATGTTCAGTTACAGCCTTAGTAGTTAGCTAAATGCTTGTCACATATAGTGTCTTAAATAATTAAAATAATGAATGTTGAATATTGACTTACAAAGATACAGTTGCCTATCCATAGACATTTTCAGAGAGATGGATGGATCACCGCTCAGGAGCAATTATTTAACAAATATTTATTTAATATTTATAACATGCTAAACAATATTCTAGGCTTAAGAATATCAACAACCATAACACACATCCTCTGCATCTAGGCACTGACAGTCTATTATCAAATATTAATCAATCATTGGATTTTGTGGTATATTTTCTCCTAGTCAAGTTGCCTGAACTGCAAGGATTCTATTCCCAGTCAGCTGTATAATCTTGGACGAGCTGCTCAACCTCTGAAGCTTCAGCTTTCTCATTTAACACATGAGAAATTTAAATAAGATACTCTCTAAGTTCTATCAATTATGTATTATTGTTTTCTAAATTATAAACTGTATAGGTGTTCCTATACAAAGCAATGGCTTATCAATAATAGGCATCACCTTATTTATGATTAACTGGCAGCTTGATCATTTGGTTCTCTTATGTAGTGGCAGTACTATAATCCTAGAACCAAAAGCTTAAGAAAACTACTGCCCCTGAAATCTTCCACTTAAGGAAGATAGGCTAAGGGAGAAATCAAAGATGTAAGAAGATTAAGGAAGACAGGCTACTCAGTGTCCTACAGAGGACATGTGAGCAAGTTCATAATGTGAAAAAAAATTTTTATTCTTTCAATCAAAAATTCATGCCAAGACTCTTCTGACCACAATGTATCAAATCAGAAATTAATTACCAAGAGGAAACAAAAGAAGATATGGCATTGGGAAAATATAGTACTGATAGGCGATTGGCATAGAGAGGAAATCAAATCAAAAAAATACCTTGAGACAAATGATATGAAGAGACACCCTTCCAGAACATTTGTCATAACACAAGCATCCAAATAAACAACCTTGTCTCGAATCTCAAGGAACTAGAACAAGAAAAATAAAAAACAAATAAAAGCAGGAGACAATAAAAAATTACAGCATTGGTAAATGAAATAGAAATTTAAAAGGTATTTCAAAAGACAAATATCCCAAGACAGACAAGTGGACCAAGAAGATACGGTCTACTGGAAACAACCTAAATGCCTGAAAACAGATGAGTGGATCGGGAAGCTCTGGTACATCTACACAATGGACTACTACTCAGCAATCAAAAAAGAAAAACTAGATGCATTCATAGGAACATGGATGGAACTGGAAGGGATTATGCTCAGCGAAGTAATTCAGAAGGCAAAAGAAAAATACCAGATGGTTCCTCCCCTAGGAGGAATATAAGGGAACCAAATAAGGATCAAGGAAAGGAATAAGAACAATAATAATAATAATAACAATAAAGACACAAAAACCAAAAATGAAAAGACAAGGATAAATTGGGGATACTTGGTGGGGAGGGAAGAGGGCAGACAGGAGCACGGGTGACTGAGGTGATGGTGCACTGGTGAGATGGTGATGGGGAATACATGGGGATTACAATTGATGTCAAATATATATCAAAAATTAAAAATAATAACAAACAGAAAAAAAAAGAAGATACGGTCTATATACACAATAGAATTCTACTCAGGAATCACAAAAGATAAACTTATGACATTTTCAGCAACATGGATGGAGCTGGAAGGTATTACACTAAATGAAATAAGTCAGAAGAAGATAAATACCAGTCAATTTCACTTATATGTGAAATACAGAAAAACCCAACAAAGGATAAAAGACAAACTTTAAAGCTGACCCTTTAAAACTACCCATAGCCTCCCTGGTGGCACAGTAGGTTAAGCAACACACTATGAAGCAAACCTCAGCCACTGCAGCACGAGTTCAATCCCTGCTGCCAGCCAGCGAGGGGACCCACATGGTGAGGCAGACCTCCCCTGCTGTGCCCGCTGCTCCCCTCAGCAGTGTGCTTCTGTTGATCTGCCTGTTCTGCTCCCCGCTCTCTGTGGTGAATCCTCTCACCCCCCCACACCTCTGGCCTGTACCCCAGTGCTTGTATGCATAAATAAACCTTTAAAAAAATAAAAATAAAACTGCCCATAGATCTGAGGCATCCAAAAAAGATGGAAGAGGGTAAGTGGAGGTAAGAAAATTAGGGACCTGGGGGAAAAGGAGCGCACAGTGGATTATCAATGGGAAAATTATGCTGACCACACCTCAGGCGAGAAATTCTATAGTGTGAAAAAATATTGTAAAATGACAGGCCTTCCTTTAAAAATAATTTAAAAACTCACAGTTCACACTGTAAATACATGGTTTGTCATTTAGACCTCAATAAAGCTGTAGAAAAGTAGAAAAACAAATTTGGAAACATAGCAATAAATTATGCATTTTATTTCTCCTTGACTTTTTTGGGAAAGCATTTCTTAGGATGAAAATTAGTGTGATTAAAAAAAGAAGATGAGCCTGAATTAAGGAATGAAATAATGAAATATTTTAGTCTTAAAAAATAATCTAAAAAAAAATCAAATTTCAAAGCATCTAAGGTTCTGATGAGTACAAACAGAATCCCTGCTGGCTATAGGGACATGCTATGAAAACCACCTTTCTGAAAAATACAGAACCATGCACATTTTGGTAAATCACAGCCCAGTCCCAACTCTCTGGCCTAGAGGCTGCAAGATGTGCTCTTTAACTCCTAGTTTAGCAGCACTGCCTAACACAACAGGAGTTTCCCAAAACTTGGATAGCTTTGCCAGGCCCCAGCTCTGTCTTCATCTGCTATCATATTGCTCTCTTAAGAGGAGGACCCCCTTTGGCCATCCAAGTAAACAATGGGTTAGTTATAAGTTAACTAATTGAATTCTCCTATGCTATGAAATCAGGAAGCTGCAAAGCACAGGAACACATACTTGAAGAAAGGAATTCAGGGTTTGTTTTCTTCCTGCTATGCTTTCTCACTGACATCTAATCTGGAGAGGTCAGATGAGTTTGAAAGGCCCTGGGAATGCATTGTCTGTCCCCACAGCAGCTAAAAACTGAGATTATTTTTTAAGTGGGGTGGGTGAGTATTCTTCCTTAATTAAGGGGACTTTTATCAGAGCCCTGGTTCCTTAAGACAGTCAAAGAAACAAATAGGGTTTTAAAATACTGATATAAAAGAAGTCATAGGCCTTTTTGAGATGTTTATCTTATATTGAAAGCTCTGATCCATGCTTTGTGGTGAGTGGAAATTATGGGCATTTTGAAGTAGGAAAACATACAGATTTAGTGTCAGTCCCATTGTAACAGATGTTAAGGTTGTTCAAACTTTTGTGCCTGTTTCCTCATGTGTCAAAAAGAAGAATATGTAATTTGCATAAGGAGAGTTTCTAAAGATCAATAGTTAATATATGACTTAATTTTACATTGTGTAAAGAGCACACATTAATATCATCACTTTTAGTTAAAGTCAACCAACACTGACATACTCAACCTCTCACCTTGGTTCAACCTCAGAGGATTTTTTTTAAGGATTTATTTATGTGTATAAGAACTGTGAGGTACACAGGTCAGAGGTGTGGGGGTGGAGATGGGGTGACAGGATTCACCAGACAGAGTAATAGACTGAAACACACTGTTGAGGGGAGTAGCAGGCGAGACAGGAGAGGTCTGTTGTGCCATATGGATCACCTTTGCAGATAGCTTCATAGTGCTATGACTTAGCCCCTTGGGCCACCAGAGAGGCCCCCCCTTAGCAGACTTCAGCGTCAATCTCAGTTTAGATATATTTCAACTAGAAGAATTTAGCTCCCACCTTCCACATACATGGTTGCATCACTATACCATGACCTCTGCCTCCTAATTTCTCCAATAACCCATGTACCTCCCTTTCCTCAGTGCTTTGCTCAACATCTTCTTCCCCAAAGAAGTTATCACACTCAGTGGCACTTCATCACCCAAACCCACAGCTATCCTCATTTGTATAATCAAAAATCTTCCAGGCCCAATACAAAGTATCACAAATTCATTTCAGATCTGAAAAGGACTGTAGCATAGAGTCTCTTTTTAGAGATTCTCCATATTTGCAAAGAAGTTTTGCCGACACTTGAATCCAAATCTGACATCAAACTGTGACATATCAACATTTACTGAAATATATATAATATATAGTTATATATATTATATATAAACAGAGTTCATTAATACAAAATACGAATCCCCCAAAGTCTCATTGTCCAAGCAGTTAAGTCCCTTCCAATAAAGAAATATAGCTATTTTGTCTAAAACATCTAAGTGAAGTAGAATCTTGGTAATTTTCACTGACAACTGAGTGCTTCAGTATAGAAGATGTGCACTGTTTGGTGAATGGGATACTGAATATAAATATTCAGTATAGAAGATGTGTACTGTTGGTGAGTACATGTTAAGTACATGCATGAATGAAGGACTCAGGGAAGAGTCTCTCAAGACAATCAGGTACTCCACTATAGAATTTTATTTATTTTTTTTTTAAAGATTTATTTTATTTATGCATACAAGCACTGGGGCACAGGCCAGAGGTGTGGGGGGGTGAGAGGATTCACCACAGAGAGCGGGGAGCAGAACAGGCAGATCAACAGAAGTACACTGCTGAGGGGAGCAGCGGGCACAGCAGGAGAGGTCTGCCGCACCATGTGGGTCTCCCCCCTGGCCGGCAGCAGGGATCGAACTCGTGCTGCAGTGGCTGTGATTTGCTTCATAGTGTGTTGCTTAACCCACTGCACCACCAGGGGAGGCCCCCACTATAGAATTTTAAAGCTTGAGTTAAAACAGAAATTTATTCCTTTTCTAGAAATTTGGGCATTTCAAATTAACTTTGCTTGAATTAATATGCCATTCATACAGTATTCCACCTAAGCAAAGGTAGGCAACAAATCGACTGAGGATTATATTAAACTAATATAGTTCCAATAAAAATTAGTAATGGTTTTGAAAAACAAGAGCCATGTAGTTAGGATTAGTTTATCAGATGTTAAGACATGTGATATGCCACAAAAAATTAAAGTCTGTATTTCTTTCCCAGTTGCAAAAATAATAATAGTAATAATAATGGAACAAAATAGAGGGTTTAAAAATAGACCCACACTAATTTTAAAAATGAGCTATAATAGAAGTGAGCAGAGAAAATATGCATTAAATTTTACCTCTATCTCACTCTATAAGCAAGAATAAATTCAGATAAATTGGTGGGGTAGGAAGAATAGTTTATGACCCTAGAATAAGGAATTTTGTAAGCATATCAGAAAAAATGTTTATTTAATGAAAGAAACAGGTATGTCTAATTATACAAAATTAAAGATTTTGCTACACAGAATACATGGTAGATATAGGTTAAAAGACAGATGACAGGACTTTTAGCCCTGAATTTAGTAGTATATATACATATATTATCTACACATAATATGTATTATTATATATACGTATATAGTATCATGTGTATACACTACATATATTGTATATATACAGGTTATATAACATATATGTATATTGGAGTAATACTGCAGGTTTTAGGTATTTGAGTCAACGTATATATTTATGAACACCTTAAACCTGCAGTATTACTCCAGTAAAAAAATTAAGCAAGGAATAAAAAGCAAATAGTAGATTGTGAGATGATATTTCTAATGTAAATAACCAAAAAAAGGAGTAATAACTACAAAGTCTAAGAAACTCCTATAACTCAGTAAAAAGAAGAGACAATCTCATGGAAAATGGATAAAGGGTATAAATATTCAAATTGTTTAAAAATGGGATGACAGATGGCTGATATGAAGAGATCGTGTACTCATTGATAGGTAGTAAGAGAATTCCAAAATATATGCATTGATTTAGAGCTACACAAACAAAAAAATAAATATTCAGGTAACAGCCAATGTCAGCAAACATTAGGGAAAATAGGAAATTTCACATGGTTTGTTCCTTTGCAAATATATGTTACAGCCATTTTGGTGAGCAGTCAGGAATTTTGAGATATGTACCTCTAATAGTCCAATAAACAAAAAGGTATATGTAAGAATTATTTTAACAGCAAAATAAAGACATTTTTAAAAGTGTGATTTATCCTTACATATTATACTTAGGAATAAAGGATGAGTAATTATGAAGGACAAAGCTGAAAATGTTGAAAAAAAACCCAGATATAAGATATTCAAACTGTACATTATAGTAATATTTACATCAAGTTCAGAATACACAGAAAACATTTTTTATTGACATTCATATGAAGAAGGCGATTCCCCTATAAGTATATGAGATTAAGAACCCTGTGGGAACCAAACAGTAACGCATTTGGAAGACAAATGGAAAAAAGTAAGAGTCTGGGACTGGAATAATTATTTTAATGTGAACAAAGTAAGAAGAAATGTCGGGCATATTAATACGATTTTACACCTTTAAAGGCCAACACAATTACAAATAATAAAGAGAACGTTTTTTAAATGGGGAGGAAAGGAGACACTAAATTACCTGTCTTTAATGTAAAGGAAGGGGTTAACCTAAAATTAACTGAACTCAAAAATGTATTTGGCTGAGTGGGAACCCCCCCTTGATAGTCTTTCATAGTCAAGGGTAATTGAGTGTTAATTCCATTAACCTTATTTGCAGCAGCTCTTCCATTCCTGAAGCATCCTTGGCTGTCAGGCAACATGCTTTAAATAGCTGTAATGTTTTTCTTTTGACTGAATTTTACCTGAGGCATTTCAATTCTAAATCCTATCAATTTAGGTCCAAAGCAGCAGACCACAGTCCCCTCCAAGCAGGTATTTGCATGCAAGCTAACAGCTTAAGCACCAGCAAAATATGCAAGGTCCAAACAGATGTAAGAAGCAGGACTAAA
Organism: Galemys pyrenaicus; assembly: GCA_019455555.1. Lineage (NCBI taxonomy): Eukaryota > Metazoa > Chordata > Mammalia > Eulipotyphla > Talpidae > Galemys > Galemys pyrenaicus. Next base: position 5,428,087 of record JAGFMF010011673.1, read on the forward strand.
TGCTAAATCACTATATAGTCTAATGTGTCTGCATGGAATTACACTTTGTGTGTGAAAGTGAGAGTATGTGTGTACATGTGTGTATGTGCACGTGTATGGTATAGGGAAACATTTACATTTTTGTAACTTTTAAAGCGGTAAGCTATTTTTTTAAATGCTGTTTGATTTAATCATCCTAAGTCAATGTTTTATGAACCGATTGTCAAATTCTAATAGCTACATTGGTCATGAATAAGAAATATGAAACATGACTTGAATAGTATTATACTATGAAAACTAGAATGTTTTTTCTTTCATTTTATAGATAATTTAATTTCTTTATAAAATAGAACCCACAAAGACATATAATCACATGCACTATTAAAAACTTAACTTCTAAAATTACATAGAAGCCATTTTCTACTTATAAGAATTCTGGACACAAGATAACACATTTGGGTAGCTAATAACAAGCAAACCCGTAGCATGTAGATATATTATATCCAGATCTCTTACTCAAGGGAGATTTTCCTTCCCACTCAAACATACTCTTATCCTTCCTCATTTCTATCCACATCATAAATATTAATGCCACATGTTTTCAATATAAATCACCCTGTTAAAATTCTTCCCACCTAACTTGACCATCCATTTCCTAAAAGATAACCCTGCTCAGGGCTTTGCTCTATACTATTTACAATCAGATCACAGTGTTTCTTTCTGGTTTTAGCTCTAGTCTTAGCCTCTTTTATACTCTGTTCCATCTTAAGAATCTGCCCTCACGTAGACTCAGATCCTGTTCTCATCTCATAAATTCAGCCAGGCCCTTCCCTGGGCCCAGAACAACCTTATCCCAGGATTCAATCTACAATACCCTTTGGAGTATTGCATCAAGTAATAATGGGAACCATAGTATCCACAAAATCAGTTCTAATAAGTGTCTTATCCTCCATGGAGCCTTCCAGGTGTGCGGTTTACCCGCACAGAATAAGTAAACAAGTAATACTACTAAATCAATACACAGTGCCAGAGTGTAGCTCCTTCAACAGAATGGCTTTCTCTAACTCCAATCACAGTTAGGATTTGGAAATTTTAAAAAAGGATGAAAATTATCATTATCGAATAACTTCCAGTCTAGTAAGTCCTATAAATTGGGGCTCAGAAAGTCAAGAACAATGATAAGTTCTTGCGAGGTACCTAATAAGCACCTAAACAATAAAGGAGCTAAGCTGGTATGAAGTCTGACTACTTTATGCATCTAATATCAAAGTTGTTATAATTTATTGATAACTTTACTCTTCATGGGCTCACTGAGCAATTTGGAAGCTTCGAGAAAGTTTCTAAAACGTTGCTTAATTCACCACAGACAGAAATAAGATACAAGGTGATAAAGAAATAAGAGTTACCAGTGACACTGGTATCTGTTTATTCAGATGGCTGGCAGAGTTACCTTAACATTAATGCTGTTGGGCGTTTGGGTGGGGGTGTGGTGGGGGTGCGTAGTGCAACCACAGAAGAGAATTACTACTTAAAGGAATGAAGTCTACAAGTCAGTGATTCAAATCAACAGCATAATGTAACATGTTCTAACGAGGACAAAAAGAAACCCATGTTTTCCCAAATGTCATAAACAGGTTAAAACTGATAAACATCTATGATTGTTAAAGGAAATAGCAAGAAAATTTTGTCTGCTCTTACATTATCTTTCATTCTGGAAGCAATAAAAAAAAAGCCACTTATTCATCTACTCAGTCAATTAACAAGTATTTCCTAGCTTCTACAGAGGTTTTAAATCATGTCCACAAATTCTCTAGTACTTCTGCCTCCCCTCAAATATAGAGCAGCATAGGATGTTATTATTGAGCAGAAAGTTTAGTGGAAATGATACTTCTTGACTCCCAGAATGTATGAGGAAAAGGTCTAGTTCTCTTGCCTTTGGAGTGGAAATCATCAAGAATTCCAGCTACCCTGGAAGAGAGGTGTTGCAGGGGGCTCATGATGAAACTAGAGACAGAGACACATCGAAGGATCACTGGCTATTGTGATTATTTGTGTCTTTCCATCCCAGGCAATAGACATGGGAGTAAAGAGTCCTTAGAGATGAATCCAGTCTGTTATCATTTGACTGTAATCTCAAGAGAGACTCCAAGCAAGAGCCTCCTAGCTGGGCCAAGTTATTCCTAGGACCAAAAGATATATTACTAATGACTGTTACTATTTTATACCAGTAAGTTTGGATGGTATGTTATTTGGCAATAGAAAAATGGAACAAAGCCTTTATGTATGCCAGACTTGTGTTAGGGAGCAGAACTACTGTTTCCTTATGGGAATTGAAGGTTGCTGACTCAGTGCTCTATATGAAGGTAAGAAACAAGCCTGGACCTCCCTGACTTTGTATTCCAAATAGCATTACAGGAGACATTCGTATAAACAGATATGCGCCAATATAAGAAAGCATGGGTAAATGAAGAACAGAAGAATGGACTAAAAGCACTTGGAACCTGCACAGAGAAAGTCATTAAGGTATGAGGAACTGTGTTCAATATACTGGATTTGTGAGGTAAAATGCATTGGCTGGGGGGTCAGGGAGGGTTAGGTGCTTGACCTGCATGTGGTAAAGTGATATGAATTAGTTTGGGAAAGAGTTCCCACACAGGGAAATGTGAGAGAAAAGAGCAGGAAAAATCAACAGAAACCAGATAATAGAGGGTCCTAAAGGTCATAGTAAGTGTGTGAAAGTTCTAAGCTTCATATTCTAAACAAGAGAACAATACCAAAGGTTTATAAGCAAAGGCATGCCATGATGAAAAGATAAATTAGCCTGACAGTGGAAGGAACATGGACTGATGTACTGAAAGTTTCACAAGAGGCAGAACAACTAACTAGTCAGGAGATGAAATAATTTTCAAGCAGGGGAAGAGGATCTTTTAGTTTACATAATCATCCTCCCATGATCTGCTCTACCTTAGCTCTTAAAAAATGTCATTTTTTGCCTTTCTGTCCTATGAACCCATGACAGTCTCTTACTGACCCTTGTTCTCCTGTGCTGGGGTCCAGTTATGACAGATAGTAACTGAATGGGTGGGCTCCCTCCATCACCAAGCCCACTGACAGCTGCTTCCTGGTGATTCAAGGAGTTCTTAGTGGCTGTTGTTTATTTTGCCTGTTTGATCCTCTGTGTGCTACACAATATCATTAGTTCACTGATGACAAGTTATGTCTGACAAGTTTTACCCTAAAGAGTATGATACATGTAAAGACAAGTTTGTGTTCCCCAAAGTAGAAGCATTCCTGGTTTCTGGAAGAGATGGTATGTAACAACAATTATATGGAGCTTTCATCTTCAAAGTCCTATGCAAACATTATCTAATTAACCCTCATACATACCTGGGAGGCAAGGAAGAATCATTAAACCTGGTTTCAGGCGAGGAGATTGGAAACTACAAGTTAAACATAAAGCCCTCCACTAGAAAGGTTCAGCGATTGATGAGAAAACTAGCAAGAGCCCCTGACCTTACACCCATGCTGAAATCAAGGAGGAAACTGAATGAAGTGTTTAATATAGTGCCAGAACCATATGTGATATATCCTTGTAAAGTTTATCAGCACATAGGAAAACAGATTGCATATACACGTAGGCAGGGTTCTGGGGTGTCAGCACTGGATTTTTACTGTCTGGTTGTGTGACCGCTCTTAGACTTCTTGTCTATCAAAGAAGAAACTTTAGTCTGTAATTCCCAACACATAACAGCATTAAGATGACTCACTAAAAGGCTGCTCAAAAAATAAATAATACAGATCATGTTAACAGCTGGGAAAAATAGTAAGACAGAGGAGTCCTCATGGCCCCTTCTTACAAACTATCTCCTTCATTTTACCAGGTGTCCACCAGCAGAACATTACTCACTCCTTTTTCCAGACATGGCCTCAGGATCTCTTTTCCTCTCCCCTGTAAACCTACCTCATAAACAGCCTCCACACTCACTGATACCAAGGCTAGAAGCAAGCTAACATTTAATGTAAGCAGTCTCAAGGGGACTTGTTATTTTAACAGGGGCAGAAGTCCTATTCAGCCAAACTGAAGTCCTCACCACAGTGTTCTGGTCATAAGGAAGTAAGTTGTAGAAGACTGAGGTGTTGGGAACCTGATCACCTCACACCTGTAACAACCTCAGGAGCAGTCAACAGGAGCGAAGTTCTGTTTTAAAAGGAGATTTGGCATTGTGGTAAAAAGCATGGTTCCTGGTTTCCTACCAATTAGAAATTACTTTGTCTTTCTGGGCCTCAGTTTGTTCATCTCTAAAATGGGAATGATGAGTGAACTTATGCCCTGAAGTTGCAATGACAGAATGAATTCTATGCCAGACACATAATAAACACTAGAATATAGTTGCTGTTTATAATAGTTGCTAAGTATTAACACAACTTTATGAGGTGGGTGCTATCTCTAATTCCATTTTATAGAGACTGAGGCACAGAGATGAACACACTTGTCGCAGCTGCAAACTGGTTAGTAGTGGAGTCAGGACTCACTTGTTCACCAGGCTGCACTGCCAGCCTCATGTAGCCTCAAGGTAGCAACATTTGCCGGGCATTTACCCACAAGGCTTAGGTAACCAGTTGTTTTAATGGAAAAATATTATCCTTTCTTTTCTCTCTAGGTACACTAATTGTATTAAATTTCTTTAAACTGGGAGTATGCTATGTCTTTATGCAGTGAATGACAGAACCCCTCATGTGTATGTATATTTGGGGGTCCCAGCTTATCCCTCAGTTTGCATAGTAACAAGTCATGCTGTTCAGCTCCCATCTACCCCCAAACTCAGAAGTCTGTCCTATCCCAGATACCATGTGAAACTGTCCTTTACTCTTTCCAAAATTCCCTCCATGGTTGAGCGAGCACACGAATGGGCCCTCAAAAGTGGAAATCAGAGGTCTCTGAAAAAACATCAGTCTTTGCAGAGTTTGCAAAGATCTACAACAGGAATTTCATCAGTCCTCCTGTTCCTTCCGTTTTATGGAAGAATCATGTTGAAATCCGAGCCTGTGGATCATCTCTACTTGGCAGCCTATTATGGAGTCTGGGGAAAATATATCCTCAGATCATTGAAGAAATTCACCCCAACTTCTAGTGACCAGTTGTTCTCAGTGTGTGACCTTTTGAATTTCCCAAGGCCATTGACCAATGCAATGCTGGGGAGGTTATAAGATATAAATATTCATTTTCAAGTTACTAAGTTTTTCTAATGGCAGCAAATCTGTGTAGCTAATCAGAATAATTATATTAAGCTTTTTAAATCTAGTTTAGGTAAACTCAATTTATCTTTTAAAAGCCATTACTTTCTTATCTTGTATTTTGGTTAATAAGAGTTCCTATCCCACACTCCAGAATAAGATCAGAGGACAAAGAGCAGCCTGGAAAAAAAAAAAAAAAAACCCAGGATCCAGCCAGCAGTCCCAGTTCTATCCTCCCCCTGTAGTGATGACCCAGGTGCCAAGCTGGCTAAGGTGACAAGGTCCAGGATAATTGTGCTGGCAGTTCTGCTACCTCTGAGATCCACTGCACCGTCAGGCTGCTCATTGGCTGCCACGCCACCCGGCTCTCTGAATGCTATTTCCTGTCATCCTCACAGCTTGATTTTGATACAATTTGCACATTCTGTACCACTCATGAATAATGCCCCCATTCAAACCTGTCACAGATGCAGTATATTTTGGAAGCCACTTAAGGCAAAACTGAGTGATTTTCCCAATCTTGTATGTATTTTCCAACTTCTACTTTCTATCGTTTTTGTTTTTTTTTTTTTAATGGCTCCCTTGGTTCCCAGTCTTTGTCTTGTTATCACCGTAATACCGTTTAATATGCATCAAGTATATCCCATGTGCCCAGCACTCTAGCAAATGAATAGAAGCATAATGCTCCTGCCAATTTGATTTCTCATTTACCCAGAGAGAGCGAGAGAAGAAACTAGCAGTAAGAGACGATTGCCACTCATAACGAGGTTAGCCCATGGTCAGCTGGCTTTATGGTGCAGTCTTCTGATACCTCCCGCTTCTCTAAAGGAGACTATTGTGGGGTGAGCTTTAAGGAATTTTTTTCTGAAATAAGGTTATCACTTTATTTGGGACATCCCCCTAAAATAGGATTCTGGTCATTCTCCGGGCAGCCTCACTTAAACTCTTCCATTTACAACATCAAAAAAGAATAAAATCCCTAGGAATAAATCAAACCAATGAGGCAAAAGACCTATATATTGAAAATTATAAGACACTATTAAAAGACACAAATAAAAAGATTCCATAATTAATACTGTTAAACTGTCCATACTACCTAAACTTACCATCTACAAATTCAATGCAATCTCTATCAAAAGTCCAGTGGCATTGTTACAGAAGAACACATTATACTGAAACTTATATGGAACCATACAATGCTTCAAATAGCTAAATAAATACTGAGGAAAAGAAGAACAAAGCTAGAAGCATTACACTTTCCAATTTCAAACCATATTGCAAAACTACAATAATCAAAATGACAGACATAAAAATGAGACAGTTAAAAGTCCAGGTGCAGAATAGAAGCCCAGAAATAACCATGCACATATAGTTAACTAATATACAACAAAGCTGGTCAGAATATACAATGAGAAACAGTTAATCTCTTCAAAAACTGGTGCTGGAAAGATTGGATAGCTACACGCAACAGAGTAAAACTGTACCAACTTGAAACTGATTAAAGACAGAAATGTAAGAGCTAGGGCCAAAAACTCCTAGAAGAAATAAGAAGGTAAATTCTGATACTGGCTTCGGCATTTGAGTTTAATAAAAAAACAAAGGTAACAAAAGCAAAAACATTGGTGTTACATGAAACTGAATGGCTTCTGTACAGCAACTGAAGTCATCAACAAAACATAAAGGAAACCTACTGAACAGGAGAAAATATTTGTAAACTCATATCTGATAAGTTAATATGCAAAATATATAAAGAACTTATATAACAGTAGAAAAAAGAACAACCTGATGAAAAATAAGATCCTTAATAGATATTCTACAAATAAAACAGATGATCAAGAGGTGAAAGAAAATTTCTCAACATCACTACTTATTAGGAAAATGCAAATCAAGTCCACAATGAAATAATACCTCACCCCTGTTTAGAACAGCCATCAACAAACAAGAAATAAATGTTGGTGTAGATATGAAGAAAAGAGAACACTTGTGTACTACTGATTGAACTATAAATTGGTAGAGCCACTACAGAAGACAGTATGGAATGTCCTATACACAAAAAAATAGAACTACCATATGATCCAGTAGTTCCACATCTGGGTATTTATCCAAAGAAAATGAAATTGCTATCTGGGAAATATATCTGCATGCATGTATTCACGTTCACTACAGCATTATCTATAGAAGTCAAAATATGGATGCATGTCAGTGAATGAAGAAAAAAAATGTGGTGTTAATAGACAGCAGTTACAAACAGAAAAGTCACTGAAGAGAATATCCAGAAAGCCAAAAGACATATGTGGGGGGTAGGGGGAAATGTTCATAATCACTTCTAAGAGCTGCAGGTTCAAACACAATGATACACCATCTCACTTGGATGAGAACGCGTATCTTAAATAGACCTCCAACAAGCGTTGATAATAATGTGGAGAAAAGGGAATCCTATTACATTATTGGTAGGAAAGTAAAACTGTGCAACCATTATGAAAAGCAATCTGGATTTACCTTACAAAACTAAAACTATATGACCCACTAATCCCACATTTGAGTATTTATAGAATGAGAAAAAACATCAATACAAAATTCATATATTCCACAATGTTCATAGTAGCATTATTTATGATAACTAGGACATGGAAGCAGCCTAAATATCCACTGCTGGTTGACTGGACCCAGAAAATGTGGTATATATCTCATCATGGAGTGCTACATGGTCATAAGAGATGATGAAATACAGTAATTTTCAATAAAGTAGAGGTAATTTGAAGGAATTATGTGCAGCAAAATAAATCAGAATGATAAAAGTACTGGATATTTATATTTCACAATGTAAAACATTGAAAAACTAGTGGACATCAAAAAAAGGGTCTCCTCTGTAGCAGAATGGGTTAAATCTCAGCACTATCAAGCTATCACCAGCCACTGCAACATGCGTTCCATCACCAGCCAGGGAGCTGACTCACATGGCACAGCAGACCTCTCCAGTCTCCCCGCCACTCCCCTTAGCAGTGTATGTCAGTAGACCTTCCTGTTCTGTTCCCCACTCTGTCTCTGGTGAATCTTCTCACCACTCATGCCCCACACCTCTGTCCTACACACCAGTGCTTAGATGTATAAATTTTTTTAAAAATCTTAAAAAAAAACACACAAAAAAAAAACCATCCTGAGGGCCTCTGAGGTTACAAGGAAGGGGGAAGGGAAAGGAACAAAAGAATATAAGGGATATTATTTGGGAAAATTAAAACACACACACAACCAGGTACAATTCCAGGAATACACTAAATGTTCAATAAATATTTAAAGTACATATATATAAATATATAAAAGAAAAAGTGACATATGTGTTTATATATAGATATATGCACACATATACATACATTCAGTCCATAATATAACTTCATAGAATCCTATTAGTGAGAAAATCTTACCATTTATGACAAGGATAGACACTGAAGAATTGAATATTTCTAAAATGAAATATTTTAGAACGACAAAGACAAATAGAGTACATTCTTATGTTTATATGGAATCAAGACAATCAAACTCATAGAGATTGGTGGTTGCCAGCAGTAGAATATGGGGTATGAGCAAAATAGGTGAATGTGGTCAAAAGGTAAAAATTTCCAATTATAAGAGAAATAAATCCTGGGGTTATAGTGTACTATTCACTGTAGTTTACAATATAGTGTTATTTTCTCTTAGCAACTTTCAAATATACATTTTAATTTGCATCACAGTAAACAAAATTCTAACTATGTAAGAATATTGATGTTAAATTTATTGTCATAGTAACTTCATAATATATTCATATACGAAATAATTATGTACACACCTAAAACTAATACAATGTTATACATTACATCTCAATTTTACAAAAAAGGATTTTTAGCAACGGCATCTCTAAGATTTCAATAAAACAGATTCTGCAGACAGACTGATACCACATCGATAAAAGAAATTATTGATCCCACAGAGTACTGATCAAAAGCTTCATCCACTTCATTTATCAAAGAATTTGGGTCATAAAGATTATTTTGATTTTTACTTACTTTGGTCACTCTGAAATGGAAATTCTTTCAAGATTTTATTTTAACGGAGGACAATGGGTATTATCCCCAAACTTAAAGACCTTTAAAAAAGGAAAACTAAAGCAAAAATGCTTCTGCGACTATCATTGGTCCAATTTGAAATAATTTTCTATCTGGAACCTTATTGTCGAGAACCCAGAAATATCTGCCCTCTCCTTCACAAGGAAGACCCTTAATGAGCCCAAATATATCCCAACACAAGAATACTGAAAAAGTCAGATTTGACCATGAGTTTGTAAGTAATGACCTCAGGAAAAAATTCAGAGGATGCATACCATCTGAATACATAAGAGCAGGAAGGTCATCAGACCAAGACAAATAAATCAGCTTTAATTTTAATAAAAACAGGAAAAATACTAAAACAACAGATTTCTATGCTACAGGCCATTGATAAGTATCTTTCACAGGTATCACTGTAACAAAATTTTCTTCTTCACTTGAGTGTCTCAGCATAAGTCATTTACTTTAAAAAAATTAAAACCTAAACATAAGTAGATTCTTCATCATATCAAAGGTTGATTTTTAATAATTCTAAGACTCATGAATATGATCTCGTTATAGGGCAGGGAGAGGGGCACCCCAGGACCTCCAAACCTGCCTGCTGTAAATAGGTTCTGTCATCTGCCACCTCAAGATGAACCATATAAGAACTTTAATGGAAAAAAACTTTAACTAGTGAACAATACAGAAAAAAGAATATAGTTTCTAAATCTAGCACCTAAAGTTACCCATCCCCTCATGGGTAAAAATCTACCCAAAGGAGACTGGCCCAAAGCAAAGCCTGCCAAAGGGCTAAAGCATTTTCCAGTGGGAACCCATAGAAAAAGATCAGAAAGAGACAAGTCTGGGAGGAAAAGAGCAAAATCAAAATCAAGATAAAAACTGCCACTGTTAACCTCCCCATGGGTCTCTCACCCACATCTGTTCCAACCCATCCAGAACCAAGAAGCCAGTGCAGTTTCATGTCTCTCTACTCTCTCTCTCTTTCAAGTCACCTTTTGGCTCTCTATCCAGCTTCCTTCCTATTTCAGCCTCCTCTCCAGCTTCTTCTCCCTCCTCCTCCTCAGCTATACCCTCCTTTGGGTAGGGCAGGGAACCTGGAACCTCCCCTTTTCCTGGGGACCACCCAGTTACAACTGCATGTAGAAATTGTTTACTGATAAGACATTTTTGTGTCTTATCAGGCACGTAGTGTCTTACAATAACTAAATCCCCGAATTGAGAGGGACACTACTTTCCAAAGGTCTGGTCACTATTTCTCTCTTCTCCGTTTATCATGAAGTTGAAAAAGAAACAAAACTGACCTAAATTTTCTCGCTACTTGTGGTTTATGAAATCTTACCTGGCTTCAGTGTGGCTCTGGAGAACAAGCAGGAGGACACAAAACTCTTCCCCAGAATGTAATGTGTTTCTAGGATCTTTTCTTACATTCTCAAATTTTGACATAGAATCTGGTTAATGAGCTAATCTAGTTTTTGAGTACAACTTTTTATATGAGATTTGACGATAATTTTCATTTTTAAAAAAAGCTAGAAGAGGACACCGTTTTGACCACTAACTTACAGATTTGCTTTTCTTTGGAATATATATATGTATCTATATATTTATGTCATACTTGGTTGTGACTGTGTTTATTACCTTTATCATCACAAAGCGCTCATTAATGCCTAACTGAACCAGGTGATTCAATTAGTGATGGTATCATTAAATTTTAGAGTTATAGAAAGTTTCCTATTTTACTCTTAATGGAAAGATGCATGTGTCTGGGAAAGGTTTAACTTCACATATTTGAAGGTATGTTCAATCCCAAGGGATTAGTTGTGTGTGAGTCTCTAGATAGTAAGACAGAAAATGAGAGGGAAGAGAGGGGAATGGTATATTCCTTTGCTTGCAAACATGCTCTGGTACCTATCACTAAAATATAGATATGCACATATCTGAAATAAGTCCCTATAATGAAGTCTTCTCCCCCTAGAGAGTAGCATATTTAATTAGAAAGGATTTATATACAGCTTGGCATACCAGGATAGCCTCAAGAGATAAACATCTTGTTATAAGGCCCAGAAGAAATAGCAACCAATCTTCCTCCAGCAGACTCAGCACAAGAGAAAGTTTAGGTACGGAGCACTCTTCCTCTAATAAAGACTCAGAACCAGTCACTGGTTTCTGCATATTTTTCAAAAATGGCCACTTAGAACATTAAGTATCCCTCCTTTTGCAATGTTAGATACACCTGCTTTTTTGTTGACAGTTGAAATTCAAAGAGTTTTACTCAACCCTCTTAGCTGCTGTAACTTAGCAAGAAGGGGAGGCACCAATTCTCTCCAAATGCATATCAGGAAGGATTCCCAAATATAAAGCACAGAAATCCTCAAGTACAAATATTTTACTTTCCTCTGTAACCAAAAATGACATTCTTAATACCGCAACTAGGTTTTTTTTCCCCCAATAATTCAAGAAACCTTTTTTTAAAGTAAAAATTTTACACTGTAGCCTATTATGTAAAAAACAAACAAAAAAAAACAGTATTTTAAGGGGAAAGCATTTTATATCAATCATTTAAAAGAAAACACAAGTAATGTGCAAACATGATATTGAAATACTAGGTAATAGGATGTGAAAGTATCTTATGTTTTTAGAGTTCCTGTTGGTCGACAAAAATATGACCCTTTAGGACAAACCTTTGAGTAAAGCAGGGAAGGTATTGCTATAACTCACATGCCACTAGTAACTTGTACTGTTGTCTGTGGAGTTCAAAACTATGAAATTATTTTAAAGGACATATATAACTTATAGGAATTTTTAGTTGAATGGTAACTTGTATTAAAAATATGACTGAAGGGGCCTCCCTGGTGGCGCAGTAGGTTAAGCAACACACTATGAAGCAAATCGCAGTCACCGATGGCCATGGAGGGGACCCACCCTCGAGGCAGGGAGGGGTCCTTCCTGGCCCACTGCTCCCCTCAGCAGTGTGTTTCAGTCAGTCTGCCTGTTCTGCTCCCCACTCTGTCTCTGGTGAAGCCTCTCACCGCCCTGGACTCTGGCCTGTACCCCAGCTTTTGTGTGCATAAATAAATTAAAAAAAATATGACTGAAGTTGCATCTATCATGAATCTATTATTCTGACTGCACAGATTCTTTTTATTGACTCACTAGCAATTTCTAACCCAACATTTATCTAGTCATTACTGCAGTTAATTTAAAAGTGACCACACAGCCTGTGAGAACGAATAGCTCTTGCCCAGCATGCATAAGCCATAATAACCTTTCATAAGCAACCAATTTAGCTGAAACATTTCATACTGAAAAGTTTACCAGAATGATGCACATGCACTCAGCTGTCCTGGTGACCGTTAGCAACTATGGTGAGTTTTTAAGAGATTGCTGTCAGGAGACTTGCCAAATAAACCACCGATCATTTAGCAAAACTGACACAGAAAGCAGCTTTCCGGTGTTTTGCAAACAGACTCAGGCAAAAAATACAGGCTGAATAGTGAACAGGCAGCTCAAGAAGGAGGAGATAGAGCAGCGAAGGTTCCCCCAGGGATCATTGTGCCTCTTAAGCTGGTAGTAGTAAAGTTAATTTTTTTTAAGATTTATTTATTTATGCATACAAGCACTGGGGTACAGGCCAGAGGTGTGGTGTGGTGAGAGAATCCACCAGACAGAGCAGGGGGCAGAACAGGCAGGTGGACTGAAACACACTGCTGAGGGGAGCAGTGGGCACAGCAGGAGAGGTCTGCCCGCACCATGTGGGTCCCCTCCCCAGCCGGCAGCAGGGATCGAACTCGTGCTGCAGTGGCTGCGGTTTGCTTCATAGTGCGTTGCTTAACCCACTGCGCCACCAGGGAGGGCCTGTAAAGTTAATTTTTTAAGTTAATTTTTAAATGCTTTAAGGTGATTAAAAAGCTGGCCATCACTCTAAATGTAAATAAGTCCTGTTTCATTTCCTGAGCTACTTAGCCTTCTAATAGATTTAAGAGCCACAGTCTGGTTCATAATTAACCCTATCGTATGAAGTTAAAGCTTACCAAGCTCATTTATACACACAAGCACACCCAGTTTCTTAACCATTTCACTGGGAAAGTTGGTTTGTAATAGAAATCCATGGTAAGTTCTGGAAGTCTGTGTTTCTGATGGTGTACGGACCAGAGACTTGGTAGAAAGTAGTGTCATTTCCTTCAATCAACAAATATGAAGTTAATTGGAAAAACCATCATATCATTTGAAATTTGCACTTTTTGTTAACAAGAGTTCTCTTCCTTCACCTTATAGCTTCTGGAAGGAGCCCAATGAATTATTTATTTCCCACTCAGTTGCTCTTCCTCCCTGCAAAGACTCTATTCATTCCTTTATCTTATCGTAATAACTCAGGTCACCACTGCACTGAACTTAAATCACGACTGCCTGGCATTACCTGCTTTACTGGTCTGGATGGCCTACTTTATATTGTTTGTACTTCACCGAAGTCAGCGTGCTGGTGTAAAATTGTGTAACTGCTTTACCCCAGGGACCCTCATAAAAATGAGAGGGTTGGCTCATAAAATTGTCCTGCTGTGAAAAAACTGTAAATAGCTTCCTTAGAGTCAGGACAAATCCAAAGCTGCAAAATGTGAATAACCTCATGGCCAGAGAACAGAAACCTCCTTCTACAAGGTATACCTCTGCAATCCAGTGGGGTCTGCTTGTCCTGGGAATTGCCATGCCAATTGTTTTATCCATGTTTTGCAATGCAATACCATTTCCTCATTCATATGCGCCTTCTGTTTCCTCATTGCCACTGTTTGCAGACACAGGAAAAGGTCAGTGGGCTCAGATGAGGACAAGGCCCCTGCTGGAACACAATCATGTTGACAGGCCAAGTGATGATCTGTCACCATCACTGTGTTTACATGAGGGATTAAATAAACAGTCTCTGTACAGCTGCTGTTTTTCCTATCTGTTTTCAAGATTGAGAATGATGTTCTAGAATAGCTAGACTCTGACCCTAGTTTGAGCAGAAGTCGATTGGGAGATTTAGAAGCCTATATGTTTTGTATATATTTAGGACCAGGAACTATGATTTAAAAAAAAAAAATGCCTCCAGGCAATTTTAATGCAGTTGAAGTTTAAGAACACTGGCCTAGGAAGAGGATAGCATAGTGTAAGACTAAGGTTTATTATCAAATGGCTATATGTAAACTCTGACTCTGCTGACCTTGAAGAAATTATTCATACCTTTTTAAACCTCCATTTCCATGTGGAAAACAGGCAGTAATAATTTAGCTGCTGGGACAGTTTAGTGAATGTCTTCAGTGTATTAAATAGTATCGAGACTGGTAACTGAAAACACCAATCATTGTTTTCATTCTTTTGAAGCTCTAGGACTTGAACAAAGCATATCTCAATAAATGAAATAAACAAAAGAATCCATTAATAAATGACAGGATTATATGTCAATAGAAAATCAGCCTGTATTCAAGAGAAAATGATAATGTAAATATATATCTAGACCTCTGCCTTTTAAAAAACATTTAAAAATAAATAACTTCTCAGAGACCTTGTGAATATCAAATGAATTTAATAAATAGAAAGGGCGGGAAGAATTGAAATTTGTTGCTTTGCTGCATTGTATTTCAAGTGCAAACTGGGTCTCAGCATTTACTTCCTCCAAGTAAGCTACCTAGAGAGGTGAAACTCAAGATGCCTGTGGGTTCCTTATTCCCTTACCCTTCTCCCTTCTGTTTAAGGCACCTTTTTCTTGAAGAATTCTTGGGCTTCCCCTAATTCTGATAATTACAGAGGAAGAGTTCTGGGACGGAAGAGTTGAGGAGGAGTTCTGAGACTCTCTGACAAGGAGATAAAATGAGGTGAGGCCCAAGGGAGACTACAGCAGGGAAGCTACAAAGACCATTGCTTATGGGATGATAACTGGGAATACTTGATCATGGTAACATACCAATCATCTGATCAAGACTCAGAAAACAGTCACCACAAGTCAAGTTTTAAAGTTAGATTAGGTGAGACAACAGAAGCTAAGTGAAGAGCTCAGTAAAACCCAGCTGACCCTGATAATTGCTGAAGTCACTCTGCTGTGAAAAAAACAAAACTGTAGTGACTAACTCAAGAGAGGATATTTTTCCAAGACATGAAGTCATGAATCAACCACCAAACCCAAAATGACACTAAGGGATACTATCTGTCTGTCATTCAAGCCTACACAGCTATTAAAAAAGATGAAATAGTGCCTTTGGGACAAAAATGATTGGACCATGAGGTAATTATGTTAAGTGAAATAAGTCAGAAAGTGAAAGATATATTTAAGATGGTCTGACACATTTATGGAATATAAACAACCAAAACCAGATTGGCAAAATACAGCAAGAATAAATTTGGGAGAGAGTGAAAAAATTTGTTACCAGAGGGAACAGGGGAGGGAGTAGAAGATGGGGGAGGGAAGCAGAGGGGGTATTAGTATGTGTGGTTTGGTGGAGAGTGAGTGAAACATGTACACTGTAGGGTAAAGGTTGATCAGGTATTTCCACCCTCCTACCACTGATGATGGACACCTGCGGTGCTGCGAGCATTCCGGGGTGGGCATGCGCAAGTGGGTGCACCTGTGTTGGACACCGGCTTAAATGGGCGGCGTCATGAGGACGCCAGAACTGCGAGAACCAATAGACAGAACTGTGAGGACGGACCGAGAGAACCGACAGCAGTAGCAGGAGAGAGAAGCAGCAGCTGAGAGGGTGAGATGCGCTGGGGGCTGGGAGGCCTGCCAGCCTCCTGGCACCCATGCCTGCCATGTACCTGGCCACCTCTACTAAATAAAGTATGAAAAGCCACCAAGGGCTCCAAGAGACTCTCCTTCACTGACCCGTCTGCCCAGAACCATTCCGAACCCTACTCCAGTGCTCCCCTTCCTGCCGCTACATACACATATGGGGTTAAAATGTTATCCAAAAATTAAAATAAAAATTTTAATTAAAAATTATATATAATAAAGAATAAATGTTCCAGAGATGAAGATATAGTATTCACACTTCTAGTTATGGAAATATAGATAAACATATTTATATATACACCTATGTAAGAGAGAACATTTAGTTCTTTTTTTTTGCTCTAAGTTCTAAGGATACAGCAACTAACCAAAATGACAAACATTCCTACATCAGGACCTTGGAAGGGCGAGGGGAAGGAAGAACTAAAATAAATACATAGTGCAATGACGTTTTAGATAAAGTGATTTATAGATAGGAATCAAAGGGTGGAAGACAGATGAGTGAAGTGATCAAAAGAAAAACTTAGTAAAGGAGACAGTATCTTCATCAGTCTGATGTCTCTGCTTCCTCATCCATAGGATGGGAATGAGGAGTCCCTACTTCATGTATTAAGAGGATTGATCAGAATTAATTAAGCAAATGCCTGATACAAGAGGAACCAATAAATGTTTCTGTATCATCACATCAGATATGAGGTTTCTTTTCAACTTCCTCCATGCCCTGTGTTCAGATTCCCAGAACTACGCCGAACTCCCTCCCCGCATCAGCCCTTATACTAAAGTTTGAAAAGTAATACTGCCATTTCACATTTATATTTGACCACTAGGGTGATTCTAATTTATTGGGAATGAAATTCACTGTGTCACCCAACAGAATATACATTTTAAACTTTTGTCTAATTTTGGAAGATCTCCAGCTTCATGGAGTAAGTAGGGATAGATGTGAGTCATTAGGGGGTTTAGGAACTTCCTCCAAAACCTATTCCTCCTGCTGCCCTGAGATGGATAATTAAAAGCTAGCTAAGTTACAGCTGAGGACATTTTCGAGAATCTAACATTCAGTACCACTGAGAGGCCTCTTCTCACTCTCCCTTATTGTCGTGAATCAACTAAAAAGACATTTCAATCTACAGCACCACCAGGAGAGCTTTTGAAAGCCCTCAGCAGACATCTTCCCTTTGGAGAAACACAGCTCACATACACTCTTACCAAGAAGTAACCACCAGCAAGAGTGTCCAAACAAAGACATAAAATACTCTCCCAGTCCTGGAGGAATATTCACCATCAAATTTTTTAATCCCCTTTTTGGTATGAATTTGGATACCTGAAATCCAAGATCCAGGAGCCGAGAACCCTCCAGGAGAAACTGCCAAATGAGTTTCTACATCTGCTAATAGAGTCAGAGCCTGGATGAAGCTCCAGAGATGCCAGCCACACACAGTCAAATCACACTTGCTTTAATAGTAAGATGGTGAAATACACCCACTGGAATACAAGTCTATTAAGGGGCAAACAGGTTTCCTATAAACAATGTATCTTCTCAGTTCTCAAAACCCTGTATTTGACATGAATTTTGTCACTACTGATTAAAGCTACCCCAAAACAAACACAGGGTTTCTCTACATCCCACAAGTAATCATACCTTTCATGGATCAGCCCACAATGGGAGGAGAGGCAAGTCTTCAACTCTTTTGTGTCATCCACCTGATGAAAAGAAATTGGACAATGTCACCCCATGGCCAACTGGAGCAAAGTCAAAGGTTTACAACAACCAAAAAAGAAGGTAAACAGTGCTATAAGGCAGCTTGTAGTGGACAAAGGACAGTGGCCAGGTGGACAACTGGTGACTGTGGGTTTTCACCTGCAAGCACAATTGTAAGACCAGGTTCAGGGAATAACAACAGGGGTTATTTAACAAACTGGAGAAACAGAGTTCTTAAGGTCACAAGGGGTCAGCTAGCACACCTCAGATACTGTCCACAGTGTCCAGAAGTCCCAAACAAGAGGCTGCTCATCCCAAATGGTGCTGTGCTGTTGTAGTGCCAGCAAGGCACAGAGCAGGTTCTCCATGATCCGAGCAGACAGGTAGAGGAGGACTCCTGGAACCCTCAGTGGCTTTTTTAGGCTTTTATTACTCTTTACATCAGAGGCGACCACGTACACAGCAGGCGGGGAGGCCAGGGGACCAGGAGGCTGGCAGGCATCCTAGTCCCCGCCACATCCTCACTCTCTGGGTTCTCTAGCGTCTGCTCTCCTTCTGCGCCCTACTCTTTCTGCTCTCTTCTCTTCTCCGTGGGCGTCCTCGTGACGCCGCCCTTATAAGCCTGTATCTCAGCCCAGGTGCACCCGCTTGCGCATGCTCACATCCTACTTGAGACCCCGGCCTTTAGGCATGCGTGCAGGACCACAGGTATCCATCACCGACACCAATGGCTGGAAGGTGGAAAAGCCTGATCACTTTCTGTTTACCTTACAGCTGTCAACAAGGACTTGGAGTTCATGGCAAGCAGCTGGAGGTGCTCGCAGGTGGGGCCACCGAGATGACACCACAGCGGCGGCAGCCGTGGGATGGACAGCACACGTTCCTGGACCAGGCAGCACAAGAGCAGCAGCAGGCCTCAGCGCCAGATGATTAACAGCTCTCAGGCAGCCTGGCTGGCTCCAAGTGCTGGTCACCCATCACCAGTGCTGGGCAGCATTAACCAGTAGTGCTGCTCAGGTGGCAGCAGAGACAGAAACTCCATGTCAGTGGCTCTTTGTGAGTTGTTGGCCCTCACCAACAACAGCTTGAGACACAGGCCCAGGGCCTTCGGTTCACCTTCAGGTATCAGAGCCAAGCTGTAGGCAGGTGCAGTAGGCTTGGCCTCTGTGAAGCACTTTGGTTTCTCTGCAAAGCTTTCCAGCTTCTCTTGACTGCTTTGGAGGACAGTGACAGGATGCTTCCCCTTTATTCAGAAGTCAGGAACAGAGCTCTGCTCAAGCTCAGAGGCTGAGTGTCCCAAGCTGGCTCCTGCCCTGCCCCATGACTCTGATAGGACTGTTTTCAACCCTCTAGCTGATTGGACCATTTACCAGTCAGCTCAGAGATCACACCTGATTGGTCCATTCCAAAAAATCAGGTGCCAAATCCACGGGCCTCTCTATTGCCTGCAGCTGAAGGAGCCACAGCACTAAAGCTGTACACATGGGGCCCCACACTCCTTCCTGCAGCCCTGAACCAGGAGCTTCCGGGTGGTATATTAGGGCAACCACTGCCATCCTCACTGCTTGCCTCTGTCCGGAGCCTGAACCTGGACCAGGAACCCCAGCATATGGGAAAGTGCCCACTACCCACTGCCTTTTGCATCACCCATAAGCAGTGGTCTGGGGCTGGGCACTGATGTTGCCCTACAGCTCATGCTTTGGTGCTCTGATTTCACTACAATAAAGTTCAATAAAGTTCTAACACTAATATATAGCTTCTTTTGTTGAAAAAGACAAGATTCATGAAAAGTTTCTACCACTAGTGCAAGCTTTTCCTTAAAAATCACACATTGGGCAGCTCTCCTACCCATCTGGGACTATGTAAGTGCCTCTCTTTTTCTTTCTCCTTTTCCTAATAAACCTGTCCTTTTTAAATGTAAAATAAAAACCCACGGTTGGAAACAGATTGTAAATTACTTCAAACTGATGGGCCAGTGTTTAGTGATGTCAATTATCATAGTGTGTGGATTGATAATGCTGAGAAGTGTATGAGCAATTTAACTCTCTGTAAAGCTGCCAGTGATGAAACTGATCCTCCATGGAGATTCATTAATAAAAGAAATTATTAGCTACATGGGCAAGAAAATAAAATGCTTAGGAAAGAAGAATTTTTTTAAAAAATAAATCACCTGAGCAACCGAATTTCTCATTTAATAATTTTAAAGAGTAAAATTTAAGGCAGCCATGTCTTATTATTCTCATCTATATCTAAGCACATACCTGTTCACTCATTAACACTTTATGTCTTATAGTATTCCCAAGTGTGACTTCTGGTTCATGGAATGCCTAAGGACAGAGAGACCTTTCCGGTCCAGATACTCCAGAGGGGCTGAATTCAGTCACACTGTTCCACCTCCACCTTTGATGGAGTCTTTTAAAGTTTTTAGCAGCAGTCAGTTGCATGAACATGTTTCTCTTATTTACACTGTTATTCCTCACATCCTAGTCAGAGCCCCTCATCTAAATTACGATATACCTCCATATTACCTCCCTCCTTATTACCTCCTTCCTTGCCTACCAGACATGCCATTCAAATTGTTTTGGAAAACCAGATAACTCTTTCTAAAATACAATTTTACATTTTTGGTTATTTCAGGTCTTCTGGATAACAATAATGTTATATAAATAAAACTGCTTTTTGAAATATTCAATTAAAAAATAAAATAAAATACAGTTTTACTATGTAAGTGACACACCTCTCACAACCCAAATGCAGAAGAAAGCCTAGATGAAACAGAAAGACTTAAAAATTAAAGGTATTTATAAACCTCAAAAAGTAAAATAAATGTCTCTATGAACCAGAAACAGAAAAGAAACAAATCACTGGGTTCTGCTACAC
Source organism: Galemys pyrenaicus (assembly GCA_019455555.1). NCBI lineage: Eukaryota > Metazoa > Chordata > Mammalia > Eulipotyphla > Talpidae > Galemys > Galemys pyrenaicus. Next base: position 5,448,725 of record JAGFMF010011673.1, read on the forward strand.
ACTCATACTGGATGGAGACTGTGCAGTCTATAGTTTGGTCTTAGTGGGGCAAAGAAAACAAAATTATTCCACTCAGGAATGGGGATCTGGTCTAGCATCTCTTACCAGTTCCTACCCCCACTTGACAAAAGAAACTAACCATCGAGGTGAGGAGGTGAGGTTAGGACTTTTAATAAACTATAAGCAAAGGAAGGGAAAGGAAGAAATAAATGTGGCTATTCATTAAGTTAGAAAGTGAGTCATGCTATGCCCACGATCTCTGTGGGACAGAAAACCTGCAGATGCTAGGTGTAGAGAAGGGGTCCTGAGCTGCTGGGGAGAGAAAGTTACCCACAGAATCACTAACCCAAGAGGCAGCAAAAAAGAAAAACTAAATAAAAGCTTCCCACTCAAAATAGGTCTACAAAGCAAAAATTCCAAAATACAGGAAGAAATTTAATACTAAGAAAGACAGTCCAAAAAAATCAACATTCAAAAGCTATATGCCCCAGGCAGCAGCTCTCCTGCCCACCTGCGACTGTGCAGGTGTTTTTCCTCCCCGACGTTCTCCCTTGGCAGCAGCGGCAGCCCTCCTCCCAAGGCTGCCTGCCTGTCATTGTGCAAACTCTCTTTTAACAAACCCGGGTCTTTCTGGGGCAGTTCTTTTTGCCTGCTTATGTCTGTGCAAGTGTCCTTTACTCTTCTCTCCCTTTTTATAATAATCCTGCTCCTTTGGATAGCTTTAAAAAAAAAAAAAGGTTCTATGCCCCAGAGTAAATTAAGTTTGTGAAACCATCTGACAAAATTGTAAAGTAGGCATGTTTGGTTGCCCAAGAAAAATGAATGACTTTCATTATTAAAGTGAGAAAATTTAAAACAACAAACAGACATAAATGAAAAAGTAAGTCATTGAGTTAAAGCTCAGTAAATGATATATGTCCAAACATGACACAAAGAAAGAAGTAGTAATTAGAATGAATATTATCAAAAAGGTAAGAAACAAGTGTTGGTGAAAGTGTAGAGAAAAGGTAACTGATAAACCATTGGTGGTAATCTTGCAGCTACAATGGGAAACAGTATGGAGACTCCTCAAAAAATTAGAAACACAACTACCATCTGTTCTAGCTTTTGTACTTAACAGTATCCAAAGAACACACAAAAAATACTAAATTGGAAGATAAATTTTTCTCTATATTCACTGCAGCACTATTTGCAATATGAGATGAAGCAACCTAAGTAGGTATCAAAGAAAAAATGAATAGATATGATACAAACACACACACACACACAAACAACATACACACAGAATACTACTCAGCTCTAAAAAGAGATGAAATATTTCCATTTGCAAGCTAGTGTGGTCTCATAGAAGTCAGAAAAACTCTGCTGGTCTGAATAAGGGCAGGCTAAGTCCTACAATAAGTTGCACTGTTTCTAACCACTTTGGATCCCTCCCCAGTAGGGATCCGGATTCTCACCAGTCCTAGTGGGTTCTGGCAGGGTCAAACAGAGAGCTAGAACACCGCTGCTGGTCTTGGTAGGATTGGACAACATCTAGCAAAAGGATGCCAGGTCTGGGGTCTTGCCAGTGAGGGGAGAGGGAGACTTGCAGAGTCTCCAGAAAATCATGAGACCTCCACCCATTGGGCAGGGATGGGATCCTGTGGGAGGAGGCAAAGTCTGGGTGTTCTGGCTCTTCTATGAATGTCTTTATGAAAACAAATTGAAAAATCTGGAAGAAATGGCAAAAATCTTTGAAGCATGCAACCTTTCAAGATTGAATAAGGAAGAAATAAAACACGTGAAGATGACAATTACACATAAGGAAGCTGGAACAGTAATCAGTGTCTCCCACAAAACAAAATCCCAGGTCCAGATAGATTTACTAGTGAAATTTGACCAAACAAAGAGGAACTAATACTTACTCTTCTCAAATTCTTCCCAAAAATTGAGGAAGAGAGAATGCTCCCAAACACATTTGATGCAGCCAATGACTCTGATATCAAAAGCAGAAAAATGCAGATCAATATTTCCAAAGAACCATGCAAAAAATCCTCCACAGATTCTTACTAAACTGAATTCAGCAATACATTAAAAGAATCATACTTAATGACAGTGACATTTATTCCAGGGATGCATGTATTGAATAACATTTACAAATAGGTTTTTCTTTTTTTGGCTGGGTGGGGGGAGAACATGTTCCTTTTTTTCCTTTTCTTTATTTATATGTATTTTACATCATTGTAGTCAAAGCAATTCATCATATCAAAAACTAATATGAGCATATGAGCATATCAATAGATGAAAAGAAAGCATATGACAATATCCAGCATCCACTTATGGTAAAAACTCTTATAAAATTATTGAAGGCTGCACCTCAACATATTACAAACCATATATGACAAACCCATGGAGATCATCATATGTACATGCCTGTATATATGATATATACACATTTATATATATATCATATACATCCCATAATGGTGACAAACTGAAAGCTTTTCCTCTAAGATCAGGTAAAAGACAAGAATAGCCACTCTTACCACTACTGTTCAACAAAATATTTGACATCTTAGAACAATTAGAGAAGGGGAGGATATGGAAAAAATCCAAATTGGAAAAAGAAGTTTAACTATCACGATTTTCAGATGACATAAATACATAGAAAACTTTAAAATCTCACACACACATACACACAAATGTTAGAAGCCACAAATCAGCTTAGTAAAGTAGTAGCCTACAAAATCAACATGCAAGTCTTTTGAATTCCTATATGCAAATAATGACATAAAAGAGAAATTAATAATGACAATAACCTCATTTACGGTAGCATAAAAACATATTCTATACCTAGAAATAAACCTAACAAAGGATTTGAAAAAAACATACAATGAAAACTATAAAATATTATAAAATAAATAGAAGGAAATACATTAAAAGAACCATACATAATGACCAAGTGCCATTTATTCTACAGATGAACATATCGTATAACATTATCAAATTGATGTGAGGAAATGGAAAGATATTACATATTCATTGTTTGGAAGAATTAACATTGTTAAAATGTACAATGCCCAAAGTATTATATAGATTCAATGCAACCCCATAAAAGTTCAATGGAATTCTTCAAAGAAACAGATCAAACATTATTGTAAATTATACCACTACTATCAAAGCAATCTTGGCATCAAAGAAGAATGGAAATAGCATCCTCTCAAACTTCAAACTATATTATAAGGGTCTATTAATAAAAACAGTATGGTATTAGAATAAAAATAGACACACAGATCAATGATATAAAATTGAGAGTTCAGATATAAACCCACATTTGTGCTCTGACTCTTTGGATTCTTAGGCCAGAGGAGATCTAGAAGTGACTCTGCTCTCTCCTAGACAGAAAGCCTGTCTGATAAAGGATTGAATAATATCCTATATTCCATTGAGAAAAGGCCTTCCAAAGAAAGTCATAAAGTACACAGATCTTCTCAATAAAATCCAGGAGGAATCGTATATATGGAAAATAGAATTATATAAAAAGATGGAAGGTACTTTCTGGGGGAACAAAAAAAGCTACCCAGGAGTTTAAGGTGATGAGTTGTGATGTTTTAATTAAGACATTCAGAGACATTATTAGAGGTCAAAGAATGAAATTTTGGGGACACTGGAAAGTACTTCTCTTCAGGTTAAATTCTGGAATAAAAAGTTATATGATTGTGAAGCTGACATGCCAGATAGATGGATTCACAGTGATCATGACAGTTATACCCTGAAGAATCTGAAATAGTTACAGGCAAGATCCAAGGGGAAAAAGCTTCCCCATATAAAATCTTCTACCCATGAATCTCACGAGAAGTCAAAGAACTTCCACAAGAAAAGAGAGTCATGAAAAGAAAATGAAGAGAAGCAAAAATGAAGCAGCAGCTATAACAGCAGACACCTCAAGAGAGTTCACAGAAGAAACTGGGACTGCCAGTACCAGGAAGAGCAAAATAACTATAGACATGCAAGAAAAGATCCAGAAAATATCTCTCAAAATATTTACTTTATTCTCAAAGAGGCAGAAAGTGACCCATCCTAGTTATATCATTCCATACCTACCAGTCTTGGGAGAGGCTCTAAGAAATCCAGAAAGAGAAGGAGAGATTAAAATAAAACTTCATATCCCTATATTAACTATGAAATACAGGACAAACACAAAACTTGGAGAAAGATCTGCTGAAAGTTCAGAAGATGATTAAATGAAAAAGCAAAATTCTTCAGTTTCCCCAGGACTATGGATATTTCCCGCTTACACCTTGGGTTTTTGCCTGTGACCTGCTTAGCACCTAAGGCCTGAAGTCAGAGTTGTCCTATGCTATTATATATACACTGACAGACTTCTTGTTTCTAATTTTAGTCTGTCAAATTTAATCTTTTCCTATTGTTAATAGTAAATCTAATATTTTGTTGTGACAGTTAATTGAAGAGAATTGTTTTCTAATCAATCACATTTTGTGTAACGTGCATTTTTTGTAAATTAAAAGTCTCGGAAAGTTAAATCTAATAATGGCCAGGGTAAACCAATTGGGATATTTAATTTAGGGAATTCAAGTGCTGGGATTAAGAGGTGGGTTGGAACCAAGGCTACATAGGATGGGGTAAGGGAATATCAAGTCACTCTTGGCTAATAAGCATGTATCACAACTTGGTTTTTTATTTTTCCTCCAGCCTTGGTGTTTGATTCTTTTGTATCTTGGCCCCATGGGTGTGCTCTACTTATATTAATGAAGATATAAGCATAAATACAAATTTTCCTTCCATTATAACATCCATAGACAACTGTTTTATAAGAAGGTAGGATTTTCTGTTAAATGTCCTTGCTAAACAGAGTTGTGGCCTATATGATATTCCTAAATACAGTAAGGCTAAATGGCTCTGTAGTTCCATTGTGATACATTGCCGAAAGAGATTTATGTTCAAATTACTTATTCAGTTGTCTTAGATAGCATTTCTCAGTCAAATGAAGAGCATTAGGAATTAGTGATGATATCAAAGAGTGCTCTGAACAGGATTCTGGCCATTTAAATGATGTCCTTCTTGTTCATTTTAAAATCTATCTATGAACTTTTGATTTTCCCTGAAATTAAGTTTAATCAATTCAAAAGTAAAATAAGGTTCTCAGGGACATGTCCACATATTCTTTTAGATTAAAGCGCCTAGCAGAGATCACATTATTTCCTTTTCACTGTGATCCCCACTATGTTAATTCTTAAGAAACCAAAATATCACTGAAAAAGAGACAATTAATATTAGACTGAAACTGAAAACTGTCTTTAATAACAGCTCAAATCTCAGTTCACATCTTTTAGATCTAGCTGAGCCTCCCATATACATACAGTTCAATAGTCAGTCAACATTTGGCTAGTTTGTATGGAGAATTTGGAAAGTCCCTCTTGATCTCTCTTTGCTGAGATTTCTCCTTCACTTTTCAGACACTGAAGATGACTACATTTGTCCTCTGGTTCTTTATTCCAGAAATACTATAGGTTATCTCATAATTTTAGCTCCCTCCCTGATATAGAATTTCCTCTGTTTGCTTTAAAATTGGGAACTTCATCTAAGGTTGTTGCCTTCTTCTAGGTGTGAACTCCCTTGTATGCTTCGGCTCACCTTCCCATAAGTCAAGTGTTTTTCTTTTTTTTTTTCCTTTTTTGGTTTATTCTTAAGTTTATCCAATGCATGTAATCATTTTTTTTAAAGATTTATTTATTTATGCATACAAGCACGGGGGTACAGGCCAGAGGTACGGGGGGTGAGAGAATCCACCAGACAGAGCAGGGAGCAGAACAGGCAGATCAAC
>JAGFMF010011673.1:5457402-5556087 GCA_019455555.1 Galemys pyrenaicus
CTGAGGTGATGGTGCACTGTTGAGATGGTGATGGGGAATACATGGGGATTACAATTAATGGCAAGTATATGTAAATTTTAAAATATTTTAATAAAAAAATTTTTAAAAATTTCGATATATCAAAAGAAAAAAAAATCATGAGTAGCAGTGAAAAAACTCAATTATGGTAAGTCACTGAATGTGAAAAGTTATTTGCCATGCATACACTCATAAAGAAGTGCAATCAGTAGGAACAGAAAACAAGAAGACCAACAAAACAAGAAACGTGGGCAATGGGCAGGAAAAGGCAAATCACTGAAAACTTGATCCTTCAGTTCATATGAAAGACAAATTTAAATAACCAGGACAAGAACTTGCTATTTAGATACCAAGACTTGGTATTAAACTATGGTTTATATCTTATTGTATTGAGATTGACACATCAAAAAGAGATAGTAATTCACTGGAAATGGTGCTTATCATTCAACTAAAAAATTCTACATCTAGTTTCTTATTTGCATATTTACACAATGAGCCAACTCTAGGCTGTTCTTAGGAGTACTGCCTATACTATAAAAATGTTGGGAAAATTCTTAAATGTCTATTAATATATGTTTATTATATATTAATGATATAGTCCCACACAAAGCTATTATATAGCATTTAAAAATAAGTAACAAATTCTATGGGGCCTAGACCCAGAAAACAAAACAAACATTGTAAGAAAAATAAATAAAAAATTTAAAATAAATAAAAATATATAACCTGATATATCAAAATGCATAAATTTCAAAAAAAGTTTTATGAAAAAAAAAACAAGTTACAAAACAAAGTGTACTCTTCATTTTAAACCTTGCAAAATTATATTATTTATAACTACACAAAGTCATATATTATTTATGGGTATTCAGAAAGCCTGACTATGAACAGTGGATGAAAATTCCATAGGGTAACTCTAGAAAGATGAAGTGAAACAACAAAAAATGTGTACACAAAAACTTCACATGCAACCACAGTGTTATATTACTCTAAAAAGAGAAAATTATGGCAAGCCATTCAAGTTTAATAAAGTTGAGTGGTCAGTACAGAAATATTTGGTTTTTCACATTCTGTAATACTTCACCAATATTTGAAGATGATTCAATTGCCATTCATTGCTCTTAAAATAAAAATTAAAAGCCCTTGTCTGGCCGGTATCAGTTCTTTCTATACTCTATACTGTAACTCTTTTCTTTCTATACTCTTCAATTTCTCACTGTCCTTTACTACTCATACCTCAAGGCCTTCATATAATGTTGCTTGCTGTTCCCTCCAACAAAAACAGTAGCATCTCCTTCACTAGCTAATTCCTCTTCTGTCATTCCATCATCAACTCAACTATTATCTTGCCTCAACTATTTATCTTACCTATTCACCATAGAACGAGTCATGCCCCCTGAGTTTGTAACACACTATTAAATTCTCTTCATAATAAACATGAAATTGTATTATTTATATATTTTTAAATAGTTGTCTGTGACAACAAAGAAAACGTGTCCTATTAATCACTTAATCTAGCACAAGACTTGACACAGTTTATGCTCAATTGATGTGTTGGAAGAAAATGAATGGAGGATTAGGACAGAGGGAAGGAGGGAGCGAAAGAGGAGATGGTAAGAAAGGAAGAAAAGAAAGGGAAAGTAGGAAAGAAGAAAGAAAGGAAGGAGGGAGGACAGGAGGGACGGAAGGAAGGAGGAAGAGGTGACCTCAAACTAAGCATCTATAAAAAAATATAAATACTTGAAAATGCCACAGGCATTTCTGAAGAATTATAGAGATTATCTACTGACCTACTAACCAAACTATAGATTTTTAAAATAAGGAAACTGAGGCAAGTTGACAGCCTCATTAACTAGAATACTGGTAGAACGAGTCCCAGAATCCATATATCCCACTTTGAACCTACACTCTTTCCACTCTACCAACTGACCATTTAGCACTTAAATGGCAGAATAAGTTTTAACACTTCGTTAAAATTTATTAGATAATATGTTCACACAATGGTATGTGGTGTGTGTGTGCATATATATATGTACCATAAGCAAAACATTCAGATCATGCATGCTTAAAATTTCCTACCTGACAAAATTTCACATCTTTATTATACAAAATAGAGAAAAGTATCATGTGATTATGACCTTATTTTTTAAAAAAGACTACAATTATGTTGTATCCAATAGTTTAAACCCATCCACCCCAAACAAGTGACACTGGATATTTTACATTATTTCCAACTAAAGAAAGCCATTGTTCATTTACTGATCATTCTGACTATTTTGAATTGCTGGTCAGGGTTGGTGAGATCAGGACAATTGGAGGAGAGAAAGATAAAGCAAGATTTTACCCAAGACAGTTTCATTTACTTAAAACCTATAGTAAAAAGAGCTTGGGATCTGGCTTCTATTGACCTGTACTCAGTTTTCCAGCATTGAGTTATCTACAATTACTGATCTGTAATTATATATTTCCAACAGAGGCCCAGTTGCAGGAAGCCATGATTAAAGGTTCCCAGTAAATTGGCCCCTTGCGTATTAATCATTATTTTAACATTCACTGTAACAACATAATCATAATGTTTATCTGTATATTTAAGGGGGTAGAAAGGAATAATTCTATGTTAATACCAAGCATTAGTTCAGCAAATGAAGCAATTAATTTAAGTGAAATTAAAATCAAATAGAATTTTCCAAACTTGAATCTACCAGCACAATCTCACACTAAGAAATACTCTAATACATTAAGGCTTATCCTCACAGTCAAACACAAACACCGATTAATTTGCTACTAATACAATAAATATCTATTAGATGATAAATTTAAAGAAGAAAGCAAGTTCTGAAAGATTTCAAAGCATTCGTACATTTTTAAATAAGATGACAATGGTGGTGATGATGATTAGGATAATGATGATTATGATGATGATAGTGAACATTGATAAAGAAAAATTACTAACTTTTCTATATAATTATGAAAATATAGGTGTTTATTATGTGTCAGACATTATACTAAGTACTTTGCAAGCATTAATTTTCTTAATCCCCATTTTATAATCACTTATAAAACAGGTATTTTTATGACTCCATTTTACAGTTGATAAAAGTGAGACATTCCTGCCCAAAATTTATCGAACATTAAAGCCCACATGCCCCAGAGTCTATTGAAATTATTCAAACTAGCCAATTTAAGCTGGTTACCCTGCCTGCATTGCTTTTTCCATAGAAAACACAAAGAAATCTATATTCCCTGCTTTTCCCCTTGCTTTTTTCTGCCTGTTGGCCAACACTGGTGCTTCCTGAGGTGGCCCTGAATGGCATCCCATGACCCTCATTCTGGGACCTAAAAGTAATGAAAATCTTCTGTCCTCTTTGTGCTGTCACTCAGACACCTCTATAAATTAAAATCCCACAGGTACAATCTTAAGGCATTCTCCTGGCCCAGCCAAATCTCCTCTTTATGTCTAGACCCTCTCCCTCATCATCTTTGTCAAGACCCTAGAGGTATCTCTAACCAGTCATCTCAGAATGCGCTTTCCAGAACTGAACACAGTCTTCATGTAGAGTATACTATTTTAGAGTATGAAAGACTTTTAACTTCTTTGACCTGAGCAATATGCCTTTATAAGTTCAGCCATTATTGTTTTCAGTAACTAATTTACACTACTGGTTAAAATAAGGTTTAATGGTCAGGAAAATCTTCAATGCAGTTCACATATTTATTACGCCAAATTTCTTCAATCCTTCCATGCACAATTGATTGTGGAAATGTTAAAAATTCCTAACATCTCCCTTGAATTTGTAGTGACTTACCAAAACTAGATACTCATACTACAGTACTTATATATATCATGAATATTATATACATTACATAATTATAATTATCTAATAATATAAAATATATTACTATAGTCTTAAATAACAAATGCCTATGTTGATAATAATGATGAAGATAATAATAATGACTAAAATGTATTGGGAGTTACTATGTTAAGTACTTGACATGAACTATTCCTATTAACTCCTCACAAAAACACTATGTAATAGGCATTATTATTCCATTTTATAAAGAATATCAAAAGAATTAGAAAATAAGTATAACTTGCCCAAGATTACACAAATTAATATTAGAAAAGGGATTCAAATACATGAGAATCCTGTTTTATCTCATCTTATTTATTATGTCTTTTTTTAGTTGTTAGTACTTTTATCTACCACTTCAATTGTAAGAAACTCCAACGTGTTTATCTGCACACCTCCTAGTATCTGAATTATGAGTGGTTCAGGTATTTATTTTCATTGGATTCTAAATTAGATCTTGATAATTTCATCAATCTTTTTGTTCAGTGTCTGGATTTGCACACACATCTTCTTTGTCTTCATGCAGTCATTGACAAACACATTAAAACATACAGGACTACAAGACTCTAACTTTCCTGTGACATCCTCTTCAAGGATATGCTAGTGAGTTTGAGTTATGATTGTTCACAAACTATGGATCTCTCTAACTAGATTACCTTTCCCAACATTTCTCCTTACATGTACAAAGTGCTTCTTGAGTGTCCACTGTCATTATTGTCACTATTAACACTGGAACAATTGCATTCTACCATAAAAGAATTTTTCATTGTATTTTAAGCTATGATTACCTCAAGTTTATAGTAATGCACTGCTCTGACAATAATCACTTTACCAAAAGTAAAAAGAAATGTGTTTACTTCCTTTTGTGTTCTAATGCAGGCTTATCCATTTAAGTTCTGAGCACTCTCCATACCATTTAATAGGTAGTCTAGCTTTGTTAATGTATATTATCCTCCAATCATGCTTTACAACTTACAAACAACAACAACAAAAAGTTATTTTACAAAATGTGAGAGTGCAGTGAATCTCCTGTTTAAAGGGGTTACTGAAATTAAACTGGGTTTTCTATGTCCAGAACCCCACGTACCCTCCCAGAGCAGAGCAGAGTCAAGACAACATTTCAGGCTCTGTGATTTCTTGGATGTCTATAGACTATAAAAATCATCACTTGCAAATGGAGATATGATCCAAAAGTGGAGAGTAGGTTTTAAAAGGCTCCTGTAAATATCTGCTCATGCCTCTTGCTTTTCCATTTTCTCTTCATTCCAAATAGAAGGGTACCATCTCTAACAGTGAGAGCAATAGTGCATGTGCACACACGTACACACACTGTCAAGATTTTATATTCCTTTCAATATTCATATATCTGCTAGTTTTAACCTGGAAAATCTCTCCAAAAGGTAACTCCAAACTGCAGCATTCAATATGAAAAAAAATTCAGAAAGCCTTCCAAGAACTATAAGAGTAGAATTTGTTTCACTTGGTTGGTGTGAAGGGCACTGTGTTTACAGATCTGTGGTGGAATCACACACAGCTGCTCTATGCTTTATCTCATGGGGCACGGATTCAAAGTCCTTCCTTCCTCTGTGCCCCAAATCTGTTTACAACAGTCTTTCTCCTCCACAGTACTTGCCACAGGTAGTTAAGTATGAATAATGACCAAAAAGAAAAAAAAAGAAAGAGAGAGAAAACTAAATTCCCTTTACTAAGAAAAAACTCAAGTTAGCCCTCTGGGGGAGATGCTCACAAGGATTAATTATATTGTAGGAGTTGATATCTTTTTCATTCTCTTTCCAGCAGTTTTGCAAATACATTTTTCCACATTTTTAAAGAAATGTAAGAACTCCCATGTTCCACACAGCCAGAAAATCCTGACAGTCTGTGATAACTGAATAATGGATGAAGCTCCACTGTTTACTTAGCAAGGGAGAAAAAAAAATGATAGGGTTCAGATAAAACACAGAAATCTGACATTCTCTTGTGCTGGACAATGATGAGAATAATATCCTGGCTTCCTTTCCCTTTTTGTCGACATACAAAATGTAAATGGAAACACAGAAGTTAGTTATCATTTTAGATCTGCATCTAAGAATTAATCCTGAGATTCTACAATGTGTCAATGTGTTTGCTTCCTTCCTTAAGGGGATAAGACCTGGAACACAGATCTCTAAGCATTTCCATCCCAATAATCTCAGATCCCCTATTGTACCACCACTTGAGAGAACTTTCCTTAAGCTACTGCCTAATTTTCTCAGCAAGAAATGCCTCCAATTTTACCAAGTATTCATTTACTGGAAAACTGATTAAAACACTGAGTTATAATTAGCAAAGTTTAAGGTTTTCTTTTCAGTAAAGTTCAGTAGTATTTCATTCCTGATTAATTCACATTCTCCTACTCCTTTGTAGACCCAACCACACCAAGACAATTGAGTTGAAGGCTGTCAGAGTGTTTGTCTTCTGAGAGAACCCTCCTTATAAAATCTTCCACAATGCCTGTCATGAATACCTAAATTCCACGATTAGAGATTCACTCTTTGGGTTCTAGAAGCATTTTAATCCCTGGGGACCCTATTAAAATGCAAAAACTCTGAGAAGAATAACAGCATTGAAAGCTATTATTAACTGACAGTAAGGAGGCCCTTGGGAATTGGACACAGGCTAGAGCCTGAGGAATGGCTACAGGAAATCAGGACATAAGGAAAAGGAAGACTGCAGCAAAAATAAACCTTATATACTTGGCAATTTTCAGGGGCAAGGCACTCCTACTATTCTGCTATTCTCTACACTTGGAGAATTCCATTCAAGATGGGATGACCAACACAATACAAGCTATTTATTTTCAGTTGTGCTAAAGGGAAAAATCAGCAGCGACACATAATAGTGTTTATGCGGAGCTCTGACTTTGGAAGAGAGCCTTTAATCAGGATGTTGCCCCTGGACTTTGCCCTCAATGCCTTGAAGTAGTCAGTTGGGTTTGTCGATATGGATTGTATCTAATTCTTAAGATTATATGTTCCCATTCTTCTATTCCCTCATCTACTAGGAAAATACTAGAATCAATGCTACCAGGGAGAAATTGGCAAGATTGTTTCTCTCTCTTTGGACAGTATTGTGGGAACATTTTTTCTTTGCCTTTACAAATGTATATTTCACATATATCAGGATTGTTTCTTTAGAAAACATGGATGTGACTTAAAGTAATAAGGTCTTCAGAAGAGAAGTCGGAATATACTGCAGCTGACTTTCTGAATTTTAAGAAAATCTAGTCCATCCAATAAGCTGCTGATTTCTATCAGCAGGACATAGTCCTGTAATAGTTACTGCATCTGTCAGACATACTTCCAGTTTTTAAATTCTAGTAATGACTGAAACAATGTTATTACTGTATAATTCTATGTGTCTACATGTGTACATGTTTAAAGATATAGACGCACAATGAAAAAAAACTGCAGTAGGAAATAATTTTTTTTTGAGAAAGAAGTATTTGAAGATATGTTTGCACAGGAAAGGACATAGATTGAGGTAAAAAGTCTGTATACTTGGGGTGTCCCTGGTGGCACAGTGGATTAAAGCAACACACTATGAAGCAGACCGTAGCCACTGCAGCACGAGTTTGATCCCAGCCACCGGCCCCGGAGGTGACCCACATAGTGCAGCAGACCTCTCCTGCTTCACTCACTGCTCACCTCAGCAGTGTGTTTCAGTCAATCTGCCTGTTCTGTTCCCTACTCTGTTTCTGGTGAATCTTCTCACCCCCTGCACCTCTGGCCTGTACCCCAGCTCTTGTATGCATAAATAAATAAATCTTAAAAAAGTTTGTATACTCTTCCCGTGTACCTGGAAGAAAAGATATTTTGATGTGTTTTGTTTACTGTCTTTGTTGTTATAGTAAGTGAACGTAAGTATCTGACTTAAATCCAGACCCACCTCATAGCACTTCAAAGTACATTCAAGGCTCTCGTCAGTGCAAGGAGACCAGGTCACGCCAGCCAGGACTTCTGACCAGAAGAAGAGAGGAACAGCTTAGGAAGTAAACCCATAAAATAAGTTGCTTAAGAATATTATAGATGTGAGAAGAGATTTCTTTAAATCTTCTTTAATAATGCCTTCTCTCCAAGTGACTACCTACATAACTGCAGTTAATTCAGAAATGATGGTTATATTACTATTTTAATAGAGTTATACTTTTGCAGAGAAAGCCTAATGAAGGTGTCTTTGCCACTCATCTTCATTATCTGAACCTGACATAAAATCCTCTGCGTTCCCACACCATACTACAGCAGGCATTACTCAGATATAATGTGCTCCATTTCTTATACCCATAAGAAACAAAATGCAAAAGTCAGAAGCAGCTTTGAGAAAAATCAAGACAATCCTAGCTTTGGAAGCCCACATCATACAAGAAAAACTGCAAAATTAATATGTATATTAATTTTATGTATTTATATATGTGAAAAACAGTAAGTTCATTTTCTAGAAACAGTATTTATTTTCCTCTGAGCACAGTGCAATAGCTTTACTTCAACTCTATTTTTTCAGTATAAAGAAGGTGCAAAGACCAATGGGCATAGAAACCAACAAACCTGGGAATGTCACAGCTAACGGGTCCTTACCCAAGTGCTTACAATTGTAAGACATGGCTCAACTACAGAGTAACAGCAACAGGTTTTATTTACAAGGGATAAATTAGAAAAGATAAAAAAGGAAAGAACTTCTCAGGCCACAAATGGCCATCTTTATTACCCCGGATAATCTGTGTCCAGTCGTCCAAACCAAAAGCTACTCTCTCTTCAAGAAGAGCGTGGAGCTGGTAGCCTGCTATAAGCAGTGCACTCACAGAGGTAGCTGGTGTTGGTCACAGGTGACAATGCCAAAGCAGCAAAACAGCAATCCAGAGGCTTGGTGGGCTGAGCCAGAGGCAATAGCCACAAAAGGTAGCTCAAGAGGTGGCACAGGTACAAGGCAATGGTCAAGAGCTCTTAGAGGTTGCAGGCCCAGCCCAACAGCACCGATCAGCACACAATGTCAAGGGATCAGGCAGTGGCATGGCTCTCAGAGGCTCCAGGCACAAGCCAACAGCACCAGTCATCAGCAGATGTTGGGGCAAAGGCCAGCAGCTGTTAGAGGCACCAGGCATAGGCCAATGAAGCTAGTCAGAAGGTGGTATCGGTCCTGTCAGAGGAAGGAGCAATGGTCTGACAGTGGTGCTGGAGGATCAGAGGTAAAGTTCTGGTGAGAGTATCTGAATTCATCTGCTCCCCTGCCCTTTATAGCATTCAAGTTTCCTTTACTCCACCCTGCATCAGGGCAGGCTGTAAACCTGATTGGTGCATTTTTACAACTGGTGCAGGTTTCAAAACTACTCCCCACTGGCATGTGGAATCCGACCTGCACCAGGGTTGGCCAACTCCAATGCATCACTGAATAAGGGCCAGGGAACTCCTCTTACAGTAACTCTTGAAATTGCTTGACATAGCTACTTGGAAAGATGTAAAAGAGACTCCAATATGCAGGGGTCATAAGTATTTTTATCATGGATTTGGAGGGATGTGAGTGTGCACATCCATGCTGTTTTATGACTAAAAAGGGAAGCTTCGGGGCCTCCCTGGTGGCGCAATGGGTTAGAACGGCAGCTACTGCAGCATGAGTTTGATTCCTGCCGCTGGCCAGGGAGGGGACCCACATGGCAGTAGCAGACCTCCCCTGACTTGCCCACTGCTCCCCTCAGCAGTGTGTTTCAGTGGATCTGCCTGTTATGCTCCTGACTCGGTCTCTGGTGAATCCTCTCATCTCCTGAGCCTCTGGCCTATACCCCAGCTCTTGTGTGCAGAAATAAATAAACCTTTAAAAAATAATAAAATAAAAAGGGAAGCTTCACTTGTTGCTGTTAACAGTCACACTGTTTAATCAACAGAAATGAGGACCTATTGGCTGCCAAGGCACGTGCTAAATACTAGGAAGAAAAAAACAAATGAGAATGCTTGCCATTTATTCTAGGCTAGTAAACTATCAATGAATAATTACAGTACACAGTACTAACAGTTGTAACAAATGTATATATGAGTACTATTAAATTTGAAAATTATCACTATAAGAATTATGTCTATATTGTGATTGATTTTTTAAATGGTATAGGAATAATTACTGCTATGAGCAGTCACTATGTAGCAACAAACACATATCTCTACAATGGCCCCCTGAGATAAGTGCTATAATTAATTAACACAGCTATGGTAAAGTTGATATCCAAACCCAGGTCAGATCTGACCATGACCATGTTCCTATGAGGCCATATTAGTTCAAAATGACAAAACGTATTCTGTCCTGAATACCTTGGTCAGTGCTGCTATCATTGCTCCAAAGACTTCTGGAACTCATCACTAACTGTAGTGCATATCATTTAACCTATTTTACTGGGTACAGTTGATCCCCAAAGAGATGCTCCTAGTACCTTAGGAATGAAACAATCTCAAGCAACTAAAATAAAAAGTTAGTGACTGAAATAAAAAGTATCAACAAAGCATCCCAGTGGAGATCATGTGAGGGAAATATTTTGAGGTCATACAGGAAACAGTAGTCTTCGGGGGCCAAAACACACTTCCTTAGCAAGGTTGCAGGATACACATAAATAATCTAGTCTGGAGAGGGGTCACTTCCAAAGCTCAAGCCAGTGTTAGCAGTGACAGTTTGTGAACCAACTGCTCTGAAAATCTTCAAGCCTGGCTTAGTACCACAGGGAGAATGATATTGAAAGCAGATAAGGCTTAACTGTTCTGCAAGAAGTCAACCTTGAACCCCATTGTTGCTCAGGACACTTTATTAGGCATCACACTGCATTCCCTGCAGCAAGGGAAACTATTGAACATATAGTATGCTCCTTAGGGGACAGGAAACACAGGCCTCAGGCCATTCAGGGAAGTCACAAGGCCATGGGATTACAGGCAATAATCAATAGCACTGAGCAGAGTCTGGGGACTGCAGTGATCCCTGGACTTTGTGGCAGTTTACCAAACTGGATTAACAGTGCACATGGGACTCAACCGTGCTGTAGAGGAAGTCACAGACACAATTTTTTAGAAAGCGGAAGAATACACTGAATTGTACAGTGAAATCGATGTGCCAAAAGCATATATCCTAAGCAGGGGAACACAGCAAAGACAGACCATGTGGTCACAGGTAATGATTTGAGGGGCCCAGGAAAGCATTCTCTGGTGCCTTCAGGCCCGAAATTACCATTATCTATTCTCCGGTTTAAATTGTTTTTTGTCTCTTGGTTATACTATTTTCCCTCTTTTATTATGAGAAATTTAAAACTTACACAAAAATAAAGAACAGTATAATGAACCCTCACAAATGCATCAATATTTACAACTTAAATATTTACAAACTCATGACCAAACTTGCTAACTCTACCCACCCTACTCCCTCCCTCACATGCACATATACTGGATTAGTTTGTGGCAAATCTTAAGTAGAATATGATTTTGTCTGTAAGTACTTCTTCAAGTCTATAAAAGAATTTCTTTTTTAAACATACCACACTTATCATCACACTACATATAAATTAAAATATTAAGCTCTCAATAGCATCAAAGATCCAGTGTTCAAATTTCCTTGATTGTCTCAAATTATTTTTTAGGGTTTTTTTAAATTCTATTTTAGACAAGAACCATATATTACAAATGGTTGCCATATCTCTTTAGTCAGTTTTAATCTATATTTTTCTCCTTCCTCCTCCATCTCCCCCTCCTCCTCCTTAACATTATTATTATTATTATTTGTAATGCATTCATTGAATATATGGCATACTTATGACCTATAAGGTTTCTCAGGCTCTGACTTTTGCTAATTATATACACATGGTATCATTTAAAGTATTCCCAGATCTCCTGTATTTCCTGCAAACTGGTAATTAAATCTAGATACTTGATCAAGTTCAGGTTCCATTTTTTGGCTGAAGTCCTTTATATGTGGTATTATGAACTTAAATTAAGAGATACGAAACATTGGACTCCCTCATGTTAACCACTGAGTATTGTCTAGATATATTACTTCATTCAGGGTTGCAAAATCATATTCTAATCTATTATTTCTTTTTTCTAATTGGTGGTATATTTCTATGGAGATAGAGTAACTAGTTACCTAGAAACAGAGGTTAAATATTTTTCTGAGGAACCAAGTGTCTTGATTCTTCTCCTTTATTTACCATTTTATATAATTATCACTTATTTTATCCGAACCTTTATAAGAATTCTTATTAGTATTTTGCTCTACTGATTTATACATATTTGATATACCCTAATCTGTCGCAGATATACTTATCAATACTAAGATTGCCCCCCTCTTTTATCAGTGGCAGCTTCTTCTAGTTGATATGACTTTTGATAGCTTATTTGTTTGTTCATATTTTTTAATTTCCTGTCTTGGACCTGGAATAAATCATTAATCTAAGAAATGCTAGTCCTGAGATATAAAAATGAGATTAGAGACAATAATCTACCCCATGGAAGCACTCATTAATAATGACTTGATCATTATTTCCAGGTCTAGAACTAAAACAGGGTATATACTTTTTTAAGAAAAAAATAGTTCATTAGTTCATACCAAGGTTACCAATTAAAATTTAGATTTTGAGGTTTTTATTTGATCCCTATGATTTTGTAATTATATAAGTTTTGTCTAACACTGAGATTAGATCGTAATGACATTAATAAAAAGTTATGTAACTGTTTTAGCTGGTAATATATCTTTAAATGCTATAGACTAGCAACACCATGTTATTATAAAGAATA
The DNA here is from genome assembly GCA_019455555.1 of Galemys pyrenaicus. Lineage (NCBI taxonomy): Eukaryota > Metazoa > Chordata > Mammalia > Eulipotyphla > Talpidae > Galemys > Galemys pyrenaicus. The sequence continues at coordinate 5,470,067 of JAGFMF010011673.1, forward strand.
TGATTACTAGAAATGGTTCAATATTATTTAACAGTTTGTTGCTGTTTTGTCCTTAGATTATATTAATTTAAATTTTATTCTCATAGAATTTTATAGATGAATGACTGATTAAAATCACTTAAAACATTTTTTTCTGTGTGTTTATGACATCAACTTAATCCATACTCACTCACTTAATCTGGTATTCTTTTTAGAAGTTATTTACTAAATTTAAAATTGTTTTACAATTTTATAAACACTTTCTAAATTATAGAGATAAAACAAAGTATATTCAGAGAAATATAGTTTTCTTATCTTTCCCATTCTGTTCCTTCCTTCCCTCTTGAGTGAAGTTTTGTTTACTATATACAAATATGCATATTTACTATATGTAAAATATATATGGACTGTACTCACAGTGTGGAAGAACAGGGGTTGGGGTCATCCTGTCCCCTAAAAGCAATCAGAAAAAAATATTTGTTCAAAGGAATATGCAGATGCTCTGTCCCATTTTTAGAGTTCCAAGACTTTCCCAGAGAATTTGTAATAAGGTTGGTTTCCACTTAGGGAAAGGAGAAGAAGCTATGGGAAGCATGAGTGGGGGAGTAGATATTCCAGCTGGAAGTCAACCACCTGAGCCATGATAGGCTAACTGGAGCATTGTAAAACTCCCTTGAGGAACTGTGTTAACACAAGTGTGGGCACAGACCTGACCTGGGGCAGTGAAACTCTGTGGACATAGATCCAGGAAATTGGGAGCTCCACACTTGCAATGGACACTGAAAGTTCCATCCCAACCCCTCCCAGAAGAGGTCAAAGAGACACTGGGCTGAGCCAGGCTAGATTCCATAAAATGCCCAATATCAGAAAGACTTGTAAGATAATTAACGAATCTATGGTAAACAACATGCATGTGGCATAGGCCACCACCCTTGGGCACAGACCCACCTACCTGCATAACTTAGTCCTAGAGCATAAGCCAAGAGGTACAGACCTAGATCTACCTACTAGGAAACATAAGCTTTATGAGTAATGAATTCATGAATCTTTGGCAGAGAGGAGCTGCAGAGGTGTGGGGTGGGAAGTGAAGACAACCTAAACGCAGAATACAGCTTGCTGTGGAACCAAAGAAGAGATTGAGGTGACCAACTTTACTCCTGAAACTGAGCTCAAGTATTAAAGCTCCTACCCCAACTTCAAACCAAGGTAAATTGAGAAACAAAAGTATATCATAAATACCCCCCCAACCATACCACACACACACACAAACACAGAAAGACAGAAAGAGGGAGAGCAAATGAGATAACACACATGCTTAGGAAGAAAAGAACATTTAAACACAGATAGAAAAACAAAATGAGAAGAACAGAAGTCCTGGAACAAAGGACAGAAACAGAGGACCAGAGGACCTGTTAGACAAAGACTTCAAGACAACAATATTGAACATACTAAATGAGCTACTAGAAGATCAGTCAATTGCTCCCGTGCAGGAGCAAGATCTTGGAAAGGAGATCCAGAAACAAAGAGATTTCTTCACCAAAGAGATTGAATATATGAAAAGATCACAAAAGCATACTCTGAACGAAATGAAGACAAATACAGAAAGCATTTTAAATAGAATAAAACTTACAAAAGAGGGCCTCCCTGGTGGCGCAGTGGGTTGAGCAATGCACTATGAAGCAAACCCCAGCCACTGCAGTTCGAGTTCGCACGAGTTCGATTCCTGCCTCGGTCCAGGGAGGGGACCCACATGGCAGTAGCAGACCTCTCCTGCCTCACCCACTGCTCCCCTCAGCAGTGTGTTTCAGTCAGTTTGCCTGTTCTGCTCCCCGCTCTGTCTGGTGGAATCCTCTCACCTCCCGCGACTCTGGCCTGTACCCCAGCTCTTGTATGCATAAATAAATGGATCTTAAAAAAAAAAAAAAACAAAAGAAACAAAGTCAGATGTAGAGAAGATTCAAATGACCAAATCCGGCATTTAGAAAAAAAGAGATAATCAAAACAAAAGGAAAATGAAGACAAACTAACAAACCTTACGGGACACCATAAAACTATTACTATGTTTGAAGTTTATAACAATCTAAATGAAGACACTGAGAAATATCAGACTCAACTAGAAGAGGAAACTGAAGAATAATTGGGATCTTAGGAAGTAAAGAGGAAGAAATGGGAGTAGAAACCTTACTCAAAGAAATAATATACGACAATTTCCAAACCTAAGGAGTGAATTAAATATGGATATCAGGAAGCAGAGAGAACATCTAATTTTTTAAATGCAAAAAGACTTACACCAAGACACATCATTTTCAAATTAACAAAAATCAAAGCTAAAGAACACATTTTTTAGGAAGCAAAAATTACTTACAAAATCTCCCAAATTAGGCTGGTTTTCCTTCAAAATTATCATTCATATATAAAGGTCTTCTGAAATAAATATAAGTTTGCCAATACAGACCTGTTGGCAGAAGTACCTCTACAATAAAAGAAAAAATGAAATGCAAACTCCTAAGCAAAGTGAAAATATTAATACAAAACCAGAAGTATGAGCCAGAATAGTATTAGTCAACGATAGAACAGCAAAGGGGAAGGAGAAATGGACAGAGCCTATGTAGTTAAATATCAGAGAGTAGACACAAATTTAGAAAGGATTTAACACATAGAAATATAAGTAAAACCCCCAAAGTAACCACTAACCAAAAATCCAGAATAGAGACCTACAGAAGAAGAAACAAAGAGATTGATAGAAATACTAAGAAAAGTCATCTAGACAGAGCAGACAGAAACAAATGGGAAAAGAACAACAGAAAAATAATCACCCTAAACATGAATGGCCTGAATTCACCAATAAAAAGACATGGACTACTAATATGGGAGAAACATTTCAACAATGAATACTTTATTTACAAGAGACCTACTTAAAACATTTGACAGAAACAAACTAAAAGTACAAGGTTGAGTAAGATCATACATGCTAATAATTCAGGAGAAAAAAAGGAACTGCTGTTCTTATATCAAATAAACTAGACTTTCAATTAAATAGGTAATCAGGGACTAAGATTGACACTATGTAATGATCAAGGGAACAATTCAACAAGAAGATATATAACTGTTGCTAATATCTGTGCCCCTAGCATAGGAACACTTGGTTATATAGAGCAACTACTAACAAAACCAAAACATAATGTTGACAAAAAGGAAAATCATTGTTGGAGACCTCCACACACCACTGACATGAAAGGCTAAATCATCTAGACAGAAAACAAATAAATAAAGGCCTTAAATGAAGTATTACAACAGATGGATTTATTGGACACTTTCTTCTCAAATGCACAAGGAACATTCTCAAGAACAGATATATCATAGGACATAAAACATGTCTAAGAAAATATACGAAAGTATAAATTATATCAAGCATCCTCACAGACCACAATGCTGTAAAGCTAGACATTAACCACTAAAAGAATACTGGATTAGAACAAAACATGTGGAAACTAAACAAAATTCACCCAACAAATCCTGAGTCGATAAAGAATCAAAGAAAAGATTTTTAAAAAGTATCTCATGAATAATGAAAATGGAAAGACAAGCTACCAAACCCTATGGGATGCCATAAAACCATTACTATGTGAGAAGTTTATACCAATACAGGCCCACATTAAAAAAAAAAACAACCCTCAAACAATCTAAATATGCAGCTGTAAAGGAATTAAAAAAGAACAAAAGGATCCCCCAAAATCAGGAGGAAATATAATAATAAAAATCAAATAGAAATAAATGAAATAGGAAACAAAAGAGCAATAAAATCAAGTCAATTCCCAAAAAAATAAAATTGACAACCATTAGGTAGTTATACAAAGAGAGAAAAGCCAAATCAATAGAATCAGAAGTGATTGAGGCAATATAGATACTGCAGATACAACAGATACTGTAGAAATGCAAAGGATCATTAGAACTTTTTTTAAAAGTCTTTATGTAAGAAAACTGGATAACCTAGGAGAAATGACAAATTTTTTAACTCATACAACCTCATAAGGTAGAATGAGGATGAAACAGACAGCTTAAACAGTCCAGATACATATACTGATATTTAAAGAGTAGCAAAAATCTCCCCATGAACAAAAAAACCCCAGGACCAGGTAACTTTTCCAGTGAGTTCTAGAAAGCCTTCAAAGAAGACCTCATACTTATCCTATTCAAACCCTTCAAAAATATTGAAGAGAGGGGAAAGCTTTCCAAACACATTCTATGAGACCAATATTACCCTGATCCCTAAATCAAGCAAAGACAGTATAAAAAAACTATGGACCAATATTTCTGACAGGAACATAGATGCAAAAAATCCTCAACAAATTTCTAGCAAACAGAATGCAACAACATATTAAGAGAGTCATCCACCACAACCTGGTGGACTTGATCCCAGGGACGCAACACTGCTTCAACATATGGAAATAATTTTGTGTCAATCACCAGGTCAACAAAAAAAAAAGATAAATATCACCTATCATCTCAATAGATGTTGAGAAAAGCATTCAAGAAGATTCAACATCCATTTATGATCAAAACACTCAATAAAATGGGGATAAGTGGAACTTACCTAAATATTACAAAAGCCAAATATGGCACAGCCAGTATCACAGTCAATGATGAAAACTGAAACTTTCCCACTAAATCCAGGTGCAAGACAAGGATGTCCATTATTATCACTATTATTTAGCAGAGTATTGGAAGTACTATTCAATACAATAAGGCAAGAAATAGAGATGAAAATAATCCAAATTGAAAATAAGTGAACCTATTTTTATTTGTATATAGCATGTTAATATACTTAAAGAAACCCAAAGAATCTATGAAAAAAAATAATAGCAATAATAAACGAATAAGTTAAAATGTCAGCTACAATATCAGTACACAAAAATTAGTTGCATTTCTATATACCAACAATGTATCAGAAGAAAGAAAAATAAGTAACAAAATTCCGTTTATAATCACATCAGAGAGAATGAAACCTGAGTGTAACTTAACAACAGAGGTGAAGAATTTATATATTAAAAATGTTAAACTCTGTTAAAGGAAATAAAAGATACAAGGAAATGTAAAGATATCCCATGGGCTGGAAGAATTAAATCATCAAATTTGCCGAAAGTAATTTACAGATTCCATGCAATAAGTATCAAAATACCAATGACCCTTTTTAAGAGAACAATTATAAAACTTATATAGAACCAAAACACCCCAAATAGTTATTCTTGAGAAAAAGTTTTAAAAATGGAGGTATCAGATTTCCTGACTTCTAACTATAATACATAGGAACAGTAATCTAAACAGGATTATATTAGAACAAAAGCAGAAATTCAGACCAAAGGAATAGAAGTGGAAGTCCAGAAATAAACCCCCACAAATAGGGACAGTTAATCTTGAACAAAAGATCTGTAGTCATACAACAGAGATGAGATAGCCTTTTTAACAAAGGGTGCTGGGAAAGAAACATAGTCACTTGCAAAAGCAAATAAAACAAGTTCCTTCCTTAAACCCATATGGAAAAATTAATTCAAGATGAAATAACGAATGGGATATAAAAACTGAAACCGAAAATTATTTGAAAGAATATACAGGGAATACACATTATAAGTTTTCACTTTGAAGGTGTATTTGGGGATGCAACATCATGAAAAGGAAACAAAAGCAAAAGTAAATAAGCTTTTGTTCCTCAAAAGAAGCCATCACCAAAAAACAAAAGGCAGCTTATAGGATGGGAGAATATATTTGCACATCACACATCTGACAAGGGGCAAATCAGCAGAATTTACAAAGTTTTTATACAACCCAATGACCAAAAAGAAACATCAAAAAATGGGCAAAGGACCTGGATAAATACTTTATAAAGAAGATATTCAGATGGCCTACACACCTATAAAAAAAATTGTTGACATCAAATACTATAACATAATTGCAAATTAAAACCACAGTGAGCTAGCTTATCTGTGTGCAAAAGGTTCATATGAAAAAGAAAGGAATCAACAAATGTTAGTGAGGTTGTAGTGAAAAGAAATTCTCATCAGCTGTTGGTGCATTTGCAAACTGGTAAAGTTGCAAGTTGGTGCAGTCTCTAGAAAAATGGTATGGAGATTTCTTAAGAAAATAAAAATGGAAATTCATGTAATCCAACAATACCTCTAGTAGTTATTTATTTGAATATTATGTGATTTTAATGCAAAAGAATTTATCTAGCCTATACATGTACATTATGCACAGTGCACAACTGCCAAGTGATAGAACCAAATTCACTGGCCATCAAGAGATGAATGGATAAAGAAATTGTGGGATATATACTCCATGGAATACACAGCTGTGGAAAAAAGTTGAAATAGGTGCTTTGGGGACAAAACGAATGGACCTCGAGGTGAAAATTTCAAGTGAAATAAGTCAAAAAGTGAAAGACAGATATCAGATGGTTCCACTCATCTGTGGGATATAAATAACCAAAATCACATACAGGCAAATAGAGTAGGAATAAATCTTGAACTTAGTGAAAGAACGTAATGGTTACCAGAGGGAATGGAAGGAGAAAAGGGGGGATGAGGAAGGAGGCAGATGGGTTATTGACAAAGGAGGTTTGGTGGAACACATGCACAATGGAAGAAAAATAATGTAACCCCCCAAATTAAAATAAAGTGTATATTTATATATATTATGGATACATATATACCCACATAAATATGTGTATCTGTATCTTTACCTTTCCTTTTTAAATTATAAGATAGTATACTATATACAGATTTCTTTTAATCTTATGTTTTACTGCCTATGCTGACATTTGAGTTACTTCCAATCTTTTGCTGTTTCAAATAATGTTTCTATTATGAACCTTAGGGGTATAACTTTGCCCTTTCTTTTTTTGTTATTATAATTGTTATATTCAGGATACAAGCAGCCTTCCAAAAGATACTTGTAATGATTTTCACTTCTGGGTGAACCTATTTATCAGATCACTTGACTCAGAACATGATTCAACTATTTGTTAAAATAATCAGTCACTCATTTTCTGCCCAGGTGGATTTAAGCAGGAGAGCACTTGATATAAAAATATAGGTTCACCATTGAAACTGAGAGGCAGGGCTTACAAAGGATATTTGAAGGCTATGTAACTTGCAAATTTTGTGATTTTGTCTTATCAGGAGATTAACTGAAACCAAAATGCTCACATGAAATATTTAGGTATAGAATAGTATTCACTTGAAATAACTTCATCAAAATCAGCAGAAATCAAGCATATGTAACTTTTAGTAATCATCTAGGATAGTAATGCTTTAGTACAATCAGATAGCCTTACTAATGAGCACTACAGCTATAACTTAGTGGCATGCATTTACTTCTCAACAGTTTTTTTTTAAATAAAAATCTTTATTATAAATTTCATCTTCCCCTTTAGTAAGGAGTCATGGATCACATACAGTTACATGGTAAGCTTGTAACCACCGGAATTGCAATGTGCCATTATTTCTCTTTTAAGTATCATCCCCCAAATTCAAGAAAAGAGCCACTCATATAAAAGATTTTTGAAAGTCACTTATTTTTATGAATTAATGACAAAGAAGAAAAAGACATTTGGAAAATGATTAGCAAGTGACCACTGTAGCTAGAATTATTTTTTCCTTTCCAAATTTCTGGTTTGAGGTTTAATTGCATCTCTACTAAAAGAAGACCAAAGAGGGAGGTGGGGTTAGAAGGTCCAAATAACCCTTCTGATTTCCACATGAGGTTGAAAGGACTTTAGTAATTCCTGAATTTCAATCCATGATGAGAGAGAGAAAAAAAGAGAAATCCCATTCCAACAGTCTAAAGTGACAACTGTTAAACACTTTTAAGTAAGGAATATCACAGGATAACTTTTACTTCTGAAAGGGAATAAACAAGGAAACAAATTCCCTAATCAATGTCTACCAGATATTGGTAATGTTGAGTTTTGGCCTGGTTTCTGATTCTTTGGCTATAGTCTATCAAATGGAAACTCCTATTTATCCTCCAAGACTGACCTGAACATGAGGTTTATCTCTAATTTCCACCAATTTATAGACACGCTATACTTAAGCTTTTTCTGTCATAGGTGCATTAAATCCCAGTGGGTATCTCTGCCAATCAGTTGCAACGGTAACCCTCACATCATAAACCTGGGTACTCAGGACTGGGATTGTTTACAGCTGAAAGGAGGAGCATATCTCCAGACAAGTGAGGTAGATTTCTAGTAGCTGTCCAGACTGCACAACGGTGGGGAAGGGATGAATGAGCTGATGAGCATGGCAGGGAGGGAGCAGTTTCTCTGGGCATCCCTGGAGAGAGGGGTATGTGTGCTACCTACAAATCCACAAATTCATCTCTAAGCATATATCTAAGAACTGCCCCATGAAATCAAAATGACTGAACTCACACTTAGACCCCTCCCTCTTACCTTTATGCTGTGGTCATTTTTCTCAGTCTCTCAGCAAAACTCTGCTTTGGTTTTCTGAGACCTTCCTATTCATTGGAGCCAAATTTTACTTGCCAGTTGCTACAGCCAAATTTGTCCTCATGTAACCCTCTGATCCTCTCTCATTCCTTTGCCTTCCAAACCTACAGAATAATTAACCTCCTTCGGGAAGCTTACTTGCCTAATCAGACCCCACAGTTCTCCACCTAGTGAGGACTATAGCTGAAGACATCCCACACTGCTTCTTTGCTTCCCAGGCAGGACCAAGAATAAAGAACCAAATCTGAGCTTCTGAGAGAGAAGGGCGGCATGTGGAAATGCATCTGAGTGTGTATCTACAATCATATAGCCAAAGACAAATACTATCACTTTTGAATTAGCCATGATTTCAGAACATTCATTTCAATGATTCTTTCCATTGGCACAGATAATCAAGATGCCTGTCTGATTCTTCTGTGCCCATACTCTTCCCCATTCCTTGTGTGACTGGCTCCTTTATTCAAGATGAGATGTAAACATTACAAAAGCCTACTCTTATCTTCCACTGTAAATCAGCTCCCAGCCATTCTGCCAGTAGCACCCTGTTCTGTTTTCATCATAGCACTAATGATTTCTTGTGTACTGTGGCATCGTTTATTTATTGTCTGATTTCCTAAATGTAAAAACCATACAAAAAAGGAAGATGTTAGTTCCTGCTTGGAACTTGCCCCTTAAATAGAGGTTGGTATATGTTGCATGGTTATCAAGTATTTGTTGATAAATCAATGAATTCACATTCTAAGGAAGCAGTTGTGACTTCAGTTGTTTCACCCATTCAACTTCAAATGAAGAAACTACCTGACATCATGGGAAGATTTCCAATATACTGTACTAAGGTCCTGTTCTTTTGTTATTGTTCTAAGGATATAGAACAAGGCAGCTGCATTCCCAGTGCTTTCCCTCCCTCCTTCCAGACTACCCTCTTGTACAGACAGTGCTTAAATCATGAATTTGGCAAAATGCAACCAACTTCAAAAATTTTAATAGCCTTGTGGGCTTTGAGTGGCTTGGAGGGATCTTTACAAGCTTGTTACTTTGCATTTTTTTAAATTCAGTCCCTCCAGCAATCCTGTGCAGTAGGAACAGTATATTCTCACACAACAGAAAATGAAACAGGGGCTCAGAATGTTTAAGTTCAAAAGTAAGAATTAACCAGAACTGCATTCAAACCTCAATCTTTGGATTTCACATCAACCGTTCGTTCCTTTTCTAACACCATTTTCCAAGAGGCAGTGTCATGTCATTAAAGAAACCCCAGACAGAAAAATATCTTCTCATTTGAAACTTGACTTTCTATTTGTGACCTTCAACAATTTCCCTATCTGTAAGTTTGATTTCTTAGTTAGCTCATGTTTCCATAACAAAATATTGTGAACTGGGAGACTAATAAACAGGATTTATTTCTCATAGTTCTAGATGGTGGAAATCTGAGACAGTGTTCTGGTGAGGGCCCTCCTCTGAGTTTCAGACCAACAAATACTCATTGTATCTTCATACACTAAAGAACAGAAAGGGTAAACAAACTCTCTTATGACTCCTATGAGGTCACTAATCCCATTCATCAGAGCTCCATCCTTATGACCTCATCTAATCCTAACAATTACCAAAGGTTCCACCTCCTAATACCATCGCATCGAAGGGTAGGGTTTTTGCATCGAAGGGTAGGGTTTTTGCATCGAAGGGTAGGGTTTTGACATAAGAGTTTTGAGAGGATACCTTCACCGGGTGGGATAGCAAAAACGACCCGCTCCCTGGGCATGCAGGATGTACAGGATGTTTTATGCCAAAGCATAACATTCTGAAACTGAATTCCACTGGCTTATGGTCCTGAGTTCCTGCAAACTCTGCCCTCTGGGCTTCAAATCTATTCCCAAATCTGCTAACATAGAAGAGTCACAGGTGTGAAACTCAATGAAACCATATTTTTGATAAGGTTAGATTTGGGAGAGGAGGTGAGTATTGGAGAAACATGGAAAAATAAAAATGTACACATCAACTAGTACTCAGGCAATGCTGCCATTCACAGTGACTGTCAGTTTGGGGTCTCTTGACAAGGCCTAGAGATAGGTTTCATGGTGAGAATAAGAGCTTAGGTTTGGCACTCCTCAGCTAACACACTTCAGGCTGTTTAACACAACAAACCTAAAAGAGACAAACCAGCCCCAAAGGAGACTGTGCTTACAGCTCTCCATCCACTGACTTACAGTTAATACTCAACAGAGCAAACTGCTGGAAGAAATTCAGTGATTCCAGCCCATCTCTGGCTGAGGATTCAGATCTGACAGGTCAAATGAAACAAAATCATCCTGTGCTCCTCCCTGATCAGGTTTTCTACAGAAACTGGTGAGAGAACAAAAATCCCTAGAATAATCTTTTACACAAAATCCTTTTCAAGTCTATAACAAAACTTAAACAAAGGCTAATTTTAAAAAAGCTAAAAGTCTTTCACCTTATAGTTGAATTAGGAGTCATATTCTGACCTAGATAAGAGTTTCTTCTATGTATTTTTTTTTCATATTCCCTTAAGATACTATTAAAATGAGACTGTTAATATCCTATCATAAAAATACTTGGACACTATAATTTATGTTATGATTTTTGAGAGATTTCACCTGAACGAAGTGCCAACCCTATCAGATCTGTCAAGCTCTCCTTGAAAATGTTTTCCATTACTAATAAGTAGACCCATTTTTCCTTATTATTTATACAAAAGCTTCTTTGATTTTCTGTATATGACACTTTGGGATGAAAAACTGGTGACTGCCTTAATTGAAAAACAAAGATGAGATGTCTTATTTGTTTTTCTCTCCAGAAAAATAATAGTCAAAGTCCCTGCAAGCAGGACCCTGTGCCAGCCTACAGCCTAACAGCAGGGCTCAGGGCTCAGTTTTTGTCATTCAATTTGATGCTTCTTGAGTCACTAATTGTAGAGTAAGAAGCAGTTAAACACTAAGCAGCTTAGATAGGGTGAGGTGTCAGATCTCAGAATCTAAGAGGAAAAGACAAGACGATTCTACCTACCTCCTATTACCTTCTCCTTTTCTCCTTTCCCCACCCTTTATGAAACTACTTGACCAGACTTGAAGAAGGAGAAAATACAAAAGGCAGTGCCTCTGTCTCAGTAGGCCTGGCAAGAGCCAGTGCTCTGCTGTGGGTAACCTGATAGAAAGGGTCCCAGGTCCCTGAGAAACAGCAGTATGTGGTTGCAAATCATAGGTGCAAAATGTTCCATTTTCTCCACCCTTAGAAAACCACCATCATTAAATGACACTTTGGGATGAAATACTGATGACTGCCTTAATGAAAAACAAAGATATCTTTTTTTTTTTTTTTTCTCTCCAGAATATCCCTAAGCAAAGTCCCCGTAAGAAGGGCAATATTCACTTCTGAAAGATGTACATGTGAAAAAAGGAACTCTCCTATACTGCTGATGAGAATGTAAACTGGTCCAACCTCTATGGAAAGCTGTATGGAGGTACCTCAGTCTACTAAAAATGGAGCTACCATGTGACCCAGCCATCCCATTCCTAGGGATTTACCCAAAGGACACAAAAACATTAATTCAAAAGAATACATGCACACCTATGTTTATTGCAGATTTAAGACTTGGAATCGACCCAAATGCCCAAAAATAGACAACTGGATCAAGAAGATGTGGTTTATATACATAATGGAATGTTATTCAGCAATCAAAAAAGACAAACTAGAGCCATTTGCAGAAACATAGATGGAGCTTGAAGGGATTATGCTCAGTGAGATAAGTCAGAAGGAAAAAGAAAAGTACCAATGGTCTCACTTATAGGAGGAATATTGGAGAGCAAGGGGAAAAAAAAATATCAACCACAACAACAACAGCAAAAACCCACAACAAAACAAAAATAAACTACAAAACTGACATTCTGCAGGGAAGAAGGTAGGACTGGGAATAAGGTAGGAATGGGAAGAGCACAAGGGACTGTGGTGACAGTGCACAGGTGAATTGGTGGTGGGAATTCTATGCGGACTACACCTAGAAAAAAAAGCAAACATTGTAAGACAAAATAAATAAATATAACTATATAATATACACATGTGTTTTTAGCTGTGTGGTTTGAACTAAATACCACCCTTGCAAGATCAGTACCACACTTGGGCAGTTTCATGGGAAAAGAATGGTGGGTTTGCTCTCGATTCCTTCATCAGAAAAAGAAAATCAGGACTGGAAAAACAGATCAGTTTTTCATCTTGGAATTAGCATTGGTTTGGTTTGGTTTGTTTTTAACCTTACTGCCTCTTTTAGGTAAGTAATTTTCAAAAGTCAAAGGATAAAGAAAAAGTAGACTTGATCTCTATTGTCAACTGGCTTCCCATTCTGTTTGAGGAATGCAGGATGCCACGTGTCTGTGAGTCACCAGCTATAATAACCACTGTGATGTTATGTAAGAGGTAGTTGAGTTGACATTTTAATTCTAGGACTGGTCAGCTCCTGTGTGTTCCCTAGTCAGTCTAGTTCAGAATGGTTTGGCAGCTCTGCCTCAGAGAGGGCCACATACTGAGTTCTGTTGGCATTATTACCAAAGAAAACTAACATTTTGGAAAACAGTATGAAAATTTCATAAAAAATGAAAAATAGATTCACCATATGATCCAGCAATTCCACTTCTGAGTTTAAACACCAAGAAATTGAAAGCAAGATCTTAAAGAGATATTTGTATACCGGTGCTCATGACATCATTTACAATAGACAAGAGGTGGAAGCTGCCCAAGTGTCCACGGAAAGATGAACGGATAAGCAAAATGTGTCCTACACATGCAACAGAATATAATGTTGACATAAAAGGAAGAAAATTCTGACCTCCGCTATCATATGAATGAAACTAAAGGACATATTAATTAAAATAAGTCAATCAGGGCCCTCCCTGGTAGTGCAGTGGGTTAAGCAACACACTATAAAGCAAACTGCAGCCACTGCAGCACAAGTTCGATCCCTGCCGCTGGCCAGGGAGGGGACCCACATGGTGCGGCAGACCTCTCCTGCTGTGCCTGCTGCTCCCCTCAGCAGTGTACTTCCGTTGATCTGCCTTTTCTGCTCCCCGCTCTCTGTGGTGAATCCTCTCACCACCCCCACACCTCTGGCCTATACCCCAGTGCTTGTATGCATAAATAAATAAATCTTTAAAAAAATTAAATAAGTCAATCACAAAAAGGTAATACTATATGATTCTACTAATGTGAGACACTAAAAGTACTAAAACTCACAGAGACAGAAGGTAGGATAATAGCCATCAATGGCTGGGTGGGGAGAGGAAATTACCACTTAGTGTTAAACAGTAATGAACTTCCATGTTTTTTGCAAGATAAAATGAGTTCTTTGGTTGGACGCTAAAGATGGTTGCACAAAAATGCAAATGTACTTAATGAGTGCTACTAAACTGTTTACTTAAAAATAGTTGAGATGAAGTTTATATTATGTGTATTTTACCATCATTTAAAAAAGAGCAATAAGCAAAAACTAACACTTGGTGAATGAGCATACTGAGTGTCAAAATGGTTTACCATTAGTAAAACTAGACACTTTTATGTAGCAGTTCAATTATTAGAAAATATCTTTCACTGATGAAATTAAAGGAACTTGGAGGATGCATATTCACCATTGTTTAAAAACACTGCCATCCTTCAGAAAGTAGGCAGCAATGAACCACATGAGGTTCACCTAAGTAGTGATGCACCAAGTCTGACCCAGTCAGTGAAGCGTACTGTCAGGAGCTTGATGCCAGTGAGAACGGACTCTTCTCCGGGATGCTACTGGGCTTGCCTTGACAGATCTTTTGTGTTTGGAATTTCTGAAAAAAACCAGGAGCTGGAAATTTGTTGAGTTGCACAACAGGTTTATAAATTGTTTTGCCTGCTTGAGATGAATATTTAGCTAATAAATGCTCAGTTTATTATAACCTAGTAGGGAGCATAGGGGGATAACAATCCCCCTCCAACTCCAACATCTTCAGTGGGTATTTACCAGAATAACCTAAAACTAAGCAAAGAGCCAGATTCACTATGAACCACTGACCCTTCAATTTCAAGACTCCTCACGTATATGGGTCTGTCTCTCAGGCTCTCTGATTTTTTTTAAGCCATTTTTTTTCCTTTTTTTTTTTTTTGGTAGACTTTATCTTTAAAAGGAAACCAAACAATACATTTCAGACCCAACAGCACTTGGCTGGACTGCTCACAGGAGAATGTGTTATGTGCAGTTCCAACTCAGGTTATCTGGAATTAGCCATCTGGCTTCCCTAGAGTCTTCTACCCAAGGACTATTTTCTCTTCCAAAATGAAGAGAAGATTAGGGGGCAAATGTGTCCCAAGTCCCAAAACAAGCTCCTCTGTGTCATGTTTGCAGAAGTACTTGTCCCTTCAGGACTAATAAGACTGACTAAAGAAAGGGAGGAGGATGCAAAGGGCCATATTGAGGACAAGCACAAAAGAGGAATTAGGGAAACCCCAGGTGAGAAAGACAAAAGCCTTCAGGCACAAGCACTGGGAATGTGGTACAGGAATCCAAACTGTCTTTAGGCACAGAAACCTCAGCCACCTATGGAAAATTGACATGTATGTCAGTCACCTAAAAGGAAATAGAAAAGAAACTTCGAAACCCTGAGGGCAAAAAGTAGAACTATAGGAAAACACTGACTATGGGGGCAACAAATCTAACCAATGGAGAAGGCCCTAATGAGATCTCTTGATGATGCCACTTTAGACATATTCAAATTGTAAAGAATGTTACAGAGTAGTATCACTGAATATAGTAAAGAAGTCAGAGAACTAGCAGAAATGCAGACTTTGGAATCAGTCTGAGTTCAATTTCCTGTCCCAGTGCTTTCTATGTTATCTTTGGCAAATCAGTCAACATTTTAGCATATTAGTTCCTCTTCTGAAAGTGGGAGAAATAGTAATTACTTAAGGGGATTGTTTTATATCTGAAGTGGACGTGAAGCATGTGAAGTACCCACTTGTAGCAGAGACTCAATAAGTACCAGTAATTGCTTCTAAGATAACCTATACGGCTTCACTTTTTGAAAACTGCACCAAAAGACATTGCTTGGTATAAGAATGTGATGGCAGAAAGACTGATTTGCTCTCCACAGTTGACTTCTCAACACTTCCATTAGGCACTTTTTTATGTATCATAAACCCAGAGCATTTTTATGGGTCTGGACAAACTTCATAAGATAATTTTCAGTGAAAGCTAGACCTCCGTGTTTCTGTTATTAAGTTGCCATACTTGGATTCTGGAACCAAATATGTACACTCATTTTTTCCATCATCCAACATCCTCATTCCAGCTTTTGTGTGCCAGGGCCTAAGCCTTCTGACCACCCCCACTGTTTCTAGGTGACTACAGATTTTATGCTGACTTCTTCATACACTTCAACTTTCCTATTTCCTGTGCGTATTTAGCCAACTGAGATATCACAGACATTTATACCTATAGCCAGGCTGTTAACACCCAGACCAGGAATCAAAAGCCAGAGACAGACAAGAAAGGGTTTCTTCTAAACCACCCCCAATATCCCAACTGTCCTAGGAAGGTGGTGTTAGAAGTCCTTGCAAGAGCTCCCCCTCCCCCAGATCTAAGATCAATCTACCTCCTTGTTTCATATCTCCCCAGAGAGGAAAAAAAGGGGAGATTGGACTGTGGGATTATACTAATCTGGGTTCAGTATTTAAATGATTGCTTCATTTAAAGCTGTGTGATTTTCAGAAACCATTTTAGCACTCTGAGCCTCATTTACCTTATTTGTAAACTGAGGGAATTTATACATACACTATTGGTTTCTGGTGGTTGAGAAAACCGTAATAGGTCTAATAAAAACCAGGTATCAGAAAGCACAATTAACTACAGTATGTGTACTGAAATACAAACAGACAGCAAACACCAATGGAATAGAACATCCATAAAGAAAACCACAAATTATAGACAGCTAACCTACAACAAAGGAACTAAGTACATACACTGAAAAAAAGAAAGCCACTTCAATAAATGATACTGAACAAAGTGAATGGCCATAAGAAAAGAATGAAATTAGACCACTATTTCACACCATACTTGAAAATCAACTCAAATGGATAAAAAAAACATGGATATAAGACCTAAAACCATAAAGCACATAGAAGAAAAGAGGAAAAAACTCCATGGCATACACTTCAGAAACATCTTTACAGACTCATCTCCAGCAGCAAGGAAAATGAAGGAGAAAATAAGCAACTCGGACTATGTCAAACTAAAAATCATCTGTATAGTAAAAGAGATAGTAACCAAAATGAAGAAACACCTTAATGAATGGGATAAAATATTTGTGTAACATATTTGTCAAGGGGCTGATATCAAAGATCTACAAAGAGATCATTCATTCAATTCAACAAAAACAAAACAAATAACCCAATCCAAAACTGGGTAGAAGAACTAAATAGGCCTTTCTCCAAGACACGCAGATGGCCAACAGTCACATGAAAACATGTTCATCATCACTTATCATCAGAGAAATGCAAATCAAAATCATAGATACCACTTCACACCTGTGAGAACAGCCCATTCAAAAAAACCAAAAACAACAAGTGCTGGCCAGGAAGCTTCTAACATTATCAGTGGGAATGGAGACTGTCCAGTCTCTATGGCAAGCAGTATGGAGGTTCCTCAATCTACTAAGAGTAGGTCTTAGTACTTACTTCTACTAGAAGTAGCTCTGCCATAAAACCTGGCAATTCTACTCCTACACATCTACCCAAAGAACACAAAAACACCAGTTCAAAAGGAAACCTGACTCTTATGTTAATAGCAGTACTATTTATAATCACCAAGATATGGAAATAACCTAAATGCCCCAGGACAGATGAGTGGATCAAGAATATGTGAGATTTTATATATATATATATACATATATATACACACACACACACATATAAATGGAATACCACTCAGCAGTCAAAAGAGATGAACTCATGCCATTTGCAGCAACATGGATGGAACTGGAAGGAACTTTCATTAAGTGAAGTGAGCCAGGAGAAAGATAAATACAGGATGGTTTATGCATAGAAACTAGATAAACCAAGAAACCGACAAAGATAAATTTAAAATCAGCCTCTTGAAAGCTGACCATAGATCTGAGGCATTCAAAAGAGGATGGCATGAAGGGAAGGTGGGGAGAAAAGGTTGGAGGTAGAAGAGGTGGCACAATGGAGGACTATGGGTGCTTTGACTATGGGTGCTTATGGGAAAATGATGTTTGACCACAACTGAGGGGGGATAGCCTATACGAAAAAGTAAACAAGAGTGTAAATTAATGGTACACTATTAATTTGAAAAAATCACAATAATCATGTTATCAATAAATTTTATTATCAAATGCATTCCATACTCTTTTACAATGGGAGCCTGACTTCTTGGTTCCTTTTATTGTTGCTTACAAGAAAACCATCAGAAATGTAGGAACTCCAGTGCCAACAGGGGATGGGTTAGGGACAATCAGGCAACCCCGTACTATAAACATGGATTGAGGGACAAAAGAAATGGTGTGGTGGGGAGGGGCTAGAAACACAGGTATGATGATGAGAGAAACAGATGGTGCCTTCTATGTTTTCTCTGGGGTTTGTTAGTCATTCTGCAGCCACATCATCCATCAAACCATGCTGAGACAGCATGGAAAAAATATCAACTATTTCCAATGCAGCTTGACAAATAATAGTTGCACAGTTAGCAAAAATAACTTTGTAACACAGCCTGTAGAGAAAAAAATCTATTTTCTTTCTGTCTCTCTTATAAAAATGTGTCCTCTGCTCCTTACCAACTCCTGACAGTGCAGTCCGTGTCGCTGATGGCTGGCAGACTGTCAGGGCTGTCTTCACTGAATCAGCATAATATGACTATTTTTCTCCCTTTAGTGCCCAAACCTCCAATGCAAACTCAAAAAAACACCAAAGATCTTATACTGAATCAGAAGTAGCAACATCCAGGGATACACTCACTTTTCATTTTCTGTTAATTTCAAGGCAGTAGTCTTCTCTCTAGGGCTACTTCTCTGAAATAATTTGAAAACTTATCCCCTTTGCTTTTGCCTTTCCCAGCATCTTGTGAATAGCATCAGGATCGAGGAGGAAGGGGATGAGCCTGACTTTTCCTCTCTTGCCTTTGTGACTTCCTTCTGTTGGGGCCACAGAGGATTTTGCGGGAGAGTGGAGGTGTTCTCTTTTTTTTAAACTTCACCCATTGAATATTCATCGGGTAATGGATTCTACCTCAGTGCTCAGCTAGGGGAATAAAAATAGTTTGCAGCCAGCTTTCTGCCAGAGAGAGAAAGCTGTAACCATTGCAAGGTAAGAGTTTTTCCTACCGGGTGAGGTTACGACAGCAGCTGTGATTTCCCCAGACACAGCCCAGTCCTCAGAGCAGATGCCTGTCAAATCAGCCCCCAGTAAGTGGCAAGAGTGATCTCACTTCCTTTCCCTAAAGGTAACTGTCCTCATTACTCTCATTACTGAGTTGAATGAACCTTGGGCGCATAATAGAATTTTCTTTAAAATATTCATCATCTGACAGCTGATATTTCAGCCATATTTCCTTGAAAACTACTTTGGGAGAGGAAGTCAGAGCAGCAGTGTTCAATTAACTTAGTATTTTGCTCACCTTCTGAAACTAGTTTTCAAGTTCAAGTCATTAAAAATTCATGGGACTGTGTAGCATTTCTCTCCTGTGAGCTCTCCACGCAGGACAGAAGTGGCCACTGGTGCACACGTGCCCCGCCTGCATACACAGTCACAGCTGGAGAACCAGTGCTTCCCCTGCGGAGGATAAAAAGAAACTCCACCTTTCCTCATTCTCTGCCCTCTTACGTGGGTCACCTCGTACAAAAGGAATCAATACCCCTTGTAGCTTCTATGGGACTTCCAAGTAGGCACACCAGTTTCTTAAGATTTCTCAGGTAAAGAAGATGTGGCTATACAGGAACACATCTAGGAAGAAGATGGTGGAAACAGACACACTTGGATGCACAGTAAATTTTCTCCTCTCTAAAATTCCTACAGTTACGGTACAGTGGTTAAGAAGAGCCACTGTAGAGAGCATGCATTGAACAGTTGGTGGCATATCACTTTCTCTAAGTAAAAGGTCTCCCCCATCATGAAAATGTACTCAGCAGCATCTAGACCACCTGTATAACATGTATCCCATTTACTGCCAACTTCTCTACCTCCTCTAACAAAGTACAAGTTCCTTGAAGCCAGGAGCCTTGCCTTGCTCAACACTATCTTATGCATAAATGGTACCAAATGGAAATTTTTATGGGGTAACTATAATGATATGCAATTACAATTATCTTATTAAAACCATTCACATATTACAAAAATTATGATACATTATAATTATTCATTATTATTCCATTAATGTTTATAAATTTTGAATGTATAAGAAAGATCTTATTTATGTGCTTATTTTTAATTGAGGTAATGTTGGGATACCTCCATCAGACATTACCAAAATAGTGCACCCACCACCACATTACCCATAGTCCACAACCTTAATTCACTGTTCTTCCTTCTTTGTTCTTAGTTCTCCCCAATCAGCTCCCCAATTGGTGGTTCATTCCATAGTCAGCAGTCAGGGGTTAGTTTTTAAGATTTTAATATGACTATTTAGTTACTTTATATTCCACATATTAGTGACACCCTCTGGTATTTACCTTTCTCCTTCTGACTTTTTCCACTTAGCATTATCTCTTCAAGATCCATCCATGTTGCTGCAAATGGCATGAGATTGTCTCTTGAATGCTGAGTAGTATTCCATTGTGTATATACATCTTGATGCACTCATTTGTTCTGGGGTACATAGATTATTTCCATAATTTAGCTATAGTAAATAGTACTACAAATAAACATATAAGTGCATATTTCCTATCAACAGTGTTTTTTTTTTATTTATTGGGTAGATATCTGTGAGTCAAATTACTGACTCAAATGGTAGATCCATTTTTAATGTTTTGAGACATCTTCATACCGCTTTCACAGTGCTGGACACTTTTCTATAACCACCTATATTATAGGAAGGTTCACTTCTCTCCATATCCCCACAGGCACTTGTTGATTTTGTTTCTTGGGGTTTTGTTGGTTTTTTGTTTTGTTTTGTTTTTTTTAATATGGGTCATTCTCAATGGGCTCTCATTGATTTGCAGTTCTCTAATAACAAATAATTGTGAACATTTTTTCCTGTTCTGCAGGCTTTTGAATGTCTTCTTTGAAGAATTTTCTATTTAGTTCTTTTGCCCATTTACTGATTGGGTCATTTGTTTTTGTAGAGTAACATGTGTTCTTTGCATAGCTTTGATATCAGTTCTTTGTCAGATGTATGGCATTAGTTTATCTTTGAATTTTGGTAGAGTTGACAGGTAAAGCAATCTAGTCCTGTAAACTTGTTTTTATTTTAGCGTGGGGCGGAGAATTTTGATTACTGTTTCAATTTCCTTCATTGTAATTCATTTGTTCAGCAATTCTATTTCTTCACTTTTCAATTTCAGATGATTGTATAATTTGAAGAATTTGCGCATCTCTTCTATGTCACTGTATTTGTTAGCATATATTGATAGGTGTTCACAGTGGTCTCTGTCCTCTGAATTTCCATGCCATCTGTTGTGATTTCTCCTCTTGCATTTTTTATTCTATTGCTTTGAGATTTCTCCTTTATCTTCTTGGTGAGCCTTGATAAAGGTTTGTCTATTTTTTTCAAAGATCCAACTTTTGGTGTCATTGCTCTTTTGGACTCTTTAATTTCTATTTCATTAACTTTTGCTTTGATTTTTATTATTTCTGTTTTTCCACTGGCTTTTGGATTAGCTTGTTCTCTTTCTAATTTGTCAAGAGGTTGTTTGAGCTCTTTCTTGTTTCTTGATGTGGGCCTGTATTGTTATGTATTTCCCTCTTAGTATTAGCTTTGGAACCCAGTTGTTATATGTGGGGTTTCCTCTGGGCATGGCTCCTCCCGCCTTAATTGATCAGGGTTCTCACCTATCTGAGCAAGTGCTTGGTAGGGTCTCATGAAAGGTCATGAGGTTTCTGGCCACTCTGGCTCACTCAGTGATGCAGGTCCAGGTTCTCACCAGCCTGTGTGGGTGCTGTTGGGAATCTCATCAGATGATCTCGAGGATCTTGAAATCACAGAACTTCAAAGGGCTGGGTGGGTGCTGGCTGGGTCTTGCAGGAGGTTGTAATGCCTTTTATGGTCTGAGCAAAGATAGACAGGATTTTGCGATACCTCTGACTGCTCTGGTACCCTTTTTGATATAGGACTATGGTGTCATCAGTCTCGGCAGTCCCTGGTGTGCCCGCACAGCAAGTTGTGAGGCCTCTGCAAACCTGAATAGGGATTGACAGAGTCTCACAGAAGGTCTGAAGCCACTCAAACCTGAATAGGGATTGACAGAGTCTCACAGAAGGTCTGGCCACTCTGGCACCCTCCCAACTGGAGTCCAGGGTCTCACCCAAGAATGATTTTTAAATGAGCATAAACTAGTCATTACGAATGTAATGATTTCTTAGCAAAATCTGAACAGAAAACTGACCTCAATAAGTTGTTTCTTTAGTTACAATTGTTGCTAGGTCCCACACAAGCAGAAATTTCACTTCCAAAGAAAGAAATGAAACAAAAGCTGACCCTTTGATCACAGTCTAAAAACAAACTTGATAATTGCATTCTAACTGCTAATGTACATTTTCCCAGAATCCCTAAACCATCCAATAATTTGAAAATTTTCAGTTTGTCCTTTCTTAGTTTACTAAGGTTCAGTTATTTCTCCACATCCAAACATTCAGAATCTTATTCAACCTGATCCAAGCCACTCTGGTCTAGAAATAGGTCTTGAAATCTAGCCAGCTTGGGTTTTTATGCAATATTTCCAGTACTTCTGCTTTCAAAACAAATTGATGGAAAGAAAACACCATTCGAGCCCTACTGTGGTATTCCATAACTCTTCCAGTGAAGCCTGGAAATGTTGGTCTTCTTCACAGAATTATGAGATACAACCAAGGAAGATAAAAATAACACCACTTTATATTAGCCTAACATTTGATGTATCTGTAGCTAATGTCTATTCAGCACATTGAGTTTCACACATCAGATCTCATGAATCCTCCAAATAACCTTGTGAAAGAGTAATTTTCTCCTTTTCACAGAGGCACCTTTTTATAGAGAGTTAAGTGCCAAGCCCAGATTCTCGGTTTTCTGGGAGTTTCCACATTGTTATCTTATTCAAGCATCTGGAACTTGGGGCATCAGGCAATGTGAGCTCTGCCATGCAGAAGCAGAGTCAGGGCTTGACAGCAAAAATTGGCAACTCCAACCAGAACTCAGCATTCTAACTCCTGAGCCTGTGGTCCTTTCTTGGCATCATGTGTCTTCTATAAAGTTCTAAATGCTATGACACTATAAACATGATCCAAACACTTGTTTCTTTTAAGTTGTCTATGTCAAATTTGTAGATATGCCATATATCACCAAAAACAAGTAACCTAGATTTAAGTACTTCTAGTGAACCCCAAATCAATTATAGCTGCATTTCATTCACATCATACAGTGAAACAAGAGTTCAGCAATGTTGATACTATGTCTGTACCTTCAAAATAAGATTAGAAATAACAATTTATGTTGACTTCAGATTAAACAAAATATTGAGGATTTAAAGGTATAGTTCAGGTCTCAGTAAATCTAATCAATAATTCCAGAGACAGGATAGAGTTGTGGGTAGTCACAACCCACAGATCCACAGTTAGGTTTAATCTACCAGTTGGTCTGGATGTTTAAACTCTCTCTGTCTCCCTTTCCAACTGTAAAATGGGGATACTAATGTTGCCTATCTTTTAAAGGCATTGGATTAGTTGAATTAATATTTGTAAAGACCTATAATAGATTTCGGCAAATAATAAGTACAATATGTCTTTTGGCTATTATTGACTATATTGATTCTCTGAATGGGCTATATTCTTATTTTAGAAAGATGTAACGATTTTTGTTACTCACGTATGCATATTTTATATTCCCAGTGAAAGTACAAATCCACTGAGAGAAAAGATTTTTGTTTCTTATCTGGCCCTGCAAAATGGCTAGAATAGTGGTGGACATGTAATGGGCAATTAATAAATAAATAGTCATGGATGTGGTAAGCCAATTTTAAATTCTTATGCTGTCACGTACTGAATAAAATTCAGCAATGACTTCTGTTAACAAGGTATCAAATCTTCCTTTCTAAGGCAAACAACTGAATCTTTCCTATAAGGTCTGATACGTCTGTCAAACCTTCCCCCGTTCTACCCAGGTGATTCATTCACCACACCCCATAAACGGGTGTCCATTCCCACCTGACTGTGCTTATTTTTCTTCCTCTTCCTGGAGTTCCTTCCTCCTGTGCTCTCCCTAAACAACTCACATAGCCCCTTCCTTGAGACTCTAACTCCACAACCTCCCAGGAATTGATCTCCAACAAGTCAAGTCAAACAATTACCTTCATCATCTCTTGGCTTCTATAACTATGACAACTATTATATATCATTTTAATCTATAATTATTAGTCAAAATATTCTGGGTGACCCTATGGTCATTTTTATTTTTTATTTTTACATGTTTACTGTGGTACAATTGACCATTTTAACCATTTTTAAGCACACAGATCACTAGTATTAAACATATGATCAACATCATCCATCCCAGTAACTCTTTTGATCTAGTAAAACTCTCTTTACCCACCAGACAATGAAAGCCAGCATTTTATTTTGTCTTTATGATTTTGACTACTCTGAGTACTTCATATAAATTGAATCATTGTATGATTCAATTTTTATGATTAGTTTATTTCACTTAATGTTCCCAAGGTTTATCCTTATTGTTGCACATTGCAGACTGAATAACATTCCATGACTGTACGTACCATAGTTGGATTATCTCTTCATCTAACATCATCTGGGTTGCTTCCACACTTCAGCTATTTTAAATAATTATACTATAAACTTGGGTATAAAAAAATCTCTTTAAAACACTTTTCAGTTCCAAAACTTCAATTGCTAGATCATTATGGTAAACTGTATTTAAATTTTTATTTTTTTTTAAAGATTTATTTATTTATGCATACAAGAGCTGGGGTACAGGCCAGAGGTGTGGGGGCGGCGAGAGGACTCACCACAGAGAACAGGGAGCAGAACAGGCAGATCCACTGAAGTACACTGCTGAGGGGAGCAGCGGGCACAGCAGGAGAGGTCTGCTGCACCATGTGGGTCCCCTCCCTGGTCGGCAGCAGGGATCGAACTCGTGCCGCAGTGGCTGCGGTCTGCCCCATAGTGCGTCGCTTAACCCACTGCGCCACCAGGGAGGCCCTGTATTTAAACTTTTAAAAACACCATATATTTTTATAGCTACTATACCATTTTATACTCCCAGAAAAATGCATAAGAAGTTCAGTTTTTCCACATTTTCACCAAAAATGTGTGGTTGACTTTTTCACTGTCTGATTAGCATCTCTTAATGCACAACTGCCTTGGCAATTTAAATATATATTTAGTATTTAATTATAAAAATCAGTCATTAGACACTAATAAATGAGTGAGGTTTCTGAGATTAAGAGGGAGAGGAAAAAAGACAGAGTGAAAAGGGCTTAAGAGATGGTGTGAAAAAAAGAAACAAGAGAATCAAGATATTCACTCACTCACCACACTAAGTATTCCTAGTATAAACAACTTTGATGTCTTAGTATAGAAACTTTAACATTCTGTTCTGATGTAAGAGCTTAGGGAAGGTATCAAACAAACAAACAAATAAATAAATAAACAAACAGACAAAAATGAAACTCAGTCTATGATTTTAATACCATTTCTTCTTCTGACACTATGGTGCTTAGTTTTCATTCAAATATCACTAGTGCATGTAAATATCCAAATACATTTTGAACTAGATAAAATATAATTATAAATGGCTCATATCAATTCCAACCTTTTATCAGTATATAGTATAACTAGGTGAAGACATCAGAACGATTATACACTATTTGGATTAAAAATATCCTCAGTATTGCCTGAAAGTAAAACCCTAACTCTAACTTGAATAACTACTACTCATTACTCAGGAGTCATCTCTGGAATTACGTCTAAGAAGCTTGACAATTCCAGAACCCCAGTCATAGTTGGAATCCCTGCTTTCTAGTCAAAAGAATCTGTCCTGACCCAGACCATTCTCTGCTATACATTTTGAGCCTCCTGAGATTAGAAACTGTGCCACACCAGCATCTAGCACAGGGTATGCCATGTTAATAATGACATAAATTTCTGTACAGAATAAATATGAAAATACTTAATCATACTTCTTATAACAGTAAGAAGCCACTTTGAAAAGACAATAAAGATTACAAATCTGGTTTTAAAACTTGGATAATTAAATTATGAACTGGAATAAATGAGCTCTTTTGTATGATGTTTGAACATCAATCTCAATTTTGTTCATTTAAGAGTTGGCAAGTAATACATTAAAAATATTTTTAAATTGATGCTATCTCTATGTCTGCATTAGCAAAAGACATAAATAAGGCTCACTAACTAGGAAAAATGTATTTTTAAGCATGATTGTCCTTTTAATTAAAAATATCATGAAAATTTAACCATCTGCTGAAGCCAAATAGAAATATTCATGCTGGATTCTTTGAGGCATAGTGAACCTTACCTCACTGAGAGTTTTAAAATATCTTGTCCAAATATAGTCTAAACTTCAGTGTAGAACCACTCAAATGACTTTAATAATAATTAGAAAATCAGAAAATATCAGTAAAAAGAGAGAGAAAAAAATATATATATATATAGAGAGAGAGAGAGAATGAGAATGAACCATGGGAAAAGAATGATGACGGTTAATAAAATGAGAGAATTAGAAGCTTAGAATCTGTTTTCACAGCTTTCGGTAATTAGATATTCATAAGAGACCAACAAGCAACCTAAGTGTTTATTGATGAACAAAATTACATTAAGAAAGTATGGTGTGCAGGGCCTCCCTGGTGGCGCAGTGGGTCAAGCAAGGCACTATGAAGCCAACCACAGCCACTGCAGCACGAGTTCGATCCCTGCCGCCCCCAGGGAGGGAACCTACGTGGCATAGCAACCTCTCCTGCCTTGCCCACTGCACCCCTCCGCAGTGTATTTCAGTTAGTCTGCCTGTTCTGCTCCCAGCTCTCTGTGGTGAATCCTCTCACCCCCCCTCCACACCTCTGGCCTGTACCCCAGCTCTTGTGTGCATAAATAAATAAATCTTTAAAAAAAAAAAAAAGTATGGTGTGCAGACACAATGGAATATTATTCAACTTTAATAAAGGGAGGAAATGCCACTTACGGCAACATGGAGGAACCTAGAAGACATTATACAAGTGACATAAATTGAACACAGGTAAATACTACATTATGCCTCTTTTTGAAGACACTAAAATTGTCAAACTCATAGCAGTACAGAATGGTGTCAACTGGGAATTGACACCATTCCTCAAGGAGGAAGAAAGAAGCAGGTATTAGTCAAAGGGTATAAGGCAAAGGGTTCTGCAAGATGAACAACTTCTAGATTTCTAACATACAACATAAGGCTTATAGTTAACGATACAATATCAGAGATCTCAAATTTGCTAAGAGGATAGGTCTTATGTTTAAAGGATTCTTCTTATTTAATAACAAAAGTATTTTTATTTAATAATAACAAAAACAGTAATAATAAAAGGTATAACAAAATAATAATAAAAAGAGAAAACATTTGGAAGTGTTTAGATTTGTAAACATTTAGATATATTTTTGGCTTATGGCATAAGATTTCACATTTTTCTCCCACTCATGAAGTTGTTTTAAAAAATAATTTCAAGAGACAAAAAATAAATACACAATAGTATTATCCTAGTCTCCCCTGATTGTGAAAGTACCTGTTGCCTTTTATGGCATCTAGTTCCCAGTCTCACAACTGGGAACAGTCTCACAACATCTAGTTTCTAGTCTCACAACAATGTCTCTAAATTAGTTCAAATTTACATCATAAAAGAAATAGATGAGGTAAAGATTTTTCTGCCATCTTAGTTATTACTTCGTTACTATATGTCTCTCAGATGTGCTCATCTTAATTAAGAAATGAAAGATGATTGTATAAATACACATATCATTTCATATATGTAGATATGTTTATATGTGTGAGCAGAAATTCAAATTTTATGTGACAGTTTTAGCTAAACCATGTTTTAGGGTCAAAATTCCTGGAAGTTAAAAAGGCAATACAATGAGAAAAATGGCCCATGTTACTGGCATAGGAATTTTTCTCCCTGAATTTGAAATCTTACACATGAAATGAAATAGAGCATGTGCCATGTACTTCATACATTCTGGCTCTGGAAACGTGCCTTTTCTCTTCTTCTTCTTCTTGATCTTTCTTTTTGCCTCTCTCACTACCACCAAATATACATATATGTAAAAATACATATGTATTTTACAGAAAATTTCTCACTGTCTTTGCTAGTCCCATTCTATCAAATAGCTAATAGTCCTTTCCTTAGCTTCCCTCAGGTTTACAAGCATACAGCTGCTGAAAATAATCCATACAGATTTGGATACCTGAACCAGAGGAGTGGATTGTGGTGTGTGTTTGTGTTTGTGTGTGTGTGCGTGCATACACATGCATGTGCTGCACATGTGTGTGAACAAATTTGTATATTTATATGTTTTGTGCTTAGAAGGGGAATAGAAAAAGAGGAAGAAAGAGAAAGGGACTGCTTACATACTAGGGAATTAATGACTAAAACAGAATCAGTTCCTTCATAACCCCTCTAACCACAACAAAAACAAAGTAAAATACAATTGGGGATGGAGGAATGTTGTTTTATCTAAAGAGGAAGCATATGACCAAAAGTAAGCAAGGAAAGAAAAATAGATTCTCTCTACTTCAATTTTTTAACCAAATCCAAAATGCACTGCCTTATAACATTGGCAGTTTACAATGGCAATTAACATCAATCCTAGGGGCTAATTAACCTCAATCAACAAGTCTAAATAGGTTAATTAAATAAGACTTGGGTAAGTATGAGCATAAAAATACAGCTGTCTCATTTAAATATGATTTACTAAAAAAAAAGTCACCATTTACCAAAGTTTGTCTATTTCTTTTATTGCAGCAAAGGATACTGGAGGATAGGGTGAGGTGGAGGTGTTAGACGACCTTACACAGTCTGCCTGTTTTCAGGTGTCTTTGGTATTAGGCAGTCACACTTTACTCAAATATTATGTCCAGGTTATTGGTGTACATTTCAATCTATTCTTCTTTTGGAAACATGGACTTATCCCTTTATTGTTTATATTGTGTCTATCCCTCTGACACCCACCTTCTTATATAAATTCTTTCAGGACACAGAGCCTATTTGATTTGTCCTTGTGTACTTAGCATCATTAAGCTTGGTGTTTTGTAGGTAGTATGTGCCTAATTAATTGTTCTTTTAATTAGACTTTCATCAAAATGCATCTTTTTCTCACCACGCCCCCAATCATAATTTGTATTCCTGAATTTTGGGATAAAAGCCCAGATTCTGTGTGAGAAGGAGGCATCTCACACTTCAGTTGCCTCTCAAGTCCTTTCCTCAGTGCCTGTTTACTCCAACACAATTATTCTTCTGCTGACAGGCACCATGGGATCAAGAAAGCCAACTGAACCCACCACGATGTCAAAGGTTCTAAATGTGCTAATTTTAAAAAAACTCACCAGTACACAAATCAGGAATTCCATGAACAGAGGCCACAACTGTGGTTTCAGATGGTCAAAGAGATCAATTTTTATTTTGTATCTGTCCTGCCACTATTGAGTATCTACTGGATAACGTATCTAGATGAATACATGATTATTTTCTTACTAGAAGCATGCCAAATTGCATGAGTATAGGTGTCTTCTCAATCTCAGATTGAAATAGGCTCATCTAATAGCTGATGCTCTGAAAGTGAACATATCATTCCTGGACCTGATCTCTCAGATCACAGATTCTAGATGATAAAAACCTTAATAATCATTCAATTCAACATTCTCATTTTATATAAATAAAATAACCGAATGGACCAGGTCATTCCCCTTCCCCCAGAGAGACTGACCCCAGCCCAGATCTCTTTCTCTATTCTTAGAGGTTCTCAGGGTGGTGGAAAACTTTTGTCACTCCATCAGGAAGGAGCATACAGTGTCACTCAGACATGCTACAGCTTTACAGGAGACAAATGACTATAGAATCCAGATGAACGATTATGTAATCATTAGGGAATTGTTATTCCTGCACCCAATTTAAAGAAGGAAAGTGCCACCATGTATGGATGCCTATTCAGGCACATTCTAAGTATTTATGACCACAGTTATTCTTAATAAACACTAAAAAAATCATATTAATCCTTTATATTTAGATATAAAAAAATGAAGCTGTAGACCCCACCCACAACATGGCAGATTAGAGATATTTGGATCATATTATCTCCTGAAAACAACTATCAAAAAATACCACTTGCTGAAAGGAAGACCCAAAAATTCTCCTAGTAAAGTCCTAGGACTTTCCCACAGACATCTCAAACTAAGGTTGGTAGTTGCTGAAAAGGAGTGGGAAGAAACAAAGGGGAGAGTATGACTGGGAGAACTGGCTGGGGGGCTGGCTATCCATGCCACAGTGGGCCATTCTGGGATGCAGTGAAATCTCCTAGAGGAACTTTGCTTACACAGGCTCTGGTCCAACCCCAGGGAAGAGGGAACTCAGTTGGCACAGACCCAAATAGGGACAATGGGATTTTGCTACTTGTATGGAAATACACCCACACCCTCACCATCTTCTGAAAGAGATCAAAGGGAATCTAGGACGAGTCAAGTCAGGCTACATAGCAGGCCCAATAGCAGGGGGACTTGTGAGGTAACTCATGAATCCCTTGGAAAAGTAACAAAAGGTACACAGATCTTGCAACACTGTAATAGAGGTGAGGCTGTGGAGTGCTCAGGAGAGGGAGAAGGCTGCAACACCCATTGTTGGTGGACACAGATGGTAAAAGATGCACATGCCCCACCCAGGTGCTATGATGCCTGTCCACCAGCACGATTTAGTCTGGGAGCATGAGCCTTGTGGTATAGATATTGTTTCTCCCACAAGGAAACTCAAGTTTCACAGATCACAATCTGTGGTAGAAACAAGCAGCAGGAAGACAGGTTTAAAGTTAAGACAACTAAAATACCAGGCACAACCTGCTGCAGAGAGAAAGGAAAGGAGATAGAGTGACCAACTTCACTAAGTGAGAAAATAAAACTAAACCCTAGCTGCCTAACCAAGAAAAAAAAGAGTAAATAAGACAATATACATGTCGAGGAAGCTTGGAACATATGAACACATAAAAGCAAAGCAAAATGAGAACAGAAAATCTTAACCAAGCATAGAGAATACAAAAATAGAGGATCTATCAGACAATGATTTCAAAACAATTTTAAAAATGCTAAATGAAATACTAGGTTAATCAAAGCAGGTGCAAAATCTTAGAAAGGAGATCCAGAAGAAAAGAGAGTTCTTCACCCAAAAAAAAGAAAATATTAAAGGACCACAAAAATGAAGAGTGAATGAAGAGAAATTTAGAAAGTGCTATAAATCAAATTAAACTGTCAGAAGAAAGAACTTCAGAAATGGAAGATTCAAATGAACAAACCACCCAATTAGAAAAAGAGGGAGAAACAAGATTAAGGAAACTCTATGAGAAAACATCAGATTCACTAAGAAGAAAACAGTTGGGATCCCAGAAAGTAAAAAGAAAGAAATGCAAGCAGAACCCCAATTGAAAAATCATCATCATCATCATCATCATCAAGAATTTTCCAAAGCTAAGGAATTAATTAAATATGGATTTCCAGGGGAAAAAACTCACCAATTTTTTAATTTTTTTAATAAAATTTTTAAAATTTACATATATTTGACATCACTTGTAATCCCCATGTATTCCCCATCACCGTAACACCAGTGCACCATCACCTCAGTCCCCTGTGCTCCCATCTGCCCTCAACCCTTCCCTCTTCCCTCCCCACCAAGTGTCCCCAGTTTGTCTTTGTCTTTTCATTTTTGGTTTTTGTTTCTTTCTTGTTGTTATTATTATTGTTGTTGTTCTTATTCCTTTCCTTGATCTTTATTTGGTTCCCTTATATTCCTCCTAGGGGAGGAGCCATCTGGTATTTTTCTTTTGCCTTTTGACTTACTTCGCTGACCATAATCCCTTCCAGTTCCATCCATGTTCCTACGAATGCATCGTTTGTCATTTTTTATTGCTGAGTAGTATTCCATTGAAAACTCACCAATTTTTAAATGCAAAAATCCTACACCAAGACATATCATTTAAAAATTATGAAAAATTAATGATAAAGGAAATAATTTACAGGAAGCAAGAAAAAATAACTTACAAATGCACCTAAATTAGTCACTTCTCAGACTGCATTCCAGTCTCTCTCAAGGAAAGAAGAGCATGGAAAGAAGTGTTCACAACCTTAAAAGACTAACTGCCAGCCAAGAATATTTTATCCTGCAAAATTATCATACACATGAGAAGGGAAAATAAAGGCTTTCCCATGCAAACAGATGCTAAAAGACTTTATCACCATGAGATATGCCCTACAAAATTTTGAAAGTTCTACAAGAAAAGAAAAAATGAAACACAAAAGCCTCAGCAAAATGATAATACATGAGCAAGTATAGTATGATTCAACTATAAAACACTAACGCGGAGGAAGAAATGGAAAGAACCTACGTATTTAACACTAGAGAGCAGACATCAATTCATGAAGGACTTGAGACATAGGAATGAAAGCAAAACTCCCATGGTACCACTAACAAAGAATCCAAAATAGCAGTCCCTATATAAAGAAACAAATAAATTGGGCCTCCCTGGTGGCGCAGCGGGTTGAGCACAGCACTGTGAAGCATCTGCTGCACAGCAGTGGGAGTTCGATCCCCACACCAACACTGACCCCCCTCCCGCCCAGGGGAACCACCTAGGGAAGCAAACCTCACCTGCCTCCCCAGCTTCTCCCTTCAGCAGTGTATTTCAGTAGATTTGCCTGTTCTACTCCCCACTCTGTCTCTGGTGAATCCTCTCACCTCTGTTAACTCTGGCTATACCCCAGCTCTTGTATGCATAAATAAATAAATCTTAGAAAAATTGTTAAAAAAACAAGTAAATTAATAGAATACCTACAGAAAGCCTTTTAAAAAGTTGAGAAACAAATGGAAAAAAGAAACAATAGAAAAATAAAACAATCAAAAGTAAAATAATCACCTGAAATGTGAACGGTCTGAATTTACACATAAAAAGACACAGATTAACGATCTGGATGAAAATTTTAACCATCAATACTTTGTGTTCAAAAGACCCATTTAAAACTAATAGACAAAAAGCAATCTGAAAGTAAAGGTTGGAGTAATGCTAACATACAAAGAAAAGCAGGATAGCTGCTAGTCTCATATCAGAAAAACTAGATTTTAAACTAAAAAGGTTAAACAGAGACAAAGAAAGATGCTTGCTATTTAATGATCAAGGAAAAATTCAGCAAGAAAATATAATTTATTAACATCCATACATCCAATATAGGAGCACCTACTTATATAAAGCAACTATTAACAAAACTAAAACAACATATTTACAAAAATACAATTATTGTTAGAGAGCTTGACACACCACTGCCATGAAGGGATAGATCATAAAAACAGAAAATTAACAAGAAATGGAAGCCTTAAATGAAGCATTAGACAAGATGGATTTCTTTGACATTCATAGAGCTTTCCATCCCAAATATAATAAATACAATTTCTTCTCAAGTGCTTGTGGAATATTCTCAAGAAAAGATCATTTATTGGGACACAGAACATATCTCAGAAAATATCAAAAATTGAAATTACATTAAGTATCTTCAAAGATCAAAACATTATAAAGCCAGAAATTACAAAAATAATCCTACAAAAAATGAAAACATGCGGAAACTTTAAGAAAGCATCTGAACAACACCTGGTTCAAAAATGATATCAGAAAATGTCTAGAGAATAGTGAAAATGGAAGACAAGTTATCAGATCCTATGGGATACTCTGAAAGCAGTACTAAATTGCAAAGTCATAGCAATGCTGGCCCACATTGAAAAAGAAAAAGAAATGTCAAGTAAACAATCTAACACTGCAGCTGAAGGAAACTGAAGAAGAATAACAAAAGTATTCAAAACCAGTAGCAGGAAATAACTATTAAAAATTGAAGTAGAAATTGGGCCTCCCCTGGTGGCGCAGTGGGTTAAGCAACGCACTACGAAGCAAACCGCAGCCACCGCAGCCACCGCAGCCACCGCAGCCACTGCAGCACGAGTTCGATCCCTGCTGCCGACCAGGGGGGGGACCCACATGGTGCAGCAGACCTCTCCTGCTGTGCCCGCTGCTCCCCTCAGCAGTGTACTTCTGTTGATCTGCCTGTTCTGCTCCCCGCTCTCTGTGGTGAATCCTCTCACCCCCCTACACCTCTGGCCTGTACCCCAGTGCTTGTATGCATAAATAAATAAATCTTTAAAAAAAAAATTGAAGTAGAAATAAATAAGTTGGAAAACAAGAAGTTGAAAGGATTGGTGAAACCAAGAGTGCGGTCACCAAAAAAATAAACAAAATTGACAACACCTTAGCAAGATTTATGAAATAAAGAATGGAAAAATGCAAAGCAAGAGAATCATAAATGAGATTAAATTTCAACAGATACTACAGAAATACATGGGATCATAAGATCCTATTGTGATTTTTTTTGCAAAGAAGCTGCACAACCTACAAAAAGTAGACAAATTTTTAGGCTCATACAACTCCCCAAGATAGAGTCAAGATGAAAAAGACAGTTTAAACAAAGCTATCATAAGTTCTGAAATTGAAATAGTAATAATATGTCTCCTATGAACAAATATCCAGGACCATATGAGTTCTCCAGTGAATTATACTAAACCTTCAAAGAAAACACAATACCTACCCTATTCAAAGTCTTCAAAAATTTGAAGAGGAAGGAAAACTCCCCCAACACATTCTATGAGGCCAGTAGTACTCTGATCTCAAAACCAAATAAAGATAGTAAAAGAAAAGACTAACATTTCTGATTAACAAAGATGCAAAAACCTTAAACAAAATCCTAGCAAACAATGCAGAAACATAGTAAAGAATCAGCCACCACAATCTGGTAAACTTTATCCCAGGGATGCAGGGCTGGTTCAAAATATGCAAATCATTCAGTGTCATTCACCACCAGGTCAACAAAAAGAATAAAATCACAAGATTATCTGATGCTGAAAAAAAAATTTAAAAAGACTCAACATTCATCTATAATAAAAACAATAAAGTGGAAGTAAATACAACCTATAAACATTATAAAAGCAATATATGACAAACCCACCATCAACATGATAGTCAAAATGAAATTCACTAACATCAGGAAAAAGACAAGAATGTCCTCTGTAACCACTGTTGTTCAACAAAGTACTGGAATTTTTAGCCACAGTAATTAGATAAGAAAAAGACATAAAAATAATTCAGCTTGGAAAAGAATAAGTGAATTTGCAGATAACATGTTAATATATTTAGATAATTCAAAAGACTCTACCAAAAAAACCTAACAGAAACAATAAACAAATACAGTAAAGTGGCAGGATACAAAATCAATACATGAAAATCCACTTTATTTCTATATACAAAGAATGTATCAGAAGAAACAAAAATAAGGAATGCAGTCAAATGTACCATCACACCAGAAAGAAATACATGGGAGTAAATTTAATGAAGGAGATGAAGGATCTATATGTTCCAAAATATAAAATTCTATTAAAGGAAATAAGACGGGCCTCCCTGGTGGCGCAATAGGTTAAGCAACGCACTATGAAGCAAACCGCAACCACTGCAGCACGAGTTCGGTCCCTGTTGCTGGCCAGGGAGGGGACCCACATGGTGCAGCAGACCTCTCCTGCTGTGCCCGCTGCTCCCCTCAGCAGTGTACTTCTGTTGATCTGCCTGTTCTGCTCCCTGCTTTCTGTGGTGAATCCTCTCACCCCCCCACACACCTCTGGCCTGTACCCCAGTTCTTATATGCATAAATAAATCTATTTTAAAAAAAATAAAGGGAATAAGACACAACAAAATGAAAATATATCGCATGATGAGTTGGAAGAATATTAAAATAAACACATTTCCTAAGCAATTTATAGATTCAAAACAGTACCTATCAAAATTCCATTCACTTTTTTCAAAGATTTATTTATGCATCCAAGAACTGGGGAGGCAGAGGGAGAGGATTTACCAGAGACAGAGTGGGGAGCAGAACAGGTGGATCTACTGAAACATACTGCTGGCGGGAATAATGGGTGAGACAGGAGAGGTCTGCTGTGCCATGTGGGTCAGCTCCCTGGCCAGGGATAGAACTGGTGCTGCAGTGACTGCTGACAGCTTCATAGTGCTAAGATTTAACTCCTTGTGCCACCAGGAAGGTCCATCCATTAACATTTTTAAGGAAATTGAACAAACAATTATACAATTTACATGGAGCTCAAAGGCCAGGAATAAAGCAATCCTAAGAGAAAAGAAGAAAAATGGAGGTATCACTCTACTTGGCTTCAAACAATATTATACAACAAAATTAATCAAAACAGTATGGTACTAGAACAGAAACAGAAACTCAGATCAATGGAACAGAATAGAAAGCCCAGAGATAAACCTATGTATGTATGACTGTTAATCTTTGACAAAGGAGCTATAGCTATACACTGGAGAAAACACTGCCTCTGTAGTAAATGATGCTGAAAGCATGGATAGGCAAATACAAAAAAAAAAAAAACAAACAAAAAACCATGTTTTATCCTTAACTCCAAACACAAAGTGAATTCAAAGTGGATTAAAGATCTGAATATAAAAACTGAAACCATAAATTCCTTGAAAGAAAGCACTGGGGACACATTACAGAACATCTACTTCAAAGATGTATTAGGGGAGTCAACCCGAAAGGGAAGGGAAATGAAAGCAAAAATAAACAAGTACAACTACATCAAACTGAAAAGATTTTGTACCTCAAAAGAAACCATCACAAAATACAAAGGCAATCTACAGGATGGGAGAAAATATTTGCACATTATATGTCTGACAAGGGGCTAATATCCAAGACCTACAAAGAACAATGGAATACTATTCAACTTTAAAAATAAGATGAACTCCTGGCATTGTAACAGTATAGATAGAATTGGAGAGGATTGTGCTAAGGGAAATAAGCCTGAGGAAGAAAGAAAAATACCAGATGATTGCAATCGCATGTGGAATATAGAGAAATAAAACAAAGGAACTGACAAGACTAAACCAACGCAAAGTCTAGAAATATGACTACAAAATTGGGGCTACAGAGAGGCAGGGAAAGGAGCATGTGAGAACACAGTTCACAATGATATATGATAAATGGATATGGGTGCTCTGGGGTAGTGAGGTGTAGTGATATATACCTGAAGAGGTGTAAATCTATTCCTCTGAATCACATACAGTGCTGTAAATCAATTCCAATATTACCTCAAAATAAATAAGTAAATAAATCCATTTATAAAGCGCTCAGCCCCCCCCCCCCCAAGAGAGATCACTTTGAAGGAGGGGCACTTAGTTATACATATACAGAGAGAGAGATAGAGAGCAAGAGAGAGAAATACTTTTAAAGATTTATTTATGCTTACAAGAACTGAGGTAGAGGCCAGAGGTATGGGGGTAAGAGGATTCACCAGAGACAGAGTGGGGAACAGAACAGGCACATGGACTAAAATACACTGCTGAGGGGAGCAGGGGTTGAGGCACAAGAGGTCTGCTGCACCATGATGGTCAGCTCCCTGACCGGAGATCGAACTCTGCTGCAGTGACTGCAGATGCTTCATAGTGCGGTGCTTAACCCCTTGCACCATGAGGGAAGTCCTATACGTATATTTTTTAAAGACAAGGGAAAAAATGTTATAAGAAAAAGGAGTGGTCTACTCTGTTAAATCTGTTCAGTGACCAAGATGTTTGCTCAGTATTCACTGGAATAGCCACTATGGAGATTATTGCTACATTTGGTGACAGTTCAGTGAAGTGTTGGAACTGGATGTTAGACTGGAGTAACTAGGGAAAAACAAGATGCTGAGAAAGTAGCATCCTCATGTAACAGCAACTCTTGCCAGACATAGAGCGCTCTAAAGCAAAAGAGAAAGCAAAGTTGTAGCTAAAGAAGTGAAGGTGAGAACCATCTGCAATTACTCCGAGTAGATTTAGTCTAAAGTTTAAAAATGAGCTGATTATCTTACAATTGAAAGAAACTTATCAGTTTTACATGGTCATTAACTCAATTCCAGATCCAGAAAATCTTCTCTTTCTTTGTAATCAATGTAAGAGAATGCAAATACAGAATTTCACTTAGTAAATTTGAAGCCATGAGGCTTAACTTATAATAACTACACCTAGTAACAATAGTTACAATTAGCACTTTCTCTGTGCTTCCACTGTCCTAAGGATTTATACTTATTTGAGTCTCACTATAGCTCTATGACTTCATGTATTTTTATCTTCTTTATTGTATAGATAAGGAAACTGAAGCATGGAAAGATGAAATGAATTACCCAATTTTAAGCATTATTTAGTGAAAGATTGAGTTCAAGCTCAGTTCAGCTATGGTATACTTACTTCCTGAAAATAAAGAGTTTAAAAACTAATATTCAAATAAATTTAAATTATACAGCATTTATTTAAGATTTTATAGTCCTCAGATTACTTGTATATTTGATCTCATACAATTTTATTTTTTAATTTATTATATATATTTTACTTCATTGTTCATTTTTGTATAATGTTTGCTTTCAGGTACAATCCCTATAGAATCCCCACCACCAGTTCACCTGTGCACCACCACCATAGCCCCTTGTGCTCTTCCCTCCCCTGTTCTCATCCTTCTCTCTTTCCCTCCCTTGCAAAATGTCTCCGATTTATAGTTCATTTGGTTCTCCTATATTCCTCCTATAAGTGAAACCATCGATATTTTTCTTTTTCCTTGTAACATTTCACTGAACATAATCCCTTCAAGCTTCATCCATGTTGCCATGAATGACATGAGTTTATCTGTTTTGATTGTTGAATAGTATTCCATTGTATATATATACTACGTCTTCTTGATCCAGTCATCCATTTGGGGCATTCAGGTTGTTTCCTTAGGTTGTTATCTTACCTACTATAAATAGTTTTTCAATAAACATAGGGGTGCAGGTGTTCTTTTGAATTGTCTTTTGTGTAGATCCCTAGGAGTAGAATTGCTAGGTCATATGGAAGCTCCATCTTTATTAGTTTGAGGAACCCCTACACAGCTTTCCATAGTGGTTGGATCAGTTTGCATTCCTACCAGCAGTGTAGGAGAGTCCCTTTTACTCCACATGCTTACCAATATTGTTATTGCTAGTTTTTTTGTTAATATGTGCCATTCTCACTGGTGTAGACCATCTTATAATTTTATAAATGACTAGATCCACTCCATTATTCTCTTACTATGATCATACAGATTGTGAAACTTAGGCCCAGAAAAGTCTATTATCCTAACTAAGGTTATAAGCAGTATCAAAACCTAGACCAGCAACTTAATTTTCTGACCAGTTGTCTAGTTCCTTTTATATCAGTTCCTCAAGTTCAGGGGAAGGTAATACTTTCTGATATTCTGAAATCAACAAATGTTTCTATACTTTCAGTATTTTGATTCCAGGTTTTCAGATTTTCCAACAAAGCATACAGTCAGATTTTTTTGGTTCTGTGACATCAGCAGAATCAAGTGATTACTAATTCTTCTTGACTCATGGCAGTAAAACCAAGCCCTAGGCCCTTGGTCTTGTATCGCTAGCCATTGCAAGGACCAATCTGACTGGGAGCTGTAGAAGTTTTAACATGAGGGAGAGGGTATGTTTCTGTTTTATCACCTATTGGAGCTCCTTGTTTTCCAGTGAAAACAGTTATGCCCCTATCATGAGCTGGTATCAAGGAAGAACCTATCCTATTCCAGAGCTCCAGTTATTAGTGATTCAGTCACCACCAGAGATGAAGCCTTTCCTTCAACTGCGCAGTCCTCCAGAATCAAGACTTGATGATCTTGAGACTGCTATTCCTGGCTTGGTGAACATCAGTAAGCCCACTGGACTCAACAACAAGCTCTATGGACACCATCACTCCATCTCACCTCCAGCACATTGGTGCTGCCTCTACATACAATCATGTGGCTGCCAATAAGCCATGTTGATCTGCCAGACCACTCTTGATCTTTTCCCCCATCTTCCTCTCCCTCATGTAACAGAAAGGGGGGGCATGTGGTTTCCTATGAGCTGACTACTAGCTGGCTACTCATGGGCAAGTGACCTATTTACTATCTTTAAACTACAATGGAGCATTCCTTGACTAAATATAGTGTATAACTCATATCATGAAGTAGGCCTGGGAATGCCTAGGCCGCTGTTGACCAGATTACACAACTATCTCCATGGTGGTCTTGGGATAACTCAGCCTGTAATAATATCACATACTCTGCTGACACAAATTTCTCCTGACATATGGTCATGATGTCCCTTTCCCTGTCCCTCATGAAACTTTGACGCCCATTCCATCCCACCCTCCAGATGGTATTATTCATCATACCATTGTTGCACGATCAGCTTATACTAGCCTGTATGATTTCAAAAAATGGCATGAACCTCTTCTCAAATAGCAGTGTCTTGCCTTGCAAACCTGCTCCAAAACTGCTGTGTCCCTCATAGCATTCACACCACAAAGTGGCAACAAAGTTCCTGTAGCAAAAGGAAATTAAGAAAAATGGTAGTAGCAAGTCCCCATATGTCAATAATCATCCTTAATATAAATGGACTTAACTCTAAAATCAAAAGATACTTCATGGCTTTTTGGATTGGGAAAAAAACTCAAATTTCTACTGTTCCAGGAAACTCATCCAATCACAAAAGATAAGCATAGACTCCACATCAAAGGCTGGAAAACATCTCATCCAATTAATGCTATTCTAAGCAAAGGAAGGAACAGTCATACACATATCAGATAAAATAAACTTACAGAGATGGACATTATATAATTATTAAGGGATCAACACAATATACACATGCATCAAATGAAGGAACACCAAAATGTACACAAAGCAACTATTAACAAACTGAAAAACAGATTTTCATAGAGAAACAAAAATCATAGGGCACTTCAATACTCCACTTACAGCAAGGAACAGATCAGTCAGAGAGAAAATCAACAAGGAAATAATAGTCTCTTATATATGAAATTAAACTGTATGGAATTAACAGACATTACACATCCAAAAACCTATGTACACTTTCTCCCCAAGTGCACATGGAACATTTTTGAGGATAGCCCACATGTTGGTGATAAAACAAGTGTCAATAAATTAAAGAAGGTTGGAATCATATCAAGTATCTTTTATAATCACAATGGAATTCATACACAAAAATAAAGCCATGAAAATGCAAATATATGGAAACTAAACAACATGTTGCTAAATGACTATTGGAATAAAGATGAAAATTTAAAAAAATACCTAGATACAATGATACACATATACCAAAAATAATACACATATACCAAATCTATGGGACCAACTTAAAGCACTATTAATAGAGAAGTAAATGGTATCATAGGACTACATCAAGAAATAGCAACGATCTCATATATATAAAATAACCTTGTACCTGAAGGAACTAGCAAAAGAAAAAGTTAAACAAAAATCTATCAGAAGGAAGGAAACAACGACAAATATAAATAGATTAAAGTATACATCTGATAAACCCACAGCAAGCAATACACTCAATGTTGAAAACCTGAAAGCTTTTCCTCTATGGTCAGGTACTAGAAAAGGATGTCTACTTACACTATTACTGTTTAATTTAGCATTGCAAGTCCTAGCTAAAGCAACTTGTCAAAAGAAAGATATAATAGGAATTCAAGTAGGAAACAAAGAAGGAAAACTATCACTATTTGCAGATAATATGATAATAAACATCATAATCCCTAGAGACGCCACTCAAAAAAAAAAAAAACACCTGTTAGAAACAAATTAGTACAGTGAAGTAGCAGGCTACAAAATCAATATGTGAAATTAATGTTTTTGTATTCTAATACACAATCAAAAAACTATAAAACTAAGAAATCATGAAAACAATCCCTTTCACAAATTCAATAAATAGAATGAAAAACCTAGGAACAAACTTAAAAGAGGAGATAAATGAACAGTATAATGAAAAACACGAAAGTGTTAAAGAAACAGAGGAATACATAAAGAAATGGAAATAATCCCTCATGGATTGGAAGAATCAACATTGTTAAAATGGGAATCTTACTCAAGGGAATATAAAGATGCAATGCAATCCCTAACACACTATAGTGGATTCTTCAAAGAAAGAGAACACACTTCATGAAATTTATATAGAACTACGAAAGGACCGAAATAGGTTTCTTTTGCTCTGCATAACCTCCTTTGTTTAATGTAATATTTTTTTTATTTTTGCTTTTGTTTCCCTTGCTGCTATAGTTGATTCCCAAAAGACATTACTGAAATCAATGACATGGAATGTTTTCTCTAATATATTTTATGGTTTCAGTTCTTACATCCAAATATTCAATTCATTTTGAGTTACTTTTTGTGTATTGGTCTGAGATAATAATCTATTTTAATTCTTCTTCATGTGGCTGTCAGTTTTCCCAACACCATTTGTTGAATAAATTCTCCTTTTTCCTTGGCTCCTTTGTCATAAATTAACTGTCCATAGAAGTGTAGATGTATTTCTAAAACTTTCAATTATACTCCATTGGTTTGTGTGTCTATTTTTATTCTAATAGCATACTGTTTTGCCAAAACTAAACTTCACCTCAACAAAAAATGTAGAAGGAGCTGTCCTATCTAACCTGAGAGAGGAAAGTCAATAAAAGATTGAACAAGGAAAAGTAGATAGAACCAGAGCCAAAAAACATTATGGCAGTAGCAAACCCCATTATGGCAATAATAATCCTTATGGTAAATGGACTTAACAACAATCAAAAGGCATAGAGTAGCTGGTTGTATCGGGGGTGGGGGAGAGCAGCATTCTACTGACCCTCTGAGACTCATCTAAGCACCAAAATAAGCAATGCTCAAAGTAAAAGGTTAAAAAATAATCTTACAAGCAAATGGTATATAAAAATAGCAGGATGGTCAGACTTAAACTACATAAAATAGATATCTATCAATACAAGTTAACAAGAGTCAGGGATGAAAATTATGTATGATCAAGGCTGAATATTGTCAGAAAGACATACCGCCCATAAATACATAAGAAGGAGAAAATAATAAAATGTAGGATCAAAAAATATATGATAGTTATTAACAAAGCTATTCATAATGCACAGTAGCAACAGGGGATTTCAATACCACAATTACATCAAAAGACACATCAATAAGAGAGAAAATCCACAAGGAAATAACAACCTTAAATGAAGAAATATACCCAGTATGCCTAATAAGTATTTACAGGACACTGCACCCCAAAAAACTTGAGTGCACATTCTTCTCAAGTTCACATGGAACATTCTTGAGGGTAGATCACATAATGGTTCACAACTCAAGCATTAATAAATTCATGAAGATTGAAATCATAAGTACATATGTGATTTGAAATCATATCAAGAAAACAAGGCTTCAAAGGCGAAATGAACCCTAAAACAGAGTGGGAAATTCCTTAAATAGGTGAAGAAAAAAACAACACATTGTTAAATGTCTACTGAGCATGAGGAAATCAAAGGAGAAATTTTTTAAAACCTGGAGACAAACAAAAATGAAAAAAAAGCTACCAAAATGTATGGGATTCAGCAAAAGTAGTACTAAGAGGGCCATATATAGCAATACAGGTCTACAAAAAGAAACTAGAAAGATGTCAAAAAAGATAATCTACCCTTATCTTAGGAAACTCAAAAAAGAGAACAAAGTAAAACCCAAAGGCATTAGAAAGAAGGAAATAAAAGAAATGAAAAACAGTACAAATAAAAAGAAAACTTGGTTCTTTGAAAAGATAAATACACACATCTCTAGCTAGGCTCATTAGATGAAAAGGGGTACATTATTGTCCTGGTGTCATTACTAAGGTAAAAAACTAAGCCCTCACTCCTTGCCCAGCAGGCAAGTTTGGAAGGTATGAATATAAAAAGGGAATCCATCAGGTTGCTATGGGAACTGGGCTATAAGACCCAATCATCTTGACCATGCTTGTGGAAACAGGGCAGGACATTCTTTGTCAACAGCCACTGCCCAAGACCAGACATCCAAAAGATAACGAGTTATCAAAGAAAGCCTCAAGTCCTTGGCACACACACATATACCTACAGATATACATCTCCTGTCTTGCCCCTGCTTCACTGCAAGGAATTTCAGTAAATCTACCTTTCCCATTCTCCACTCTGTCTCTGGTAAATTCTTTCATCCTCTTACTGTAACAGGGTCGTCCCCAGGAAAGAGAAAAGTTCCAGAATCACGGTTCCGCCCTAAGTAAGTGGAGCTAAGCAGGAAAAAAAAAATTCTGCAGAGAGAAAGAAAGAAGGAAGGAAGCAAAAAGCAGGATGGAGAGCAGCAAGGAGACCTGGAAGAAGCACATGAAGCAGAGAGTTGTAAAAAACTGTGCTTGCTTTTTGGTGTTAAACTAGTTAAAACAGATGTGGATGAGAGACCCTTGGGGAGGTTAACAATGGCAGCTTTCATCTTAATTTTAATTTTACTCTTTTCCTCCCAAATTTGTCTGACTCTTTCTAACCGTTTTCTATAGGTCTCTACTAAAAGGTCCATTAAACATGTGACAGGCTTTTAAGCCTTGCTTTAGGCCAATCCTATTTGGCTGGACTTTTACCCTCAAGGAGATGGGTAACTTTAAATACTTAATTTAGTAACTATATTCTTTATCTTTTCTGTATTATACACTAATTGTATTAAAATTCCTTTCCATTAAAGGCCTTATATGTTTATCTTAATGCGGGAATGGCAAAA
This sequence comes from Galemys pyrenaicus, assembly GCA_019455555.1. NCBI lineage: Eukaryota > Metazoa > Chordata > Mammalia > Eulipotyphla > Talpidae > Galemys > Galemys pyrenaicus. The sequence goes on from JAGFMF010011673.1 coordinate 5,514,658, forward strand.
CCCATTCAGAGAGGGCAGGTTTGGAAGTTCTAGGGTGCTCCTCTCCCTGCCCTGTAACATTACCTCTGGCCACACCTTAATATTATACCACCACAACTATGAACATTTTTATGCCCATAACTTAATAATTCAGAAATGGACACGTTTTTATAAGCAAACAATCTTGCAAGGTTGAATAAGAATTTGACCCTGTGGATGTTTTAGAGATGTGGAAAAATAATATTAGTGTTGTGAGCTAGTTGCTATACAAGGATGTAGCCAGCTTGTGGTAGGAGGGGAAAAAGATGGATTAAATGTGATTAACCGGGGCCTCCCTGCTGGCGCAGCAGGTGAAACATCACACTGTGAAGCATCCATGGCACAGCATGTGAGTTTGATCCCCGGCCTGGGAGGGAGGGGACCCACATGGCCAGCAGACCTCTCCTTCTCCCCCACTGCTCCTCTCAGCAGTATTTCATTCGATCTGCCTGTTCTCCCCACTCTGTGTTTGGTGAATCCTCTCACCTCCCACGCCTCTGGCCTGTACCCCAGCTCTCATATGCATAAATAAATGTCTTTAAAAAATGTCAATAACAGCAACAAGACCAATATAACCCACCAAAGTAATAAATGCTACATATGACTTCAATCAATAAATCACCAAGAAGCAGATCAACTGTTGTGTTGACTAGACCAGCCATACCCTGAGGGCTGAAGATGAGGGGAGCAGCAGGCAAGCAATGGAACTGATATGGGGCTAGGCAGGAAGGGAAGGGCGCCACAGCTAAAATAGAGATCTGCACATACACACCATATGTCTAATGGTCTGTTTTCTTTATACTAAAGTTCTTCCTTCAAACTGAGATTCCTGCCTTGATGCTGCCGAAATGAGTGATGGACATTGGTATCGTCAGAAATTAACCATGCAGGTCAGGATGCACCAGGATCAAGATAATTGGAAAGCTGATAACAGACTCTGAGCTAACCATAGCATACTCTACTCGCACCAATGCTGACGGGCTGTTCTGATAAACTGATTCACTTATGACTGTTCAACTTACAATGAAAGAGTCAGCTAGAGAAGAGTGGCTCAGATAGTCTCTTCAGAGTTAGATGCCACCATTCTCTCAGATCAATGGTCAGCAATCTGAAAAATGAAAGTGTTTCTAGAGACAATTCCTGTCTCTATTTTTTGGCTTTCTGTAGTGGCTGTCAGCAGGACCCAACATTTCCAACGACAGAATTGACTATCAGATTCAGACTTCTGGTGAACAGGAAGGGAGAAAAGAGAGCGTCTGGAAGTGGCTATGCTAAGAAGAACAAGGTGGTCACAAATCCCACCCTGATGATCAAGGTAGGAGGAATGCAGAAAAGAAAAAGCAGCTTAACTTCCACACTACGAAATGAAACAGTAGTGTTACAGGGCCAAACCTGTCTGCTCTAAATGGGTTCTGCCACCTGCTGCATCCAGACAAACATATAAGGCTTTTGATGGAAAGGAACTTTAATATAATTTATAAACAATACAGAAAAGACAAAGAATATAGTTACTAAATTAAGCATCCGCTTACTCATCTCCTTGAGGGTAAAAGTCCAGCTAAATAGGATTGGCAAGGCCCAAAAGCCTGCCACAAGCCTAAAGGACCTTTCAGTGGAGACCCATAGAAAAGGGTCAAAAAGAGTCAGACAAATGTGGGAGGAAAAGAGCAAAATCAAGATAAAACCTGTCATTATTACGTTCCCCACGGGTCTCTCACCCATATCTGTTTCAGCCAGTCCAGGGCCAAAAAGCAAGCACAGTTTCTTTACATGCCCCTCTGCTCCACATCTCCTTGCTGCTCTCCATCCTGCTTCCTACTTCCTTCCTTCCTTCTTTCTGTCTCCAATCTCCTTTCTACCATCTTTTTATCCCTGCTCAGCTCCACCCTACTTAGGGTAGGACAGGGATTTTGGAACTTCCCCTTTTCCTGAGGACTACCCTGTTACAATCCCCCCTTTGGAACTTCCCCTTTTCCTGGAGACTACCCTGTTAAAGTAGCAAGAAATTTTGCAATTATTTCAGACATTTACTCCCTCTCAGCAGACTGCCTTGTTCACTATTTGCAAAGATTGTTAAGAGTGATGATTCTAGGACTAACACACCACATGTGTTAAATGTTAACTTTATGAAGAAAGGCATTTTAGTTTACAGCAATTGTGACAGTCTGTTAATACTGAACTATGACTACTGTATTTGACTTCAGAAACAAATCTGAAATCTGAAATAACAGATCTGAGTTTTCCATTACCACTCACTTAGTGTGTGTGTTGAGGAAATATAATAGCTTGAAACAGTGTACTATTGTTCATATTGCATGGGTGAGAAGATTAGATCTTAATTATTCAAGGAATGGGTAATGGATAATTACAAATTCCTGAAAGTAATCACAATCACATATGAACCCATGCAATTGATAATTGTTTTTTTCTGTGAAAATGGTCACGATTGCTTATGTGTTGTTTTCTATTGAATACTGGATCATTATTCAATCTCATAGTTTGATGGGGGTTAGGATGTTCTCAGTGTGGAAGGCTTTGCACTATTCATATCAACCTCTTTTCCAAGGGAGATTTCCAGATTTAAATAGACTGGGAAGAAGGAACAGTAGGGGTGGGAGGAGCTAGAAAATTAAACTCTTCAGTCAAAATGATTTGGATTCAATGCCCAAGGAAACCTGGTAGCAAAGTTCCTTTAAGGATAAGAATTCAGAACCACAGTATTAAATTTTGTTGTTATCACTGTTCCTCCCCTGGTATCATCTTTGCAGGAAGAAAGGAAAAGTTGGAGAGGAATGAAAATAATCATAAGCGTGAATACAGAATAACACCAAGATCTTTTTAATTCTTCTCTGTTTCTGGATTTTAAGGTTCTCAAGTTAAGGATTAACTTTATTTTTTCTAGTTGTTGTTTTCCCTAAATCCTTTCTTGGCTATATTGAGTCAAAGAAAGAATAAAGATATTCTTTTAAGTCACAGCATCCATGGTGTGGCTTCAGCAGAAAATTTCCTCGCCTGCCAAATCTGCTGTTACCCTGGTGTTAACATCTTCCATATAAATAAATAGGAATGGAATTGGGAATGTAGCTCTATTTGCAAACACAGATACTATTCCTGCTAATACCATAGCATGAACTGCAAAAATGAAAGGTTCACTGGGAGAGTCTTCCTAAAGAGGTATTATATACTATGAGTACTGGTTGTGGTACAGTACCTTGATCACTCACTGTACAAATGTTTATTCAAACAGATTTAGAGGGGAGATTATTCAGTCAACTGCACTTGCCTGTTCAGTCAGGCATCAGTAGGCTCGTATTGTGTGAGAAACTTGAGAGCCATTCAGATTACACTAACCTGCTGAATTGGAACTGCTAATTACACACACAGCACATTCACAGTCCTTGGTAGGTGTGCTCGGCATACCTGACAAAAGGCCATGGTGATTTATGAAGCAGATGCAGTAAAGTGATTATTCACTTTATAAAATGACAAAAGAGTGCTAATTCAAAAATCACCGTAACATTTCTTTAAATAGCAATTTCTCATAAAGCAATTTAAAAATTAAGTTTTTCTTGAAAATATTTTATTCACTATTGTACAAAATAAAGTATCTGTAACTAAGGATAAGTCTGTATTAACATCCCCATGCCCACCTCATCCAATTAGGATAAGAAGTGAGTTAAAAATAAAGGCAGCATTTTCTGGTCTCCCTTGTATGCAACACATAAGAATTCTTCCTTATATGAATGTGTACACCATCAATGCCATGTAATTTTTTTACACAAGATTTGTTTAAGAAAGCCTGTTGATATGGTATCCTTTCTGTCACTATTATTTTGCTCTTCTTTCTAAATTGCTCTTCCTTCATCTCTGACTGCACCTGACCAACCCCTGCTGTCCAACAGAGACCACCCTCCCCACAAGTCTACCACCCTCCTCTCTGTCAGAACCTATGCTGGTCCTTCAAAACTAACCTGTCCCCATCACATTTTTCCACCTCCATAGGCTACACATCACAGTACAGATAAAGATTCCACTATAGGTAACCCAGGATGACACGCCACATGGGCTGGAAGCTACAAAGAAGAATTTGAAACTGCCAGGCATGTGTCATGGATCATATACAATGGCCTCATGACTCTTATACTCATTGATACCTACTAAACCATGATAGAATTAAGACTGACAGTTTTCTTTATCAGATCTATGATTCCAGCACAGATGAATAAAGGTTAATTCTGTAAAACTCAGTCACCCAGACCTTTCTCCCCAAAAGAGATGTTTATATCTAACACTAGGATTGAAGTTCAAAATAATTTCAGAGAGATATAGTTAAAAAACAAAAGGCTTATGAAAGGAAGTTGAATGGAAAATTGTAATCATATAATCCAGAAATGACACTAGGTGATAAATAAAAATTCGACGCAGACTCAAAATAGGGAAAGACGAATAATCAGGGAATAGGTAAACTTATAGTTAAGGAATAAATTCATTCACAATGGCTATTCAATAACTTGTATATTCAATAAACACTAAATATTATGTATCAGAAAATAAACACTAAATATTATGTATCAGAAATTCCTTTAGAACCACATATCATAATGTGAAAGAGATATACATAATTCCTTTTCTCTTGAAGCATAATCTATCAGCGAAAATACATAATAAACTAAGCAATTACAATAAAGGAGATACACAGAGCACTCTATGGAGAGACATACAGCAAGAGCATCTAACCCCAGAAGTGATGAGTAGGGGGAGTCTGGTGGGGGCTGCTAAATAAAGATTTCTTAGAGGGAGTAACATCACTGAAAGATTTAGATCAATACTTCTCAATTCATCAGACCAATGCTCTCCCATTACAAATAGCTTATACTATACTCTTTATTATATTATGATAAAAATTCCTGTAGACATAACTTAATAATTCCTTAACTGTGATAAAAAAGGGTAAATAGAAAATCATTTATCATTTATAATAATATGTATTTCACTGTGCAAACACATTGCTCATCTAATCAAGAATCACATTAAATGTTAACAGCCTCAAATGCAGACTGATAACAGGACTAGCAACCCAAATACAAGAAGACATTGCCATTTGTGAAGTGATTTTCAGATGAATGACTCTTGCTAAGGTCAAGATAAAAACAAAACTCTTTTCTTCCCTTGTTTTACAGAATAGTTGTATTCCTGAAAATTTAATGATATTAAAAGGTACAAAATAGACCTGTATTGGTATATGAAACAGAGTCATATACAAGAAGGGTTTTTGCCCATATCAAGAGGACATTTGAGTCATTCAAGCACAAGTAACTCTTTGTTTTGTGGGACTACACCTTATGTTGCACAATGCCTATTATGCCTCCCAACTCCTGACAAACAAAAATATGCTCATAATTGTCCAAAATGCTTCCAACCCCAATTACAACCACTGATCTTAAACACTATTATTCCAAAATGAGACTGCATAAACCCGGAAGAAATTTGCCTATAGTCCCCAAACTGACTTTATGAGCAGGCTATTCTAGAAAACCCAAACTCATTGATTCAGGTGACACTGAGGCCCCACCCAATTCTTTACACTTGGGGTGAGAGGATGGAGGGTATGACCCAGATCTAACCAAGTATCCCATCTGCCTTGCTAGAGATCAAAAGGCCCAGGAATAGGGGCGTGACAGCCCAGTTGAGGTCACTGAGAAACATCTCCTGGCAATGTGCTGGGAATATCAGAGGACAGTGATCTCTTTTCTCTAGGATTAAGAATCATAATCAAAGTGTAAAAAAACAAAAAACAAATGGACTTCTTATGTCCGTGACAAATGCAATGCTTGGAAATGGGCTCTTGTTAGTATTTTCTAAATTGAACATTTAATGGATACAAAATGAGGGTGATGGAAGTTACTATTGTTCTTCCCTCCTAATTTTTCCTATCAGGACACAGAACTTCACTGAGTGACCCATCTCATCTCTGTGTTTTGCTGACTGCACTTTGCTGCTGTAGATGGTGACACTATTCAACTGATGAGACAAATTTGAAAAAAAAACAAAACTGGGCATAATGGTTCTTCATTTGGGGGCAGGGGAGGGGAGGCACTGTGCTCAGAGTCAACATTCTCTGTGTTCAATGCCATAAGTTCTGAAAACCACTATCATAGTTCACTTATGTCCCCCCTAAAGATGTTGAAGTCTCAACCCCTTAATGTATCCTTATTTGGAAATAGCATCTTTACAGATACAATCAAATTAAAATGAAGTCATTAGAATGGCTGTCCTTAGAAGAAGGAAATTTGAACAAATGCACAGAAGAATGAGCACATCATGTGCCAAAGAGGCAGAAATTAGAGCAATGCAGCTACCAGCCACTATAACAGTCACCACCTTCAACTAGGAAGAGGCCAAGGAGGTTTTGGTTTTCTCCCTTCAGTTTTCAGGGGGAGCATGACCCTGCTGACAACATGATCTCAGACTTCTAACCTCAAAAACTGAGAGACATATAAATATGTTATTTTAAAACATTCCATTTGTGGCAATTTTTTTTCAGTAGCCCCAGCAAGCTCATAGCTCACCTCCAGTTACCTGCCTCGCGGGGCTGCCCTGGTTGGTGGACAGTCTCCTGTGGGATCGGGGCTAGCAAAGCCATTTGTCTACCAGACCTGAAGTGATGTTCTCCAGCTTCGTTCTTCTTACTTTATTATTTTGGCCTCCGTATGCTCCTTGTAGCTTACATTTCCAAAATTGTTTAGATCCCCAGCAGAGTAGAGGAGTGATATTTATTGGGAAGCCTTCAGAATCATCCGTCTTACAATGCTAAATAAAGTACAAATCTCCACACAATGCAAAATCTCTTTAAGGACAAAAGTTATCTTCTCAAGAACACATTTCTTGTCATCACATAACTTTTCTCAGTACTCTGTGCATTTTTTCCCCAAGAACAACAGCTAAATGAAAAGATGTTGAAAGAAATAAAGTAGTTGAGATAAAAAAGCTGTTGAAATGAAGAATTCTAGCCACAATTGCTCTACTGTGATCTATAACCTGAATTTTAAGCTAAATATATATAAATATATAACTGGCCTCAGGATAAAAGAACTAGGTGTTTCAACTGGAGAGCAACACTCAGTGCACTGTGAAGACCACAAAGAAAATGGCAGCATGAGAAGAGATAGCAGGCACTCCTACAATCCAATTTAACACACACATTTACAGATAAGAACACGGGGTCCCTTCTGCATAAAAGAGCAATTAGTTTCTCCCCTATTGGGAAATGTGAGACATGCAACTTCTCATACTCTCAATCAAGCCAAAGCCTCAGGATGGGGAAAGGAGTAATATAGCAGGAATTGACAGCTTAGCTTCTACCTTAACCACTGGGAAAGAAATCAGTGAGGAAATATGAGCCTATTTGTCTTCTGCCAATTTTTCAGTCATAACTAATAACTACTCCTTTTTCAGATTTTGGCAAATGTGGAAAAACCATAGCGATTGCTCGACCCAGTTGTTGCTGTGAAAACCATTCTCCAGCATTTCACATCTGGTTGCAAAGTAGGGGAAGTGTGAGTAGCTAGAAAACAATACTACTCATCTCCAAAAGCAGAATTAGTTTGGAGTTTTCTGGAATAATAGATCCATTTCCCTACTTCTCTATTTCTAGCTTAAAGAATAATTTGCAGGTACATGTCATACTTTAAGTGCTACATAAAGTACACAGCCTAGAACACATCTTCTGTGTTTTGTATACAATTTTTAAACAATTTGTAAACAATTGTATACAAAACAATTGTCCATTCAACATTCACTTAACTATCTAATCTATTGAAAGGGAAAACATACACTGGCAAACAAAATTTAAAATAAATGTTGCATTCTCACTGTTCCCATCATTCTCTAAAAGCAGCAGAGATATGGGAGAACCAAATGCTTCTTTGGTCATCGTCCCTTAATGGTCAGCTGGTTCCTTAATAGAACTCATAATAGTCAATGGGTCATCATTAGACAGATCTTAGCTGGAACTTAAAACAATAAATTCAGGCTTTGTTGGTTTGAATCTAGCTCTTACCAGTTGTGAATTAACTGATGTGATATTTCTGAATTTCAACCATTTCAAATTAGAATATATATTTCTAGGGATTCTTATAAAATTAAATGTATGAAAGGCACCTACTCTGGGTAAGTTTGCCAAATGTTATGCTTGCTTGTCTACCCAGGCCAGAGCATCCTTGGAGAATAAGCAAGCACAGAGTTGATGATGATGGCAATGATAAATTATTAAGTAGCAATTAATTTGTACATGTAATTTCCATGTGCATTAACTCAATGATTCCTCACAATGACCCGCTGGGTGTTCTACAGAAAATGACCAAACCTAGAGACATTAACTTACTTGCCCAAAGTCGCACAACTAGTAAGCAGTAAGGCCAAATTCCATCCCAGACATCTGCAGGGATTCCATTGCAGGCAGTCAGCCGCTCCCCCCAATCTGCTCTTGGTCACTACACTATCTGTGTGTTACCTCTTGTGGTGTGATAATCATCACACTGGGCTTTGACTCCCAGTTTCCTTCCATATAAGATTCTCATTTAGGTCCCTTTTCCTATTGGGTTTGAGAAGAGGCTACAATAATTTTCAGTGTTCCTTGCATTCATTGGTCTTTCTCCAAAGGTTGGAATAGCCTCTCCTGTCTTTCCTCCCATCTGGCACTGCCCCCACATCTATCTCTGTGCTCTAACCACATTGCCCTCTCTTTTGGTTCCTCACACAGTCCTCTCTCTTCCTTGCGCAGGACACCCTTTTCCCTGAATACTTAGATCTAAATCTAAATGTTATCTCTCCTAAGTAGGTTTCCTGGACCTCCTTGACCAGTGGGCATCACCCAGATGCAGAGTTCCAAGGACTTCCTCAAAGCAGCACCCATCCATGGAAATAGAGACCACGTGCTGTTTGAGGATCGAATGAATGAAACTTCTCTGTGTGTAGGAAGTGAACAGCAATGTCATCACTTCAACATCTCCTAATTCACCTTTACTGCTCTCATTGAACTTAGAAACCTTTAGAAAGTCTAGAGATAGTGTCCTGGTATAGTGCAGGTCTCAGAGGTCACTTTCCTGTCATCATTCAAAATTTAACTCAAAATGCTATTAGTTGCAACTTTTCAGGCATGCTAATAACATAACAGTTAGAAGAAATATGCACATACACTTGAGATTGCATCCCTGCTTACCTGTAGTTACACTATACTTGAAAAGTTCTTGCACAACATTCAATAACAATTTATATAATTAGTTGATTATTTTAAATCCGTTACAAGAGAGTTCCCTGGAGGACCTTGTTTATCCTCAGCTTGTACTATGACATTACCAGATTTCAAATCTCCTAAGCAGTATAGCATGTAGTAGCCACTATTTGTGCTGTTCCAAACTGTCATGTGTATGGCAAAAGAAGGATTAAGTTACAGTTAAGGAGAGTAGTACTATGAGCTTCTTATAATTATGGTGTTATAACTTAGGCATCTTCACCCTGACATACCTGGTAAGCAGTCTTCTTTATGGCTATTTTATTTTCTTATTTTATTCTTAGTGACTATCCTACTTCTGACCATGCAGTGAGTTATTTTCTTTTTCAATTGGGAAAAATATGATCTATAAATATTTTAACATTTTAATTAATTGTATTTTGGTTATGCTTTCCCTGAGGCTTCTTAGGCTACTAGTAAAATATATTAAATGTAAAATAGAAAGACTGTGACTTCAGTTAGTTCCTAAGTGGGCGTAGTTTCAGTTTTTGCTGGAAGAAGCTACTTCACTGTGCTGGAGATGGAACATATAGCCTGCTTAAGGGCTTATTCTAATGACAGTCAATGCTCCTGGACCCAAATTAACACTATCTTCTGTGTATATGCACGCGTGCGCGCACACACACACACACACACAAAAGATAGAGAGAGAAAGTTCCTGTCATTACTCTTACTTCTTTAGTCCTTGAAGACTTCCTGGTATTTTTAAATACCACTTAAAGATATTAAGCCTTATCTCTTCATAACTACGTTATCAGCTAACACCTTAGTTGACAACCAGCTGAGAGTGAGGACTTGCCAGGAATGTGACCTGGATAGGTTGCTGGGGTGGGGGGTGGGGGGAGAGGGAAGTGTTGTCTGGAGAGTGAATGAAGGGAGAGTCTACTCCCAGCATGCTATATTACCTTCATTTTAGAAATTAAAAGGTAAAGACTCTGGAGACATTAAGTTAATGGTCCAGAGTCTAGTCAACTGTAGTCTAATTACAATTTGATAGAAATATGTACCCTGCATGCCACTCATGACTTTCTGTAGGAGGCAATAAGCCTTCTTCTGTCTCTCTCAATAAAGCATGTAGTACCTTTACTTGTTTGTTTCTGTCTTTGCATTTGTTCTCTATTTACCAATGATGATTTGTCTGCCAGAAATAAATATGCATATCAAAACCTGATCTGTTCAATTTGTTCCTGGACACAACTCCATGCTTTTGATTATCACTTAAATTTTTTTAATTATATTAGATGCAACCACTATGGAGCAATATGGAGATGCCTCAAAAACTTTAAAATAGAAATACCATATGATCCAGTTATTCCACTTCCCAATATTTATCCAAAGTATGTGAAAATTGAAAAGTACATGAATTTGAAAAAATATATGCACTTTTATGTTGAATATAGTATTATTTACAATAGCTAGGGTATAGAAACAACTTAAGTGTTCACTGATAGATAAATGGATATAGAAGATGTGGTATATATACACAATGGAATAAAAAAATTATAAAAAGAGAAAGAAACCTTGCCACTTTGTGAAAATGTATATGTATCTGGAGGTCATCATGCTAAATGTAATAAGTCAGATAAAGACAGACATTATATGAGTTCAAGCATGTGGAAGATAAATGTAAAACAGATAGGCAAAAAAAGAAAAAAAATCAAATTCATATTCAGAGAATAGATTGGTGGTTACCAAAGAGGAAGTTATGGGCTGGTGAAACAGGTAAAGGTAGTGAACTGTGTGGGAGTGAATGGAAACTAGACTTTTGGTGGTGCTCATGGTGTAACATATATAAATGTTAGAGTATAAAACAATATACCAGAAACATAACTAATGTTATACATCAATGTTACTTCAGTACATTTTTCTAAAGATTAAACTAAGTTTTAATCAAGGTAAACTGCATTAAACCATGATTATTTGAAGTATCCTTGAGAAAGTCTTCTTATGTTCATTTAGTTTCAGGAAAATCCCCTGAAGAAATGGAATAGCTGATCAACAAAGTGACTGCCAAACCATCTAGAAGTTTTAACAAGCAGCCCTGGTTTTTATTGACTTAAAGGGAAATAGAGTAAAGAGGGACATTCCAATAAAATTGTAGATAAGTCAAAGGTTTGTTATTTTTCAATGAATTAATTCTCACATACTTCTGTTAATAGACTTTCTTTTGGTCATGTGTAATTTTAACCACATACCTAACATTAAACAATGAGTACTAAAGTCTATTTCCTAATGAATCTGAGAGAGGTCAGAAGTTAACTGGGCCATGCCTGGTTAAAATGTCAAAAGCTTGAAGGTACTGCTTCTCACCTCAGCAAAGTATATTACATTATTAGAACCAGGAATGGTTCAGTGGTTTAGTAACAAGGTTCAGTGGCTTGGTAACAAGTCGATATGTGAATTCCTTAACTTTAGGAAAACCAATCTAATTTTGTCTTAACTGTGCTACACTAAATAAATCAATCAAATTTCCTGATACCTTAAGAAAATACAAAAGGCCTTTAGTTTGAGCTGCCATGCCTCACCAACATGCCATTACATCCTTGCCCCCACAGTAGAGAACAGAAGTAACTGAGATTTATACTCCATCAACTATAAAGAATCAGATCTGTCACCAAGATCCAGAGCTGAATTTCTTGGGGGGGTTGGGGCATTTGGGAAGAGAGGAGGGAGGAATATATGAACAAAAAGTCTAAAGGCGAGTAAGAAGGGGGAGGAGAGGGAATTCTAGAAAAAGGTATAAATAACCCTATGTGTGATCACAAATTAGCAATGAAAAGCTAGCTTCAAATCAGACTCAGCATTGCTGCTTCAAAATTCATCTGAAGAGTCTAATAGAACAGTTTTTGAAACATAATTATTAATTTAGAATTTATTATTACATAAATTATTACATTTAGAATTTCAGTGCAATAAATAAGATGGCAAGTACAAATCAACATGTAGATGTTCTGTCCAACATTTTCTCCCTGGAATCAGCAAAATCAAATGGGGAATGGTAACAGAGAGCCATGTGAACTGTAGGAAAGTCCAAAATCATAATAAGCATATAGCTACCAAGAGCGGGTAAACCAACATAAATGCTCTGCAGACTTCAAGCCACACTTGTAGTTCCAAATAATTGCTTAAGTTTCTTGCTTCAGCCATAATTTTAAAAAACAAAATATATAGCTTTTCCTAAAAGCAACAGTCTGCTGAGAGTTTCCAAACCTCTCAAGAACCCGTTCAGCATATTCCTAAACCCACATTCCTGGGACAAGAGAGGAATGTGTCAACAGAATAGAGCTGTGAACTAATTCCTCACAGGGACAAGTTAATGAAATATCTTTGACAGGAGAAAGTTATAGCTAAATGAAGATTTTTTTATGTTCCTACACATTCTCTGAGTAAGGCCTGATCTACTCATTCAAATATTTGGGGACAACCTTTCAGACAAAATAATATCTTACTTTTCTTATTGAAAGAAAGTCTGAGATTTTAAATTAATTGAATCATCTAGTCTAAAAAATTCCATCTTAACTAAAGTTCAAGAATGTATCATTGGTGGAAGAGAGTGATATTTTAATATTTGGAAAGATAAATCAAGAAGCACAGAATAAAAATTTTTTGGATTTCATTTTTACATATTTTTACTCTAAGGTTTTAAGTTTCTGATTCTCAAGGGCAATATAGTGCTAAAATGTTGCTTTTGTGTCTTGGTTGCATGAGTAAGTTTTTCTAAAAAAAGGGATATTTTCAAAGCAGATTTTCTTTGTAAATTTAAACAGGGCATTTTGAGTAACTCTAGTTACACTTTTTGGAGTGACATTTTGAGTCTTAGCCATGGGTATTCGAACAGAAAAGTCAGTCACACTGCCCATGTCAACTGAACACTTGGGACTACCCCCTGAAAGTACTAATGAAGATGAAGTATACACCCTCGAAAATCTACCCCCTCAAAAAAAAAAAAAAAAAAAAAAGCTTTCTCTCCCTTAAAAAGTTTACTTCAACAGGAATTTGCTAACATAAAAAGAACATATCCATATGCATATTCTGGTCCAGTGCGCCCAGCCTGCAGGGCCACATGGGCTGCTCTGAAAGCAGTGGAAGCAGCAGTGGGAGGCCCGACCCCCAGTGCAAGCAGCCCCACCAGCCAGTTCTGGTTCTCCCACAGTGGAAGTGACCCCTAAACCCTGGCTCAGAACCGCTGGGAGGAGCATCAGACCCTGCTGCAGCAGCTCTTATTGTAACTCCCTAAAGTTGCAGGGAGAGAGGACCACAGTGCACCCCAACATGGTATACCTACGGAGGCAGCCCACCTTGGAGCTGCTGGCATCTGTGTCCCAGCACTGACCCAGGGCCTACATTGCTATACTTGGCACTGCTGAGGGGTTTTGGTGCAGTGTGCCTTGGATTCCCAGAGCTCACCAGCCCATGAAGATACCTTGACCTCGGTGGAGGTCCAGTTTGAACAAGGTTTCCCTTTTGAATCTGGTGCCAAGATCATGAGTTAACCAAATAGGTTCAAAGTCAGTGGATCAATCAGGTTTGAGCTCTGCAGCTACATTCAAGCCTTTGAGTTCATTATGCAAATCACAAATGAAGCAAGCTGATTGGTGGAGCAACTGGCACCAATCGCAGTTAGGATTGAAAAAAATGGTCCAATTAGGCTGGTAGGGTGGAGACCATAATGAGGACATAAGGCAGACCAGAAGCCGGCTTAATATGTTCAGCAGATGGCCTACTAAGACGCAGGTATTCAGCAAATAGCATGTAAAGGGTATTCATCTAATGGCTTCAGAAGAGGATTCAGCAGGTGACCTCCACAGACTTCTAGACCTTTGCACCCTTAACAGAACTTCATAGACTGCTAGATGTTTGCAAACCTTCAGACTTCTGTCAATATGCAAGCCTCCAGAGACCTCTGGACCTCCAGATCTTCATAGGCCTTTGCAAATGCCTGTCCACTACACCTGCCTCCAGCCCTGCCTCTGCATTGACTGCAAGAAGTACTGTCATTCTGGCCTAGCATCTCAAAGATCATAAACAGCCGTAACAATGGTATCTCTGACACCACCTCTTGGCGACCAGTGCTGACCAGCACTGCTGACAGGTAACTAACACTGCTGACCTGCATTGGGGCAACTCTAAGAAATGTCCACTGCTTCTGATTTTCTGGCACCCCCTCCCATTACTGTTGAGTCTTGCACTCTCTGGCCTGATATCTGATGCTGTCAGCCTTTGAACCAATGCTGTGGGTTACTATGGTGTCACCTCAGCAGCCCCACTGGTGATCACCTCCAGCTGTCACTTGTCCACTGCTTACCAGACTACCATCGGCTCCAGGCCCTCATTGAAGGGACGGTGCATTTTTGCACAAGTGGTCTTTGTTTTGGACTACTGAACACTGCAGACACTATCTGAAGTGAGGTAACCATCACTTGTGGCCTTAGAAACTCTTTCCTTCCCCATCTCCTTTTTATTAATAAATTATCCCATTGTTGTTCCACCCTGTACCCGAATGGTCTTGCAATTGTCAGTGCATGGGTGAGAACCCACAAATAGTGACCTGTCCCCCACCCTGGCACTGTTTTAATTGAATAAAATATGCTGCTGCAGAGGTAAGTCAAGTGAACTGTAGTACAGATGTGGCTTTACAGTCACTGTTCCCCTTATACAGTCTCTTGCAAGGCTCTGGGAGGAATCCTGGAGTACACAATTTGCATGTTTTTTTTTAAACTTCCAAAGTCAAGGTACTTTAACTACCTGTCATTTCTGTCTCTTCACTCCAATGGCCCCTCTGTCACATGGACAAAAGTCTCAGGTAGAGTTTCAGGGGCCCTGGGCACTTTGGATTCTGGCTAAGGAGACAACTTTGAATCTAGAGGGACAAATTTACTTGCACATAGTCGTTGTTAGCCATAGCAGTATGAAATGGCTTCCAGGAATAATCCTACAGCTGTCTACCCTGCCAACTCACTTGGCATCCAAATATAATTCTCTGTACTCTCCAGAAAAGGTCAGGACCAGAAATTTTATTGTTGTAAGAATAAGCCCCATGGTACTCAGTGACTAAAGGTGAAAAACAATGTTTGAAACAGATGGATGCAAAAGTTAGCCTTCAAATCATCTGATATTTAAAATTACAAATTAAAGAAGTATAGAAAAACAAGTTTTAAGAGCAGGTCTTAAATTAGTGTAATAAATATCTTTTATTTTCTTTCTTTGTAATGCTTGTGGTTTTTGGCAGCACTTATAAATTTGTTACTTTTTGTGATATTTTTCACTATAAATAAACATTAAATTTTACACCTATTTTTATATTATAATGTTGAAAAACCTCTCCAAAACTGTGAAACCTTCATGCCTCCCCAAAATTGGACCCACTTCTGATGGCTAAAAATTGTTTTGAAAATACCAATAAAGTCTTAAGAATGCTTCTCCATCTTCATTTCACAAGATGTTTCTTTTCCCCCAAAGAAACACAAGATTTAATCAAGCATCATACATTGTATTAACATGGATACAATCATTGTTTCTTAAAATATAACCCAAAGACCAAAGAATGACACCAAAATTTTTAATATAACAGTTCTTGCAAAGTTTAAGGACAGCCAGAAAGTGGTTATCCAAAAAGCAACGTTTCACCCTCATATAATTCCTACAAAAGATAGTTGTGCATCTAAATAAGCATGGTCAATGTGAAAAAGCAGGCTAAGAGCTCCCAACCAGTGATTCTACCTGTACTCCAGGGAAGGATATATTGTGAGTAACATTCTTATATTCATTTAGTCTTTCAATAAATATTGAGGACAAAACAATATTCTGGATATGTGTGAGATACTAAATATACCCAAAATTGGTAACACATAGACTTTGATTACAAGGAGCTCATAGTTTATTAGAAAAGATACATATGATGAAAATATTGCCAAATCAAGCAACAGGTAAAGAGATCAAGTGGACCCCAATAAAAGGAATATTAAAAATAGTAGTTCTTTGTATGTGGGGCCATTATGGACTTCCAAGAGGAAAGAGTGAGCAAAATTTTGTAAAAGTACGCCAGAGCGAATAGCAAAAGGAAAGATATTTTAGGACAGAAAAACAGCAAAAGAACTGGCAGGGAGTTTAGGATGAAAATGAGAGGCTCATAAAGAAAATCCATATATTGTGGTTAGAGTATGGATTGGGCCGAGGTCAAGGGCTGAAGATGGAACAAAAAGAAATAAGATGTGTGAAAGTATCAACTATATTTCCTTGACTGCATATATTTTTCCAAGAACCAATGATTTAGTGGGCTCAATAACAAGAACTGGAAGGGCAGTGGCAAAGACAGAGTAGGATAGGGTCAATAAAAATAAAATGGAAGGGCAGATTAGCATACAATTAGCAACTGGGTTCAATAAAAAGAACCTAAAGGGCAAATTGGCAGACAAGTAACTGGTGGGTTCTAAAAAAAAAATAAAAGGGCAGACTAGAGGGAAGGAAGTAAGGGAGGATGGGTGGTAGGGAGGAAGAAGAAAATTTAGATCATAAAATTCAAACTTCATCATCAAGAACAGAAATAGGATAATTCATTTCTTTCTTTCAGCATTAATGAAGTGAGATTAACAGTTTTGTATGTAGTTTTGTAGTTGTACACTTTTGTAAGTGTATAACCTGATTTTTTAAAAAATTTTTTAAAAAGATTTATTTATTTATACACACAAGAGCTGGGGTACAGGCCAGAGTCATGGGAGGTGAGAGGATTCACCAGAGACAGAGTGGGGAGCAGAACAGGCAGATGGACTGAAACACATTGCTGAGGGGAGCAGTGGGCAAGGCAGGAGAGGTCTGCTGCGCCATGTCAACCTGATTTTTCATACCCATATATATTGTGAAATGTTGTCCCAATTAAGTTAATCAAACTATTCATCATCTATATTTATGTGGTGAGGACACTGAACTCTTAGCAAAGTTCAAGCAACAATTCAATAGTACTAACTAGAGCTGCCACTGTCCACCTTGATATTTATTCATCTTATAACTGGAAGTTTGTACAACTTATCCAACATCCCCTCATTTGCTCCAAACCCCTCAGTCTCTGACAACCATGTTCTATTTTTTTCTATGAGTTCAACTATTTTTAAAAGATTCCATTTAAAATGCAGTATTGTCTTTCTGGGTCTGGCTTGTTTAACTTAGCATAATATCTTCTACATTCATCCATGTTGTTGAAGAGGGCAGGCTATCCTTCCTTCCTTCTTTCTCTTTTATGACTGAAAGTTATTGCATTACACACTTGTATGTTCACATTTTCTTTACCCATTCATTCTGTTGAAGAATAAATTTGTCTCAATAACTTGGTTAATATGAGAAGTGTTGAACAGGTGATAGAAGATCTCTTTGAGATATTGATTTCGTTTCTTTTGAATATATACTCAGATATGAGATAGCTGGATCATCAGGTAGTTCTTTTTGCTAAATCATAATATTTTTGAGTATGGGACCATTGTCCATAACCCCCGATTATACTCACAGTGCTTAGGAAAATTTGATGCTATTCATTAAAATATACTACTGACTATTATAGCTGTTTTCACCCTTCCCTGAATTTCAGTTGTCCTAAGGATGTCCTGGTTGATAGTAGCATTGGCTTTGAATAAACTCCACCCCTATATTTTCTTAATCTATCATTGCAAAGGGTCTAAGATGTGCATATCAGACACTCTACACAAAGTCAGTGAGTTGCAATCTTTTGCAGGGCCTGAAGAAACATGTGAACTTAGAGGCTTCTGAATTAGAAATCAGCGTCCAGACTGTGTAATTATAAACAGCCCAAGTCTCTGCCTTTTGTATTTCAATTTCCATTTTAAGCCAATGAGAAAACATAAATCTACTAATTCTAATGAGAATTGAAGAGGAAAAATATATATATACTAGTTCTAATTAGTATTGTGCAAATCTCACAAAAGTAAGAGGCAAATATTTGAAGTGAGTAACTTTAGACCTCAACTATGAGTACTGTTAAATCAATTCCCTAATTACATATGTAATAAATCAGTTCCTCTTGGCAATAAAATAAATTAATGAGCAAAACACAGGCAGACTATCACCATGCCTTAAAGGATGCTTATTTTTAATTGTCAGGATACTAGAGTAGGTGGTGTTTAGAAGAAACAAATTCTAATTCCTTCCATTTGCAGTCTGCCTGCTCTGGCTAACAATTGCTATACTGAAAGCCAAAATTCCCCTGAAAGAGAATAATCAGCAGATTGGAAGCTTAAAAGTCTAGATATGAATACAAGTTAATAATTCAAGAGCTTATTGCTATCAAGTTGTTCTCATCTGCTTTCCTCCACAGAAATTTCCTTTTCAGCAAATGATCTAATGAAGAGTTTTTCCTTCATTTCCACCAGAGAGTAGACTAGTCTGGGAGGAAATGCCAAATCCAAATCCAGGGAGTGAATTCAGACACACTGCAAATCTCACAAACACAGAGTATATACAGTTATACACACACACACACACACACACATTTAAGGTTTACACTTCTCTTTTATTGACTAGCCAAGATGAAAAAAAAATCATGTTCCCTTCATGAATACACACTTTAATTTGAATAATAAATATTTCTTGTGCCTGCCCAGGTCCTTAAATGTTTATAATAGAACTAAAGTAACTGATTTTTTCAGACCTGTCAGGGTTCCAGCTTGAGGGTGATCTCTGACAGTCTCCCCCTTATCCTCCCCTTTTCCCCCCCTCACCCCTCCACCCCCTCACATACACACACACACACACTGCTGTAGTTGCTCATCCACAATAAATCTCAGCTCCTTGTTGATGCTCACCGTGGGTCTTGTTCTCTGAATGAACTCTGCAGTATCGTTTAGTTATCCCTGCATTTTGTATCTTGGCTCCCTAACTGGAGTGAAGATTCCCAGCAGGCAAGTATTATATGAGTAGATCTATTAGTCAGCAGCTATTTCTTCAGTCTAGCTTTTAAAAAATTAACCCCTCTTTTTCAATGGTCAAGTTCTAGCCTCTCCTTGATAATTTATTAAAAAAAGGGGGGAGGGGTTCTTTGCAAGTGGCATAAGTAAGTAGATGTCTGTGGGGTATTTCAGAGAAGGAGAAGAATTAGAATCTCGTATTTTAAAGGGAATTTGACTGGTAACAATAAGAATTGTGAAATCCATATGCCTAAACTTTCCTATCTAACTCTGTGTTCTAGTCAACAGCTTCAAGGTACTTGGTGAATATAAAACAGAAATGGCCTTCAATTGACTTGTTAAAAATAGCTAACATTGACTGAACACTGCCACGTGCTCAGCACTGACCTATGTGCCTTACTGGCATCCCCTTATTCCCTTCTCAGTTCCCTATGAATAGACACTGACATCCAAACTATAGATCTGAGGCATATAGCAGGGGGAGGGGCAGGGAAAGGGGCAAAGCAAGAAAAGGAAGAGCACAAGGGAGCGTGGTGATGGGAGATTGATGGGAATTACACCTAAGGGGAGAAATCAAATATTGTGAAAAATATGAACAATGATGTAAGAAAATAAAAATGATACTCAGGCCATTTCTAGATAATTATCTTAGAAGACCATAAGTTTAATATAGGATCTTAGTTCCTGAATCATCTGTGATATTCTGGAGCATTAAAAGTGGTCCTTTCTCTTTAGTACAATAAAATCTTGCCTTACATTAATAAGTGGTATCCCCAAAAAAAAAGATAATGCCATCACCTCTTCAAGACTAGGTGATTAAAACACATTGCATGTGCCCATGCTCACACAGCTGGGAGTGCAGACAGCTATCTGTCCCCTCTGTACTGTGCTGGCTTTCCTCTACCTGCTTCCAAACACAAAGGACTCCTCTCCTCATCTTAATCTATTTGGAACATAATAATTCACCAGAGGACTGATGAAACTGATTAAAATTCTCTTAGTAAAAAAGTGGAACTTTTTTCTCAATGGTAAACCCTTTCTACCTTAATAGATTGTATCTGTACTGTCACACAACTATCAGGACGCCCTTCACATTGTCTTGTATATGAATAGCATCCTTCAGATTTGTGAAAGGTAGTAGCTCAAAGTCCTAACTGCTTCTTTCCTGCTTGTTTGAGATCAATATATGTTATTGATTTGAACACTGTAATGTACAAAAATGCTCAAGATTTCTGTTTTCCCTGGGTATTATGTCACTTAGTATTTTTCATATTGCCAGAAGAGACTAACTCCAACTAACTTCAACACAAAGATAATTTTACTGGTCCATGAACTTAGGAAGAAATCTGGAAGTATCCTTAACACACAATGGAATCTATTCACTCAAATAATGTCATCAAGAAATCCTTCAGTTTACTGTGATTTCTTCTGTATTGACTCCATTCTTTTAAGACAATCATCAGTGGTTTAGATTTAAAATTATCAGTTGTGGAGAATAGAGAGAACTGCTTTCATATAGCTCTACCAACAGTGCTTAGAGGACTCCGGTTGACCAGTCTAGGGCATTCCTAAACTCATCAAGTGGCCTGAGGAATCCAGAAATCCAAGCGGCTAACTCACTCTGAATTCACAGTTGCTTGCACTCACATGAAACGGCTATTTTTTTTTTATAAGAACGAGAAAGAGATGGTAAACAAATAAAAATATAAATTTTAGTAGAAATGCCATCAACTCACATATTAGTAAACATTTTTAAAATGTTCCTAATGATTATCTTTGCATGCAGTGCTTCTTTACAGAATCCAATGGACCAGGAAAACAAAGAAGCTGTTCAAATAATAGATGCATAAAAATATTTGATAAAATTTAGCACCCATTTATCATAAAAATAAAAATCAGACATGTCGAAAGTGACAGTTTGGTTAAAATAGAAATCAATATAAAAATTAAAAACTATCTGGATACAAATGAAAATGAAGATAAAAGGTACTATTAGCTATGGGAAACAGCAAAACAGCACACTAAGAAGAATGTGGACATTACAGACCCACATCAAGAAGCAAAAATTATCTCAAATTAGCAATCTAACCTTACATCTCTGGGAATTAGAAAAAGAACAAATCAGGGCCCTCCCTGGTGGTGCAGTGGGTTAAGCAATGCACTGTGAAGCAAACCATAGCCAATGCAGCACGAGTTCTATCCCTGTCCCCCGGCTGGGGAGGTGATCCACATGGCGCAGCAGACCTCTCCTGCCTCGCCCGCTGCTCCCCTCGGCAGTGTGTTTCAGTTCATCTGCCTGTGCTGTTCCCCACTCTGTCTGGTGGATTCTCTCACCTCCCCCACACCTCTGGCCTGTACCCCAGTGCTTGTATGCATAAATAAATGAATCTTTAAAAAAAAAGAAAAGAAAAGAACAAATCAAACCAAAATCCTATAGAAGGAAGGAAATAATAATAAAAGTTTGACAGGAAAAAGTGAAATAAAAATAAAATAGATAATCCAAAGGTCAATGAAAACAAAGTCTGGTTCTCTCAAAAAATAAACAAAACAGATAAACTTCTAGCAAGGTTCACAAAGAACAAAGGAAGAATTCTAATAAATCAGAAATGAAAGGAAGAAGCTACAATGAACATCTTAAATATACCATCATAAAAGACTATACTGATATCTAAATGCAAATAATTTGAACAACCTAGAAATATATGAACAATTACTTAGTAGCATACATCCTTCCAAGACTAAATTAGGAAAGAAAGAAAATCTGAACAGATCAAATACAATCAAGCAAATTGAAATGGAGTTCAGTATCAAAATTCCATTAATAAAACATTCAAATATGAAATAATATCTATCCTTCTATAACTCCTCTAGAAAACTGAGCAAGAAATACTTACAAACCCATTATGAGGCCAACATTATTACCCTGACATCAAAAGCAGACAAGGACACTACAAAAAGAAAAAAATTGCCCACCAACATCCCGGATGAAAATAGATGCAAAATCCTCAACTACATCTTAGCAAACTGAATTCAGCAATACACTGAAAGCATTATAAACATTCTGAGCATGCTGGACTTATTTCAAGGACTGTATAAATGGTTTGACATTTGCAAATAAGCAGTGCAATTCACTATGTCAACAAAAGTAAAGATAAAAATCATATGATGATATTATAGATGGAAAGAATATATTTGATAAGATTGAACATATACAATTAAAAAAAATCTCAAAAATGGTGTAAGAAAGAACATATCTCCATGTAATAAAATCTATACATGACGAACCCACAGCAAACATCATACTCTGCAGTGAAAACCAGAAAATTTCTTCTGAGATGAACTACAAGATAATACTGGCCATGTTCACTACTTTTCAACATAGTATACAAAGTTCTAGCTAGAGAAATTAGGCAAGAGAGAGAAATAAAAGAAATCCAAATTAGGAAAGAAGAAATAAAACTACCACTATTTAGAGATGATACACAGAAAACACCATAAGTGTCATGAAAAAAATCTTTTAAAACAATAAATCAACACAGTAAAATGGCAGGCTACAAAACCAATATACAAAAATTAGTTGTGTTCCTATATGCAAATACCAAATTAAAAGAGAAAAACATTAAAAATTTTTCATTTACTCTCACATCAAAGAGAATTAAATAGCTAAGACTAAACAAAGGTGAAGGAAGTGTACAATGTAAACCATAATACATTATTAAAATAAATGCAAGGCACATATAAGTAGAAAGATACTATCAGCTCAGAGAGAGGAAAAGTAAACTTTGTAAAATGATCATCATACCAAAGCAATGTAAAGATTCAGTGCAATCCCTATCAAAGTTTCAGAGATATTCTTCATAAAAATAGAAGAAACACTGCTGAAATTTTATGTCACAAAGATTTCTAATAGTTAAAGCAATCCTAACAAAAGTGGAGAACGGAGGTACCCCCCTCCCAGATTTCAAATTATACTACTAGGTTAAAGTAATTAAGATAGAATGGTTTTGAAATAAAAACAGATTCACAGACCAGTGGAAAATAATTTAGAACCCAGAAGTAAGCCCACACTGAAATGAACATTAACCTATTACAAAGACATCAAGAGTAGAAAATAGAAAAAAGAAAATTTCCTTCAACAAACGGTGTTGGGAAAACTAGACTGCCACATGCAAAAGAACAAAATTAGAGCATTTTCTCACACCACACACAAAAATTAACTTAAAACTGACTAAAGACTTAGACGGAAAATCTGAAAACACAAAATAACAGAAGAAAGCATGGGTAAAATACTCTAAGACATTGACTTCAATGATGTCTTTGGAAAGGTGATTCTAACAGCAGTGGAAACAAAAGCAAAAATAAATTAATGGAACAAACCAAAGTGAAAAGCTTCTGCACGTTGGAAGAAACAAACATTAAGCAAAAGCCACTGTAACAAATGGAAAAAAATATCCGCACACCATCTGACAAGGGCTTTCCAAGATCTACAAAGAAATCATACAATTCAACTAAAAGAAAACATGTAACACAAACTTAAAATGTGCCAACAAGCTAAACTGAAACTCCTCCAAGGATGTATATGGCCAACAGGCACATGATAAAAATGTTAAACACTATAATTAGGGAAACGCAATCAAAACTAATAATGATATACCACCTTACCCCTTTAAGAATGATGACCAGAAAATGACCAGGAACAAGTTTTGGCAAGGTTGTAAAGGAAAAGATACCTTCAGGATGCTGAGGGCACTATATACTGGTCTGTCCTCAAGGGAAATAGTATGGAGGTTTCTCAAAATATTAAAAATAGCTGTACCATATTATAGATCTACCAATATTTCTAGCAATTCCTCTCCTAGGTCTCAACCCAAAGAATTCAAAAACACTAATTTAAAGGAATATATACACCTCTATTTCTTTGCAGCACTATTTACAATAACCAAGTTGTGAAAACAATCTAAGTTCCTCAGCAACAGAGGATGAAATAAGATGTGGATATATACACATTTGAATACCACTCGGTTATCTTTAAAAGGTTGAATTCCTGCCATTTGAGACATCATGAATGCAATTGGTAGTGGCATTATGCTAAGCAAAATAAGAAGGAGAAAAAAGATTCTCTGACCACAAAAGCGTGTCAAAATGTGTGTTAACTCCATCACACACTTTGATATATTTTCCCACTGGATAGTTTATAGTCTACAATGTCAGCATGTAAATTTCAAACAATGGTTGTAAAGCAGTTTGTAAAAGAACAAAAGGTTCCAACAAATGCTATACCAATACCTGGGAAGTAAAAAAAATAATAATAATAAAGATAACCTTGTAAGAGGATTTGGAGTATACATAGATGAAATTACATTGGAAAATTTTCTTTCCTGAATCGTAGAATTTTTGCGGTATCCTCTGCCTATGTAACCAAATGGAACTTCCTAAACATTTATAATCTTTCAGCTGTACATTTAACTTTGTGGATGCTTCAACAAAACTAAAGACAAAATAATTTAAATTTCATTCTACTGGATTATAGAGTCAGGAGAAGAATATGTGAGAAAGATATAAGGAAAAATTTAGCTGGATCAGCAACATTGGAAAAGAATATTTTTTAAAAAAGCTATTTCCATTTCTTACATTTTGATATGTTAATAAAATAAAAGATTTTTCTCTGTAAGTTTAAGACAGGAACTAGAGATTTTCTTACATAAGAACTTGTAAAATTTTTTTAAAGATTTATTTATTAATGCATACAAGCACTGGGGTATAGGCCAGAGGTGTGGGTGGTGAGAGGATTCATCACAGACAGAGTGGGGAGCAGAACAGGCAGATCAACAGAAGTACACTGCTGAAGGGAGCAGCGGGCACAGCAGGAGAGGTCTGCCTCGCCATGTGGGTCCCCTCCCTGGCCGGCAGCAGGGATCGAACTCATGCTGCAGTGGCTGCAGTTTGCTTCATAGTGCGTTGCTTAACCCACTGCACCACCAGGGAGGCCCAAGAACTTGCAAATTTTGCAGACACTCATGACAAAAGTTCTGCTTTTCACATCATCTTTGTTTTAGCATGATACTAAATGGCAATTATATTTAATAAAAAATTTTAAAACAAAAATGTTTTGAAAGAAGCAAGTTATTAACCCCTCTCCCCCACCCTAAAACAAACCAAGTTCATTATGGCCATGATATTCCTTGTAAAGAATTAAGTAGAAGAATATTGCCACACTCTAAATTAATTTCACACTTATAAGTACTTATCTTCTTTCCCACAGCTTCTGATTTTGTCTTTGCAGTAATTATTATGGAATCCAGATGTACAAATTCCAGCAAAGTGGAGTACAGATTCAGCAGCCTCTCTGAGCTCCTCATCAACATCCTGACATGACCACATCTGCATCTTTTCACTTGGCTGCCCCTTTTCATTTGCACAAGCCTGTGATACACAACCACTTTCTCCTATAGGATCATCTTCATAATCAATGTCTGTATCCTCTTCACTGTGAAATCCTTCACTATCATCACCTCCCATGCGGTTACTCTTTCGGATAAATTCATATACTTCATGCACAGAGGACAAGAAAGATACTCTAGATCTGGGCGCTCCACACTGTACATGTTGCGCTTGAATGATGGTCTCCTTTTGGAGCAATGCTGGTAAGCAATCAGTCTGCAATTGTACCTGACTGGGATGAATAAAAGCAATCCTATCACTTCTCATTGGTTTGTTTGTTTTTTGCTGTTTTAAGAGGAAGAGACTTCTCATTCTAAAATATCTTGTTCTATGGAGGTAGTTATAAGATTCTAAGGCAGTGGCAGCATCAGTATCTGGTACTTTAAGGGTTCACAACTGGTTCTTCTTGAGTACAGAGCTTCAATAATCAGAGATGAAGAACCACATTGTTGAGATGCAGGATGGGTGTCACATATTAAAGCTGAGGAAAAACTATTAAAGTTGCATAAGATTCCGTGGCTGCATAAGATTGGGTTTATATTCTGGATCAACCCACCATAAGGAAACTTTTCCATTAGCCTTCCCATGGCTTCTTTCCACTCTCTGAAAACATTTTTTCAGGAACAGATTATGTCAAGCAGAATTCTTTCAGCCTGTTGGTGCAATAGCAAAGTATGGAAAACGTTCCAAAATCCAGTTATAAATTTCTTTGACCGGCAAACATTTATTTGGAGAGTGCTCAATAGCCACATACATGAGGAGACTGAAGTTGCTGAATTTTTTCTGGATTCTGGTAGCAAGAGGGTCCAAATGATGGCACATTATCTCTCTCTATTATACAACGGACTAACTGCTGGAAGACCTATACCTGCAAAGCAAGTTTGTTAGAAGATTCATACTCTCATGGAGCCAATTCAAGTTTGTAAGTTCATCATCTGCCGAATCGCTGTCCACGAGAGTGGCCTTTGGTCTGGGAGTATCAACAGCTTCAGGTAAGATTCCCATTTTGTAAATCTGCTTAATCCTGCAACTTTCTCAGGTCTTGGAATTTCAGCTCTCTTTCCTGGAGTCATTCCAGTTATTGGACCCATTTACTCCTATAGTCCAAAGGGCTGGGCTAAGAATCCAGCAGACTTCCCAGAAGAGTGGGTGGGTAAAAAGGCCAGTTATATTACTATAGGTGAGGTTATTTTCTTGATTTCATTCTCTTCAATATTCTTAATTATATGCATATAGGAATACCGATTTGTTATTTGTTGATTTTGTAGCATGGAAATTTTCTATACTCATTTTTTTAACATCCTTGCTTATATGTTCATAATATAAGATTTCTCCCCTCAGATACATAATTTTCCTACTATCAAAGTGCCCACAGTCCTCTCCCATGCTCCATGTACTCTCCTCTCCACCCTGCTCTCTACTCTCCCCTTTCCATCTCTTTCTCCCTCCCCTCATGAGTATCACAGATCAGTCATGGTCTGTTTTCAAGAGTCAGTCTTACAGTTTGTCTTTGCCTGCTCCTTTGTTTGGTTTCTCTAGATTCTACACAAAAGTAAAACCATACAGTATTCATCTTTCTTGTTCTGGTTAATTCACTTACAATAATTCCTTCTAGTTCCATCCATGTTGCCGCAAATGGTATGAGCAACAAGTGCTGGCTAGGGTGTGGAGATGAAGGAACCCTATTACACTGCTGGTGGGAATGTAGACTGGTCCAGTCCATGTAGAAAGACATTAGAGATTCCTCCAAAGAGCACAAAAACACTAATTTGAAAAGAAATCTGCTCTCCTATGTTTATTGCAGCACTATTTGCAATTGTCAAGATATATAAACAACCTCAATGCCCCAGAACAGATGCATGGATCAAAGATGTGGTATATATACACTATGTGACACTAGTCAGTGATCAAAAAAGATAAACTCATGTCATATGTCCATACTAAAGTAAGCAAGGTCAAAAAATGTCATCTCTAGCAGGGAAGCCAGATGTTTGCCCAAAATCAAAAGTTTCTTTTCAAAAAAGAAGCGAGGAGAGTGAATAATGACAATTATCAATTCTATCCCATCAAGTGAACACTTTTCCCTTGAAGTTCTCTCTAAGAGGCCAGATTCTCTTCTGGCATTTACTGTTTAAAAGGCAAATCTATGATTATCTTCATGACTTCATAGCTTTCTTTCCGGAACACAGAATTGTTTTCTTTGTCTTCAATGTTTAACGCTCTCAGTAGTGTCTGGGAGTGGGTTTTTTCATTAACTTTACCTAGATCATGTTAAATATTTTCAATGCAGTCTTCCTTTAGTCTTCATCTTTTTCTTCTTTAGGACAAGAATATCTTCTTTGTTGCTCTTGGTCATATATATTAAATTGTTTCTATTTTATCAGTAAAATTATCCTTTCACCAATAGTTTCTCTGATAATTGTCCTCCATAACTACTATTTTCATTCCTTTATCTTTTTCTTAGTGTTCTTCAAAGTTGCTTTCTGTGCACTGATATGATTTTTTTCACTTAGCAATCTAATCATTACGCTCCTTGAATTTCTTGTTTCTTGTAATGATTTTTCAATGCACCCACTTCATAAAATAATCCAAAAATGTGTACCTGCATAATTTTCTATGTTCTCTCCATTTATGGGGGGGGGGGGGGTTATACATGCCAATTTGAGTATTGCAAAATAGGATTCAAGTTTGGCATGACTCAAATTCACAAAGCAGACTCTGGCCCAAAGGAAAAGGAAAAAGAAAATTTTTTAAGTACAGAAGAGTTTTGTTAGAGTGAGGCTTGAGAGAAGGGATCTAAAAATTTCCTTATCTTTTGTGATTTGGAAGACAGGTATTCTGCTATTGATCCTGGAAGGATGATTGCCTTATGGAACATGGCCTTGCACAAGCACCACTAATGCCTCATCTTTCCATAAAGTAGACAAGTCCCCAGAGGAAGCCCTTTACCAGGTCTCCATGTGGCAGTCACATAAGGACCAAGCAAAGGGCCCTTAGAACTTGGCTACAGTTGGCTGCAGTTCACAAAGGTCAAGAGAAGTCTAAAAATTGAACAACGTCAAGACCCCCATTTCCATGTACTCTGTGGGCCCTAGGTGACCATTTTAACTTTCAGTGGCCAGAGTTATGGGTAAGTTACAGTGAGCACTCCTCTGACTTACAGCTATGCCATAAGTCTCACAGGAACAGAATGAGTATTTTGTCAATCTGAGCCTTTTTTCTTCATTCTAAGACATTACCAGATGTTTAGCAAAAATTTCTGTAGGTTTCTGGTTTGTGTATATACCAGAGAAATTGAGACAAAGAGGAGAGAGTCAGAGAGGATGGAAGAAAAAGTAAAATCGGTTATTTTAAAGGGTGTTGATAAATAGAGAGTTGTATCTTTTTCTCTGGACTTCAAATTTAGCCAAACATCCTGCCTACTTCTTAACATGTCCAAGTGTCCCCAAACTACAGTATATATTAATGGTCATTTGTAGTTGAATCTGGCTTTGTCTGTTCAATTGCACCCCCTTCCACATCTTCCCATCTTGTTTTGTACTTTCCAGTCTCAGTGCTGACATGTGCCCTGGGAGAACTTATTTTGTGGGAGTTACCTGTCAGCCATCAGGGTTCCTCAGCTTCTGGACTCAAGGCTTGAAAGGGGCCAATTGGGTCTATCACTGGGACCCAGGCTTCAAGTAAAATGTTTTGTCCAGCTCTTTACTTAGCAGATGTGGTATATTTTTCCTCCTAATGTTAAAACCATGTTCAAAATGGTCCAAAATAAATAATTTACTGCCTTTAGACATTTCATTTATAGCATAGAAAGAATTCACATGCCAATACCTATACCATTAGGAATCCAGAAATATCTCACATTCAGCCCAACCTGCCAATTGCTATTCATAAAGACTGTTCAGCACCCTCAGGTTACTCATGAATTTCTTCAGTTATTCAGGAATTGAAGAGCTTTGAAACCTTTGGGTCCTTGTTATAGCACAGAGCCAAGTATTGTGTTACAAGTGCAAAAATTAATCATAACAATTAGAGACAGGGAAGGGAGGTGTCAGGCTAGCTCATAGTTCCTGGAGCAGAGTTAAATTACCACACATGGATTACAAAGAATATTGTTGTCAGTTCTGTTAAGAGCATATTGAGAACACCTCAGAAGCCTACACTTTAATTTCCTTGGTAGTGTTAAAATCCTGAGCTTATTTAATCAACTTATGTAAACAACAACAACAAATGCTATTTTAATCTGCTTTTGAGATTCCCGTATGCTGCATTTCTTAACAAAAATTAACTTTCATTGGCGATTTTTTTTAACCATGTAAATCATGTTCAGGCTCAAAATATGCCAATCCAAAACATTTTCTAACCCCTTTACAATGTGAACAATGCTTTTACCTAAGCACATTCTCCTCTTTCACTTCTAGAAAAGCATAAGCTATGCAACCAGGTGCTAAACTATTCAGGAAGTGCAACAGAAGTTCAGCAGAAGTCCCAGGGGGACTGTAGTGGAAATGCTCTATGAAAAATTTAGGCCTTGAGTGAGGCTCTGAAAGCTAAGGGGGCTATGGAAGGATGTCTGAGAAGCAGAAGATATTGTGACTAGAAGAACAGCATATATGAAGGCCTGGGAATTGAACAAATATA
Source organism: Galemys pyrenaicus (assembly GCA_019455555.1). Classification (NCBI taxonomy): domain Eukaryota; kingdom Metazoa; phylum Chordata; class Mammalia; order Eulipotyphla; family Talpidae; genus Galemys; species Galemys pyrenaicus. Next base: position 5,544,958 of record JAGFMF010011673.1, read on the forward strand.
TATAATCAAGGCAAGATGTAGCCCCAGACTCTATGGAATAACAAAGAGAATAAAATCTGTTCTTCAGGAATATGTATATTGTTTAGGAAAAAATTCACACAGAGTTCTCAGTACATTTCAAAATTAAAGATGGCTATGCAAAACATTTCATTATAGGGTTGCTACGAACAGAGGTATGGAAGTGAGAATAAGTGAGGTCTAAGAGATGAGAACATGGGAGTTTGAGGGGAAACAGGTGAAAGAGACCCAGTTAAAGAGAGCCTTGAAGTCAGTCACAGCTTGAATTTGATAAATTCAGAAATCTGCTTATGTTCTTAGTCCAAGAATCAACACAATGGAAGCAGGCCTTACCATAGCGTAATACTTAAAAATGTATACAATTACTCAATTCCATTATTTTATATATATATATATATATATATTTTACATCACTGTGTATTCCCCATAAAACTCCCATCACCAATTCATCTGTGATCCATCACCATAGTCCCTTGTGCTCTTCTCTCCCTTTTTTTTTCTTTTTTTAATATAAATTTTTTTAATTTACATATATTTGACATCAATTGTAATCCCCATGTATTCCCCATCACCGTAACACCAGTGCACCATCACCTCAGTCCCCCATACTCCTGTCTGCCCTCCACCCTTCCCCTCTTCCCTCCCCACCAAGTGTCCCCAGTTTGTCTTTGTCTTTTCATTTTTGGTTTTTGTTTCTTTCTTGTTGTTATTATTATTGTTGTTGTTCTTATTCCTTGCCTTGATCTTTATTTGGTTCCCTTATTTTGATCCCTTTCCTTCCCCCTACCTCACAGAATGTCTCTGATTTATGGTTACCTGCTAATTTTGTTGGTGTTGTTTTTATAATTACTGTTATTTTTTTCCTGATCCTTTATTTTGTTGCCCCTATATTACTTCTGTAAGCGAAACCCTCCGATATTTTTCCTTTTCCTTCTGGCTCATTTCACTAAGATTTAATTAATGGGACAAACCAAAGTGAAAAGCTTCTGCACGTTGAAAGAAACAATCATTAAGCAAAAGCCACTCTAACATACATGTTGCTGCAGATGGCAGGAGTTTATCTTTTCAGTTTCATTATTTCTTTTGACTCCCCAAATCAAACTTTAAGGAAGGCTGATCAAATATTCGAACAATTTAAAGACAAGGAAATCAAGATTCAGATTTATCAAGGTCACACAACTGGTTTGCTAGTATCAAGACCAATGTTTTACTACTCTAGATTACCCAGTAAAGCATAAAATTGATTTCACTTTTCTTTTAAAAAGAACCTCTGCTCTGTCTAACCCTTTCACATAAGTTATTCTGGGAGTCCAATAGCAGTAAGCATGTATTATTCAGAAGTGAGACAAAGAGAGACTAGATAGAGATGATTACAGCAAAGAAAAATTCAGAGAAAAATAAATGTAATGAAAAAAGCCAAGAAGACTTAAGGATTGATTAGCCACTAGGAACTTTTGCATTCATGCACACCCTGTCCACAATATGTACATATATAGATATACATATAAATGTATAAATATAAATCACATGAAGATGAATATATCAGTATTTTATAATAAAACAGATTTTTCAGCTAAATATTTTCCTCATATTTTAAAATAAATTAAAACATTGCCATGAGTTCCTAAAACTACCATAGGCTCTTGGTATTGTGCTACTGTAGCTGATGGATAAATCAATCCTACCTTAGAAGAGTAAAGGAAAAGACTTAAATGATTATGGGGGTGAGGGACTATACCGCTAACTCACAAACATTGTATAAAACAATGTTAACTGAACAAAAAATGATCACAAAATTTCTATAAACTCGAGACAATGATAGCATCTCTAAAATAAGTGATATTAAAAAGAGAAATTAATTTGAATAGAAAGCTAATCATTTTGATTTTGTATTTGTATTGAAAATCCAGATGAAGATTTCAGTAAATAATTTAAAATATACCATCTAGATGACTTGAAAATCAACAGCATAAATGTTTTCTTGAAAACCATGAAAGTGGTCACTTTCCCAAGTAAGTGAACTATAGACGGCAGTATTGAAAGTCTACTAGTTCAGTAGACTGACGAGGTATCTTATGGTGGAGGAGACAGAAAAGAAATATTAATCATCACTATCTATAGTAGATTCCTGAGACAGCCTCAAGACCACTAGAGCAACAGAGGCTCTTTCCTTTACTCCTAAGAGGAAAGTTTAATAGTTAATCAGAGGGTTGCTATATTCAGAGGATCCCATGGCTTAGAGAAAATCTGGAACAGCTCTTGAATATCAGAGATCAACACATAGCAGTGTAGAGAATATACAGAGGTTCACACTCCATTAATGTGAGGTAGGTAGAGAGTAATTCCTGGAGGCAGGGGTCTGGCAGGGGAAAAAGAAGACTGGGCTGCCAGCTCAGCCAGGTGTCCTGGGAAGGGGAGATGAAAATGGTGTACAATTACACACTCCTAACTGAGGGGAAGTACATGTTGAGAAGTTAGGGTGCTCCACTCATACTGGATAGCTGATAAGGAGAATATACAGGGCTCTTGAGGGAAACTCCCCTCTCCAGCCCTCATCACTGGTACTGAACTCATAAAGCATAGGGACTAGTAAGCAGACTAGAGTCTCACATCTGGAAATACAGTGAAGAGGAATATCAGTGGAAATGCAAGCCTGTCTACTCCAACAGGTATGCACACCAACAGAAGGACATATCCAGGTCTCGCTCAGGAATAGGCAGAAAATTATGATACAGTGGTCAATATACCAGAAGGATATAACACTCATCAATATACTCACCAAATGAAGGTACATTAAAATATGTAAAGCAACTATAAATGAACCTAATAACACACTGACAGCAACTCAATAATAGTCATGTACAGCAACACCACACTTTCATCAAGATAGAGCCAGGCAAAAAAATTCAAAAAGGAAACAACAGGTTGAAACAAAGTAAAATCCTCAACATTATGCAGAGTAAAAAAACAAACAAACAAACATGCTACTGAATCACTGTTGGAAAAGAAGGTATCAAAAGAAAAAGAAAGAAGATATTGAAAGAGAAAGATAAAAATATTTAGAGAAAAATGAAAATGAAGAAAACTGTTGGGAAATCTGGGACACAACAAGAGACTAAGAAAGAAGTATATAGCAACATAGCCCTCATAAAGAAACAAGAAATATCTCAAGTAATCTAACCTTACACCTTAATAAACTAGGAAAAGACCAATCAAAATCAAAAGCCATTAGAGGAAGGAATAATAAAAATTAGAGCAGAAATAAACTAAAGAGAAATCTAAAAGATGGTAAAAAAAAAAAATCAATGAAACCAGCAGTGGTTCTTTGAAAAGAAATAAACTAGTCCCTATCTAGAATCACTGGGAATAAATTCTAATAAACAGAATAAGGCAAAGAAAAGTTATAATACACATCTTAGAACTATGGAGGCTCAAAAGTGACTACTGTAAACTTCGATAGATACTGATTTCAGTGGTGTCTTTGGGAACTCAACTATAACAACAGAAACAAAAACAAAAACAAACTGGACTACCTCGCACTAAAAAGTTCCCCACAGTGAAAGAAAGTGTCATTAAAATGAAATGATGCCTAATGAATAGGAGAAAACATCTATAAGTCATGCATCTGGCTAGGGGCTAATATTCAACATCTGCAAAAACTCATTCAGGCTCAACAAAAAGAAAAAAAATAGAAAAACTAGACACTTCTACAAGGAAGAAAATACAGGTCACCAACATGCATATGAAACAATGTTCCTCATCACTTTGTTATCAGAATAATGCAGGTCAAAATCACAATGAATACACCATCTCACACATGTGAGACTGGCCATATCAAAAACAACAAAGACAAGTGTTGTTGAGGGTGTGGAGTAAAAGGAACCTTCATACACTGTTGTTGGGAATGTACACTGGTCTGCTCCTATAGAAAATAGCTTGGAGGTTTATGAAAATAAATCTAAAATAAACCTACCCTAAAATCCAGCAATTATACCCCTAAGGACCTACCCAAAGATTTCGAAAATGCTAATTTGAAGGAATATATGCACTCATGTGTTCATTGCAGCACTATTTATAATAACCAACTTATAGAAATAGCCTAAGTGTCCAGTGACAGTGAGTGCATCAAGAACAATACTACTACTGCCCCATTAAAAACAAAAAAGAAAAAGATGAAATCTTACCATAGAACTTACCATAGAACTGGTGAGAAGATTATGCTAAACAAAATAAATCAGGAGAAAGACAAAGATTATTTCATTCATGTGGAATACAAAACAATAAAGGAACAGTTCAATCTAAACCAAAACAAACCAAAAAAATTACTGTGAAATCATGACTACCAACTGGGGGTCAGTTGGGGGAATAGAAAAAAAGGAGGAAAGGGGGCAGGGGGCACAATAATTATAGTGGAAAATTATGGATGCTTTGGTGGTGAGCATGACACGATTACATATTTGAGAAGGTGTGGACCTATACTATACAATATACAGTGAAATAAATCAAATTGACCTCTATAAAACAATTTTTAAACGCAAAAGGAATAAATAAAATAAATTCTTCTGTCCCTAACAGAGTTGTTGTGGCTGTGATTACAACTACAGTGGTATTTTATTTTCAAAATGGAATCCTAATTATAAAAATAGCATAATTATGAAAGTGAAGATGAACACAGCAACCATATCTTCTTTGTTCTATCGACTCTGTCCTTCATTGCTCCTAAATACCCAACACCGGAGTATGTGCGTGCACACACACACACACGCACGCATGCACGGGCATATACACATGTACTCACACACACCCCTACATGTAAGTTTCCCATATTATAGAACATTTATAAATACCTCTATCCAAAACCATTTCTGAATAAAGGTACAGAGATCTAAGGGAAGGAAATAAAATGGAACCAAGCAACCTAAGGCAAGTTTAGTAACTTATGAAAGCAAAAGTTACAACTGTACATTTATGGTCATGGCAGCAACAGATGGGTATATATGGATTTTTCTTCATCTCAAGATAATTTTCCTAGTTGAATAAAATACTAATTCTACTATGTACCAATCAAATCATCAAAATTATTGTCCATAGTTTTGTTGAAATAGGTACAGATAGCGAAAATCTTAATTTATTATAAAAATCTTGATTTCTGTGGTAACATCTAATTAAAGAATGTTACCACTGATGAGGATTGCAACACATTTCCCCTGAGACTGTCAATGTTAGGTATTTCTGTGCAATTGCAATAACCTACTCAGAAGCAGATGGATTTGTGAATGATTGATAGATGAACAGGGAGGTGGTTGTTTAAGGTCAATCATCTGAATCATGTCTTGGGAGAGTTCCCATGGTGTTACATAGGATAAAAATCTGAGCCAGTATTCACATGCCTGATTATTGAAGTAAGAACAGCTGCATTTATTTCAACATTCTCAGTCTCACACATACATAGATGCCAGTGAAGCTTAGAGGTAATGTGTAAGAAAAAAATCACAAGTAGGATAATAAAAAAAAAAAAAAAAAGCAAAAAAAAATAACCTGAAAAACTAAACACATGCTTTAGCTAGGCTGGAAGATAAAACTGAATAAATTACTAAATTATCATACAGGGAAGGAGAAGAAAAAACTGAGTTATAGGATGTGAAGGTAAGAATAAGAAACTAATATGCATTAATTAGAATCTCAGCAAAAGAGAGCAAAGGTATAGAGTACGGAAGGCGGGCCTCCCCGGTGGCGCAGTGGGTTAAGCAACACACTATGAAGCAAACCGCCACTGCAGCCACTGCAGCGCGAGTTCGATCCCTGCTACCGGCCAGGGAGGGGACCCACATGACGCGGCAGACCTCTCCTGCTGTGCCCGCTGCTCCCCTCAGCAGTGTACTTCCGTTGATCTGCCTGTTCTGCTCCCTGCTCTCTGTGGTGAATCCTCTCACCCCCCCCCACCTCTGGCCTGTACCCCAGTGCATAAATAAATCTTTAAAAAAATAAAAAATAATAAAAAATAAAAATAGAGTACGGAAGGCATATCAGGAGGTAATAGTTTTTTGTTTTTGTTTTAATTTTTGGTTTTTTTTTTTTTTTTTGCTTTTCAGAATCAACTAAAGTCATAAATGCCCAAATAAGGAAACACAAAGATATCAAGCAGGTTAAAAAAAAAAAAAAGGGTCAATTCTTCAGAGCCACACTCAATTACTCAAAGTAGGGCCAATTTCAAGGAGAGAAGGGGAGAGAGAGCGAGAGAGAGATCTTCAAATCGCTCAATGGGAAAACTTATATCATCAACAGAAAAAATTATACAGACCACAGACTTCATAGAAGCAATAGTGGAAGATAAGCAAGAGTGGAATATATTCAAAATGAAACATTTTCTATCAGGATAAAATGGCCTATCAAATAAGATTCTCCTTCAAGAACAAATAATCAAAACATCTTCAGAATTTAAAAAAGCATGAGGAACTCCTAATGAAAGATCTTTAGGGATGAAGGGAAATGATTCCACAAGGAAAGTCTAAAGGATTAAACGAAAAGAACAGCAAAGAAATAGGTAAGCATAAGGATAAAACTAAACAGAAAAAAGAAAACCCAAATAATGAAAGACAATGTTGATAACATCTAATTTGTGAGATTTACAAAACAGAAGACTCTCAAAGACTGGGCTGTAGCATGTAGATGTGTCGGAGGTAACTGGATTTCAGTTATAAAGCATAGTGTTTTCTAGAGTATCGAAAAGGACTAATGTATTTTATATTTAACAACTATAAATTCAATAGGAAACCAAAAGTAATAGGTGTAAAAATTTAATTTCTACTTAGTAGGAGATGAAATGGAAGAGAGAGCTAGAGATACAAAAGACAGTAAGACAGAAAGGCATGGATGCAGCATAATAAAGCAGGATAAAGAGAACTAAATGAAAAGGTAGGAAGAAAATCTAAAGATATATAGATAAACTAGCCAGTTAAGAGATCTGGGATGATCACAATCAATTTGGATGAAGGAGATATAATCACAATTAACAAAGCAAGGTTCATAAAATTCTATTACTAAAAATTAGAATAAGGATCACTAGTATAGAGACTAAAATGTGCAGGAAGAAGGAGACTGGAGCAGTATGATGTGGTGGCAGCAAACACAACATGGTCTAGCCCTAATATTCTTCTCAATATCTATGTGATTGTGAGCAAATATTTAACATAAACTTTATTTTCTAAAGCAGTAGAATCAACATACAATAGGAGCTGTGACAGGTTCTATACTGTGAAAACCCTTGAATTTAAGAATGTGTGGATGAAATTAAGGAAGGTATAATATATACCTTAAGAAAGAAAAAGAAAGATAGAAAATGGACTCTGCAAAACATGGATATGAGATATAATTGGCCTGGGGTGGAACAAAGACAGGGTGACTGGGGAAAGCTTCTTGCTTCCTTGGTATCTATTTCCTCTTTGCCTCTCTTGTCCCTCCAGGATGTCTTGCTAGAAGTCAATACAAGAAAACATCTGTATCTGAAAACAGCTGTATGTGCATTTCTCATCTAAAAAAAAATACCTTTTCAGCATTTGGACATTAATGTTGTGTGTCACTGGTAACATAATGAGAAATCCAGAGGGAAAAAAGTGGTTCTGCAATTAGTAACCCTCAAGCAATAAAATTTCTTTTTCAGACAGTGTCAAAACACTGATCCGAGAGCCCACTGCCAGAGCTCATACCTAAGCATATTGTTTCTACCTTCACAACTCACAAACACACTCTATGCATACATATATGTACACACGGGTACAACATATGCATATAACACATATACACACACCACACAGACACCCACAAATGCATACCATGTGCATATATAAACACAATTGCAAATGTCACATGTGTCAGGTGAATGCACCTCATGCAATATGCAACACCATGTGACACACATGAAGACATACGTGTTTGCTTTGCACACCACATGGGTGTTCCATGTGCAGTGTGTATACCATGTGTACTCATGCATGTATGTCAAACACATGTACATCTGCACAACTCTTGCCAATTTTTGAATCATGAAAATAAACTCAATCAATGCTAAGTTTATTTTAGGAATAATTAAGTGTCCTCTTAAGGGCTTACATTATTCAAATAGTATTCTATGCTTGAATCCATCATAAATAATGAATTCATTTGTGTACCTTGAGAACAGTGATTGTAATTTTATAACTATAAAATTCTCTCTAAATAGACAGTGAAATGCTTTATTGCATTACTAGATTACCCTTAAGGTCAAATTATTGCTCTAAAATAAAAACATATTTCCATGTAGGCAACTTTATACAGTTGTATTTGAGCAGGAAATCTTTGGCACATAGAATCCAACACTTGTAGAACATACCACAACATCTTTCTGAATTATCCTCTTGTCTTTATGTCAGTACACAGCAATTCTCTTTTCCAGTATATTCCAAACATAGTTATAAGTCTAAAATAATTAGAATTTTGTCACTTTCTTGGTCGCATCATTGAAAACAAAGCTGTGTAAAGATTTTGCTATAATTTACCTGGACTTTGTGTGGGAAAATTTGCTCAAATATTTTTGAAAAACACACAAACAATATGTGTTTCTGTGTATATATTTATGTGAGTGTTAATGGTGGGAAATGAGCTAGCTAAGAAAGTATACAGTCTTGGCAATTTAGACTTCTACACTAACACAATTTAAAAGTGTATAGAGAATTGTGTCTGTTGTCAAAAATCTTTCTTCCAATAAAAGGAGGCTTATATTAATAAATCTAAAATGTTATACAAAAAAAATGGCACACAAAAATAGCTCATCAAAAACAGAATAAAGTCCAAGAGCCTAATGTAAGTCATAATTTGAGATTTAAAATAATTTCCTCAAGAATGCCACGCTAACATAACTGGCAAGACATAGGGAGTTTCAGTATTCACTGAACAGAGCTGGGCTATAACAGTAGGAAAATGATATGCATGTGTTAGAAAAATAGATCCAGAACTTTTAATTAGTTTAGGTTAATTGACCATTAAAGATATTGTCATCTTTTTGTCTCCACATTTTAAGAGCGATGTGAAGACATGAATGAAAATCTAAGGGAGACTGAAGACTAACTAAAATATGCTTAAAAAGAGGCCTAAGATAATAAAAATGGGATGTTGTCATTTTGCCTGGATGCAGAAAGCAGAGGACAACCTCATTTCCTCCAGCCTAGAGGGGATGATTCCCCAAGGAAAAACAGAAAGTGCAAGGTGGGCACATTGGTTACGGAGGTCTGGGGGAGGTCAGATCTTGATGTGAGGTTCTAGAACTCTCAGAAGCTTGAACTTTTCTGATAAGAATGGATTCAGTGAGGTGTTAGCACACCCCGCTCTGTGGTAGGCAATCACATAGTCTCTTGACTTAAGAGCATAGATTCTGCAACCAGTGGTATAAAGTGACATCCCAACTCTGCTACATATTAACTGAGAAAACTCAGGGACCTTACTTCACCCCTCTGTGCCTATTATGTGAGGACACTGATAGTAGGTACCTCCCAGGACTATGGTGAAAATAAACAAGTTCACATTGAGAAAACATTCGCCCAGAACACAGCACAGTTAACACATATGACTTCAATGAGGACAGTAGACAAATGAGGAAATGAAGATGGAGGGGTTTTCCAGGAACACACTGAAAGCTTGTTTCATCCAAACATTAGACTAGGGGCCTCCCTGGTGGTGCAAGAAGTTAAGTCTTAGCACTATGAAGCTATTGCAGCCACTGCAGCAAGAGTTAAATCCCTGACCTGGGAGGTGACCCACATGCACAGCAGACCTCTTCTGTCTTGCCCACTGCTACCCTCAGCAGTGAATTTCAGTCTATCCACCTATTCTGCTCCCTACACTGTTCTGATGAATCAACTCAACCCCCATGCCTCTGACTTGTACCCCAGTTCTTGCATGCATAAATAAATCTTTAAAAAAAAAAGTTAAACTAATAACGATAGATCCTCATCAGTGATGGTAACATGAAATGAGCCCTGCACTGGAGGTCAGAAGAGCTGGCTCATCACGCTCCACTGAGGCTGTGAGAAATGCCTTCCCTCTCTGGGCCAAGGACTCTTCATCTCTGCCCCATTTATCCCAGGGTTGTTGTAAGGATCAAATGGAAATATACACTCATGGTCTACCTGGTGCCAATTATTACCTCATAGCCTGGGGCTCCTCTGAAGGGTCCAGTCCAGTGGGAGGATCTTTAGTGCATGTCTTACTAAAGTCATTACCAGGGCCACAGAGGCTGCAAAGTGCTGCGCCAGTGTGAGTTGTTGATGTGCACATAACTATTCCTAGGACATGATTATAAAGTAATAGTCAACGAAGAGCATTTGAAAAGTACTTTAGAGTCAAAGTGGTATCTATGTAAAATAAGGAGGCTAAGTGCTTAGTCAATGAACCCAAACTCACTTGTGAAACCAATGAGATCAGAAAGACTCCCTAAGGGGTACACCAACATGAAATAATGGTGACATTGGGTCTCTAACAACCTAATAAAATGTAAAGCTAAGTGCTGAGGCTATAGATTTCTCTAGTATTTAAGCAATTTTTTTTTTCTTAATCTGTTTCAGCTATTCCTTCCAGTGTTGTCCCCACACTTCACATAACTAAACAATCAGGTCACACGGAATGACTAGTGCATCTCAGGCCAAGCCTCTTCCTTGTCATACACTAATGTAGAAGTGACCCATATGTGTGCAAAACACAGCTAGAAGACATCTATCTGATCCCCTCTCAGAAGAAAATTAACATATCATCAAGAAAGGAATTTTACATTTTATTGGAAAATTTATCAAATTAAAATTGAGATTCACCAAAAAGAGCAAATAGAGTAAGTCACCCCCTGCAGGCTTTCAGAAACAAAGGATATGACCATACTTCAAAATCAACCTTGTTATGTAACAGGGTAGTCCCAGGAAAAGGGGAAATTCCAAAAATCCTGGTTCTGCCCTAAGTGGGTGGAGCTGAGGAGGAAAAGAAGATTTCTGGAGAGAAGAGAGAAGGAAGAAAAGGAAGATGGAGAACAGCAAGGAGACCTGGAGGAGGCACATGGAGCAGAGGGACATGTGAAGAAACTGTGCTTGCTTT